>CM060922.1:737364602-737964602 GCA_030737875.1 Allium sativum
AACAAGGATAGATATGATTGGACCAGTTTCATAGTCAAAAATGATTCCCAAAGATATATACACTCAAGCACAGATTTCAATGAAAGGATAGCTTAGATCAGGCATATTTTCATATCCATTTTATTACATGTCACAATTAGATTTAGGTGTTCAAATCTAAAAAGTAACTGACTTACAAAACAAAGGCAAATCTTGTTTTCTTGCCTAAGCCATACATCATTATACACCCTAATCTTCTTCTTCCAAATCATAAACTATCATATACATATATATGCCCCAATCTTAGATCTTAGACCACAACATGTACTATGCCTTATATTTACAGTTCAATTTACGCCCCAAATTCCAAGTCATATGTCCAATACTTTATGTTTTAAATCTCAAGTCATATGTCCAATACTTTATGCCTCAAATCTCAAGTCATATGTCCAATACTTTATGCCTCAAATCTCAAGTCATATGTCCAATACTTTATGCCTCAAATCTCAAGTCATATGTCCAATACTTTATGTTTTAAATACAACATGTGTTATGTCCCCAAATCAATTACAACTCAATTATGCCCAATTATACACAATTTAAGTCTTTTTCCCAATTTTTAGCGCTGGTCATGTCCAAATCATATTTTATGCCTAATTTTATTTCCAACTTACATTCATCTCTTGTGAGATCTGGCTCAGGCTCGCAGTAGCCTGGCTATAAAACAAAAGGGGAAGAAGGAAAGAAGATACAAAGAATGGACATAACATTATCAATGAGATAGATCCAAAGGATATAGAAAGACAAATAGAAATAGGCATAATCTCGGATCCAGATTTATTACAATGTCAGAATCACAATTAACTTTTATTTCTGAAAGTAACGTGAACTTACAAATTACAGAATGGTCTTGAATTCTGGGATCTGTATTCTGGAACTGAATAGCTCTCCCTTGAAGTAGACTATTTGTTCTTCTAATCTAGATTTGGTTTGATTCTTAGAAAATAGTTGTTGAAGTCGTTGAATTAGCCTTTGAATCTCTATTTGAATTCTAACTTGATTCTACAAAGGACTTGAGCAGCATAACCCCGTCTTTGATTTATTTCGATATGAATTAGGGTAGAGTATAGGCAAAATGAAGTTGTGTGGAGAGAAAGTGAGGTTTGGGGGTGTTTAAATAGCTTAGGAGCAACGAATCTGTTCAGAATGGGCGTCTAAATGCAGAAAAACGAATATGTCCACGGATCTGGAAAAGGGGGGAGGTCGACCCCATGGTCGACTTGTTCTACCCAGGTCGACCCCCTGGTCCACTTGGGTCCTGGGCCGGAAATTTCCCGCCTAGCCCGTGTGTGTTGTTTGAATTTCGAAACTTTAAATTTGAATTCGGGCTGGTTTTTTATTTTAAATTCCTGAAAATTCTAAGTGCCATAACTTCTTCATATGGAGTCCGATTTATGCAAACTCGGACTCTATCTCAAGCAGAATTCCAAGATGAACACAATGGCGTAACCCGTTTCCCTTAATTCTTCTCTGAAAAATTAAGTATACTTTAATTTGTTACTTTTACGTTCACCGAAAATACGGGGTGTTACACAAGTTTAATTTTCACAAGACTAAACTAAACACAATTGTTGACATTAATTAATTAAATGTTATATTGTATATTGGAATTTGCATTCCAGTATAAGTTTTTAAAAAAAACGTGGTTAGAACAATAACAGAAACTGTATAAGTGACATTTATTAGTGGTTCACATTATTTATTCAAATGGAGTCTAAGCGTTGCATGTAGGGAAATTAATTGATTTGCAATATCCAAGGAGCATAATTGCACTTTCCCTTTTCAAATGTCATAATGTATAATTGATCTTCCTCCTATGATATATCAAAACGTAAGTGTATGATAACAATTCTATTGAAATTAAAAGGGGAATTAAATAATTAAAAAGTATTAATACGCTTATATTACAAAACCCTAATTCATAATACATAGCCGCCTCCTTCTTCTTGTATGGCTGAAAAGCTCCCATACCTTTCCCTTAATTTCTCCAAATTCATTAAACAATTTCAAAGAAGAAAAAAAGCAAAGCTTATTCAACTCAATTAGACATCCTCGACCAACAGTTATGATCGAATATTGGTGACCAGGGAGGCGATTTTGGGCTCCAAAACTTGGGCGTTTGCTGCGGGGTTGCGAGGGAGGAGACCGCCGAGCTTCACTGGAACGATGAGGATGGAAGACGATGGTTTAATTAGTTAAAATGTAATTAAGTTTTTATTTATTAATTATCCATTTATAAAATTAAATATATAAATCATTGTAACTTTGTCAAAAGATATCATAAATTCGTCAAATCAGATGTGTTGGATTCGCATTAACGAGAGCTACGCGATGGAACAGAGCAGAACTGAAACAGAGGTTGTTGGATTTTTGGTAGAATGAAACAAAAGTTTAATTTTATTAAAACCAATCGTTATATAAATAATTCCTGAAACCGATCAAGGTGAGATTTCTATTTTTAATAATTAATTAAAATTTTATTATTTCTCGCTATTTGAAATCCATGTATGTATGATTATAAAATCAGATCTGTGATGTTTGAGATTGGAATTTGTTGTTTGTGTATTGTGATGGATTTGATGTTCGTGTTTTGCTAGATCTAGATCTACAATAAAAAAATCCTTTTTTTATTTGAATCTCTAGCTTATTTTTAGATTTGTTTTATAGTAAAGATTTCATCTTTTATTTGGGTCTATGAATATTGGTTGGATTTGGAATAAAAATCTTATTTTTATTTTAGATCTAGGTATATTGATTTCGTTTGAAGCAAAAAAAAAATCATCTTTATTTAGATACATGAACATAGATTTGTTTTTATAATAAAAATATCATCCTTATGGAATCCATGAACATTGATATTCGGTTTACAATAAAAATACATTTTTATTGTTTACATGAACTGGGTTTTTGTTAAATTTTAGATTTGCAATAAAAATCTTATTTTATTTTTTTACATGAACAGGGTTGTGTCAGTTTTGATTAATAATAAAAATATTCATTTTTATTGAAACATGAAACATGGATTGGTTTAGATTTGATGAACAATAAAAATATTCTTTTTTTAATGGAACATATTATGGAACATGGGTTTTGATTAGATTTTGTTCAGTAATAAAAATATTGTTTTTATTTGAATCTATGAACATAGAATGCATTAGAATTAAAAGACATGTTTTTATTGTCATTTTAGTTACAATAAAAAAAGTAGATTGTCATTTTAGTTACAATATAAAAACATGTCTACATTAAAAATTCACATTTTTAATGTAATCTAAGAAAATAGAAATTCATATTTTAAAATAAAAACATGTCTACATTAAAAATTCACATTTTTAATGTAATGTAAGAAAATAGAAAAATGTTCATGTTTTAAAATAAAAACATGTCTACATTAAAAATTCACATTTTTAATATAATGTAAGAAAATAGAAAAATGTTCATGTTTTAAAATAAAAACATGTCTACATTAAACATTCACATTTTTAATGTAATGTAAGAAAATAGAAAAATGTTCATGTTTAAAAATAAAAACATGTCTACATTAAAAATTCACATTTTCAATGTAACGCAAGAAAGTAGAAAATGTTCGTGTTTTAAAATAAAATATGTCTACATTAAAAATTCACATTTTTAATGTAATGTAAGAAAAAAATAGAAAAATGTTCATGTTTTAAAATAAAAACATGTCTACATTAAAAATTCACATTTTTAATATAATGTAAGAAACTAGGAAAAAAGAATTTTCAACAAGAAATGAAAGAATCAATTTTTTTTCATTTTGGTGAATTAGCATTGTCCACAAAATGAAAGAATAATTTGGAGTCATTTTGTTAAAATAGAATTGTTAACAAAATGAAAACATCACTTTTATACACTTTGTTAAAATAGAATTGTTAACAAAATGAAAATATCATTTTTATGCATTTTGTTAAAAAAGATTTGTTAACAAAATGAAAATATCATTTTTATTCATTTTGTTAAAATAGAATGGTAATCAAAAATAAGTTATCATCTTTAATCATTTTGTTAAAATAGAATTGTTAACAAAATGAAACCATCGCTTTACACATTAGAATTTGTGCATAAATTTGAATAACATTTTTATCGTCAAAATACACATTAGAATTTGTGTATAAATTTAAGTGACATTTTTATCGTCAAAATATACAAATTAAAGATACATTTTTATCGTAAGTTATACGTTAGAATTTGTGTGTAAATTAGAATAAACATTTTTGTGTGTCATGTTATACATTGAAATTATATACAAATAAAAAGATTTATTTTTGTGTGTTAAAGTTAAAAACAGAAACTGCATACAAATAGTGGAAGTAAAAATTACCTTTTTATTTGTCATTAGCAAAAATGTCATATAAATAAATTTCACTTTATTTGACATTAGAAATGTAGAAAATGTCATGTAATCAAATTATATTTTATTTGACATTAGAAACATGTAGTGAATTCATGTAAATAAAATACATATTTATTTGCCATTAGGAAAATATAGAAAATGTCATAAAATACATTTTTATTTGACATTATAAATATGTAGATATGTTACGCAAATAAAACATTCTTTTATTTGGCGTGTTAAACACGTTAGTGGAATCATCGAATGATTTATATATATATATATATATATATTCAAATTAAACGAATCGTGCGCGGCAGTTCGCGTTTCGGCAATCGTAACTTTAAACGATTATACCGAAAGATCCGACCGTCGGATTTTCCCAAAACTAGAACCGTTAGGTCCGCTTTGGGAAGATCTTTCTAACGATGTAAATTTTGTTAAAATCCAATGGTTAGATTTCGAGAAATGTGTAAATCAAATTTGGGTAAAAACAGCGCCAGGGCCGCCTATTGACCCGAAGCGTCGTAGAAATAAATTGAACTATTTTTATATAAATAAAAATTGCGATAAATCGTTATAAAATAATATTAACGATATGAGATGATTTAAATTATATTTATTCAGGAAATTATATGAAAAGACCGAGTTCAATCTCATTTCAAATAATTATATGATAATTTAAATCGAAGATATTGAAGACGGTGATTGAAGACCGGCGATCTTCACATCGAATGGACGACTACTGATGCTTTTGATTGGAGTTGCTACCTTGAACGGGTTAAAGTGGTAGTTGTCCGGACGTACTTGTTGATTGTCCGGATATGCGAGAGCCTCTCTTCCGTATTGGACATACGGGACGAGGAATAAAGTGTCTCCGATTTCGTTCAGGCCTAGAACGGACTTGTAAATGGAAGTGTGTCTGACATTGGAATTCATTCCATGTAAATTGATTTCTATCTAATATATATCTGTTTGGTGGCGGAGAATTTATTCTCTTGCTTAACACCCTTCTCTGAGACGCACGAGCTCAGAGGTTATATATTGGTAGTTATCGGTCGCATGGCGTGAATTGTCAATGTGGCATGCCAAGATGTAAATGATCGAGGCTTTTGTTGAAAAGTAGAGCCTTGTGGTTGATGATCAAAGCATAGCCTATTTCAACATAGCATTGTGTATAGCGTTACCTCGCGAGCCTCACACCCCAATAAGGGTTGGAAAGGGGACAAGGAACGCAGGGAGTGCACACGTTTCTTTCTAGCTAGAAGTGGTATTAGGGTTTTGCAAGCCCTGACATTTTACTTAGGTGGTTGATGGATTCTGAGGTACCTCGGGTACATTGGTCGATAGTGACCAATTTATAGGTTCAGTAGGACCAGGAAGCATGTGTTTAGGAATTGCCAATCCACTAAAGTATTTGTGGACCGACCCTGCAGGATCCAAGAGTTCGCCAGCCTTCGAATCCTGAGACATTTGCTAGAGTGTCTCGAATCGGTAAGGAGCTCGTACCTAGCCTTGACTCATGACGGAAATCCAATTTCCAATACGACATTATGGTTTTGATTGTAAACCTATATATGGCGACATAGTATATGGTAGCTATGCCGTCAAGGATTGATACATTTACTTTGAAGTATTTTAAAACTGATTAGACACTAATAATAATATTAGAATATTATTTTATACGTATCAAGCATGTTTGATCATTATAAGGTAAAACTCTATCCTCCGGTTTGCGTTGCATTATATGATGGGACTTGAGTCTTATAATGATTCTAAAAAGAATTGCGTTGTTTTAAATAAAAGATTTATTTAATTTATGCACTGGCAATCCAATGGAGTAAACCCGTTTCCTATTAGCGGCGGGGTCCTATGATTTGTCATATTGTTAGATAAGTTAGGAAAGATTTCTCATACCAGTCTCATGACTGACTCGTAGTTTGTTTCACTTGCAAACTCGGGTGCCCTTATTTTCCACATGGATAGTCGAGTGGCTTGTTTTGCAGATATTTATCTTTTGAGCAGGATTCTGGATTGAAGCTTAAAGCTATGTCCAGAGCATTGATAGTCTTCCGCTGCACTGTATTAAATTCATTGTAAATTTATCTTCCGCTGTATTATATTCAATGTACTCTGATATTCTGTACTCTAATGTAACATTATTACGATGTTTATAAAAGTCTGATGTTATTTGTTCTGATGTGTTGTATGCCCGGAGTTAGCGTATGCGGTTTTTGAACCGTCTTGGACGATTTAACGATCGAGTAGGTCCGAGCAAAATCCGTATCGTTACATGTGGTATCAGAGCTTTGGTTAATTCAAATCTTTTGGGTACAACTCGTTAGAATTGGACAAAAAACTCATCAGAGGTAGGATTAGAGATATCCTATAAAAGAATACTCACTAGAGATAGGATCAGTAGTATCCTAGAATGAGAAAACTCATTAGAGTTGGGGTTAGAAATGCCCTAGAATGAGTTAAGAGTGACAAGTTTATAATTAACGTATTTGTGATTATATATATATTCCGATCTTAGAAATATGATTTTTAACATATTTGAAAAACTAATCAAATAATTGATTGATGATTGTGTTGTGTGACTATTAGTTTAACTAATAAAATTATTGAAACCAATAAAAAATTAAAATTGAATCCGTTAGTTAAACAATTTTTAGCTCCGTTCCTTTTCGAGGACGAAAAAATTTTAAGTGGGGGAGATTGTAACAACCCGGAAAATCATAACCAATTTAAAATTTTATTTTAAGAAATTTTAAATAGAAAACGTGTCAGAATTTAATATATATATATATATATCCATTGCTTGATGATTACATCTTTAATGTAAATGAATCATTAAATAAGATTCATTATTTGGAATGAACATATGTTAACATAAAAATTTACATTTTTATTGTAGATTAAATAAAAGATCATTATTTGAAATGAAATCTGTTCTTACATTAAAATTCACATTTTTAATGTAAAGATGAGTTCAATAAAAAGTTTACACTTTTATTGAAAGGAGAAAATATGAAAAAAGGAACATTTGTTTGAATAAGATAAGTTAATAAAGTGGTGTTTACATTAAAATTCATTTTAATGTATGTATGGATCATATCAAAGGATTCATTATAGGAAATTTGTTGTAATGTAAAAATTTACATTTTTATGTAATAATGATTCATTCATAACTTGTTTAAAATGATGTAACATAAAAATTCACATTTTTATGTAATAATGATTCATTAAAATGTTCATAGCTTGATAAATGTTTTAACATAAAAGATTACACTTTTTATGTAATAAAAGAAAGATTAAAAAAAGATTATCACAAATTAACATTATATTTCGAATTCTGTCCATTTTAAATAAATATTTAAATAAACCATGCAATTTAATTTAATCTTAAACAAAGATTTTATTTATATAGTGACATATCATCAAAACTAATTTATCAAATTATAAGTATAAATGGTGCAATAAATGTTAAATTAATTTCAAATGTATGTTGAAGCTTTAATGGTGATTAATTCTTGTAGACCAATAAGTCTTAATTTATTACCATATTATTCATAGTACAATTAATGTAATAAAGACATTCTATGTAATTCAAACTTTGAATTGAAGAGAGTAATATAAGAAGAGTTTATCGTTGGCAATTTCCAATTGGAATTTAATATATAAAGTAATTCATTTCGTTTGAAAGTTAGAATTCAATATTGGTATAAATGGAATGTCTTTCCTATATCATACGTTGTGTGATGTTCCCAAACCCCATACTGACAGTGGCAAGGGTAATCTTTGGAATATAACACATAAACAGAAAACAGCAGAACAGAATTAAATAAATACACCATATAATGAACAAATAATACAGTGGATAAACATAATCATCAGAGTTACACAGTATACAGGATCATACTTAGTACAAATACAGTTCAGCTATACATAAATGTCTACAGCGGAAAACAAACAAAATATGTACAATAGGAGCTGAACAGCATAAAAAGAGATAAATGATAGAATCCATCTTCAGCTCCAGCTATCCAGAAAGAGCCTGCTAACCTGAACACAGGGCTGTCCGTGTAGAAAAAGGGGCACCCGAGTTTGCAAGTGTAACAAACTACGAGTCAGTCATGGGACTGGTATGAGAAATCTACTTAACACATTCATAATATGGATAATCACAGGACCACGCCACTTTCGCGGAATGGGTTTACTCCATTTGATTGCCAGTGCTTTAAAACAAGTAAATCTTTAAACATCGCAATGCTTTTTATAAAAATGAAGTGTAACAACCCGTATTTTCAATAACCTGTTATAACGTAAATCGAGGCAGAATTTAATTTATAAATCTGAATCAAGGGAAACGGGCTATGCCATTGCGTTCGTCTCGGAAAAATACGCGAAATAGAGTCCGAGTTTTCGAAAATCGGAGTCCGTATGACCCGATTAAGGCCTAATGAAGCTTTCAGAAAATTTCAAGTTCAAAACAGATTTGAATTTCAAGTTCAAATTTCGAATTTCGGGTCTGGAAGGCTAGGCGGGAAATTTCCCGCCAAGCCAACCAAGTCGACAGGGCTGTCGACTTGGCAGTCGACTTGGTTGGACCCAAGTCGACAGCCCTGTCGACTTGGCTGTCGACTTGGTTCAGCCGGGCTGTTTTGCCTGGTGCACCATTTTGGGGTTTTGGTTAGGTTTTGGGGCCAGATTCGGTTTTAAGGGCTGAGATTGGAATTAGGGTTTAATCCTAAGGTTGAAACTAATCCTAATCTCTATAAATAAGCCCCTAACCTAACCCTAAATCATCATTATTCATTCAAGTAACTAAACTATGGCAAAATCATTCCTCTCATGGCCTCCACTATCTTCATAAAATTCTAAGTTATTTCTATGAGAGATTTTCCATGCATACAAGTGTTTTCAAGCTTGTATGAGTGTCATTAGCTTGCATTCAAGTCAAGTTTCCATATTTACATCATAAAGCAAGGGTTTTGATCATTTTGGCTCAAGGGTTTTTCTATTGGAGCTTGCATTTTGGGTTTATTTGATTGCATAAGGGCTTTGTCTCAATCTTATATTTGCTTATACTCATTTGAGTCTTCATAAGCAATGTAAGCCCTTTTCTACTTTCATATTTAAACTCTAAAGTTAAATGAATGATGCAAGTTTGGTTGACCATTATGATATGCAAGTTTATCATGTTATGTTATGCAAGTATGCCATGTTATGATATGCAAGTTTACCATGTTATGCTATGCAAGTTTACCTTGTTACGATATGCAAGTTTATCATGTTATGTTATGCAAGTATGCCATGTTATGATATGCAAGTTTACCATGTTATGCTATGCAAGTTTTCCATGTTATGATATGCAAGTTTATCATGTTATGTTATGCAAGTATGCCATGTTATGATATGCAAGTTTACCATGTTATGCTATGCAAGTTTGCCATGTTACGATATGCAAGTTTATCATGTTATGTTATGCAAGTATGCCATGTTATGATATGCAAGTTTACCATGTTATGCTATGCAAATTTGCCTTGTTATGATATGCAAGTTTATCATGTTATGTTATGCAAGTTCGTCATATGATATGCAAGTATGTTATGCAAGTTTGGGATGATCATTTTGTTCATGTTATCATGTTATGCAAGCTTATCTTGAGTATATGAACATAAAGCTTCAAGCTTTATGCTAAAGGTTGCATTTTGGCAACATGTAAGTTATCATATCTCTTATGATAACTTGCATGTGAGGCTAAATGCGAACTTATGGCCATTTCTACATGTCATTTATCACCATGTATCACCAATATGCTAAGTTTGGTTTTATGCATGCTTTTGAGGCCTAAAAATGTAATATGCAAGTATATGAACATATGTACATTTCATATGCCACCATGTTAAACTTGTGGCTTCAACACCTTTATGTCATGATTATGCCAAGTTCCCTCTTTCTATCCTTTATGCGCTATTGCGATATGTAAGCGATGGGATTGCGTTTGGGGTTGGGTAAACTTAAAAGACATAAAAACATAAGATTGGGAATTTACCTATTAAGTTAGGTCTACCCATTGGGAATTTACCTATTAAGTTAGGTCTACCCAAATGCTTGAAAACTTGTAATATGTTTTGGAAACATGATGGACATGACACTTAGAAAATATAAGTGTGACCAACTCGAGGTTGGGTTGAGTTTGTAGCGTAAAACTACCCGGAACCGACCGGCTTAACTAGTTGCTACAAACAATAGGACCCAATGTGAGAAGTTGGTCATGTTGTACCTTGAACCCGAGGTTAGACCAAGTTGTGGTGTAAAGCTACCCGGACCCGCCCGACTTAACTAGTAACCGCAACAAAGTCTAATGTGAGAGGTTAAGGCACATTAATTAATGCCTCATGATTAGGGTTAAGTCATGGTCCACTTAATACTTAACCAATATGGGCTTGGTAGATTAATCAGGGTTAAGTCGGGAACTCATCGTTACACTTAACCAAGTTAATCCATGATTAGCAAGAGGGTTAAACCGTACTTAACCCACTAGAAAATCCTAGCAATGGGGGTCCACTCCAGCAGTAATCCCAAGTTTGTATCATTAAGACCCTAGGGACTAGGCTAGGGTGGGGGCACGATTACTGGACTTGAGGTAAGTGACCAAAAACGACGGCAGAGTGGTACGCCGATGTAGTTCCGGACGGACTAGGGTCGTGCACGTAGTCCGTATTTGGAGAAGTCAAGCATGGGTACCAGTAGATCTAAGACTGTGCACTTATGTTTATGGTGTCCAGGAGTTGACACCCTAGGGCTTGATACACCCGACGAGAGACCCGGCACAGTCTGACTACAATTATGTTTGGGCCGTATTGACACCAACACGTGACGAGTTAGGCTTAGGGAGTCGATCGATTAGACCGTTTGGTTGGACCTCGTATTAGGGTCACTTCATGTTATTGGACCTCGTATTAGGGTCACTTCATATTATTGGACCTCGTATTAGGGTCACTTCATATTATTGGACCTCGTATTAGGGTCACTTCATGTTATTGGGCCAAAGCTTGGGCCAAGGGATCAATACTTGTTTATTCAAGTCATGTTAGCTTGTTAGTACACCTGTGGTACAAAAACCTTAAACCTGATTATGCGATGACACCTTTATCTACCTTGTTAGTTAATCATCATGCTAGTATGTTGTTATCCTTATGTTCATCCCTGCTTCTCATGCCAGTTAACTTTATCAGTTTACATTGATTGTAGTAGGGCTTACTCAGTCTTTTTGACTGATCTGTTTTTCTTTCGCCTCTTTTCTTCCGTTTCCCCCCCCCCCCCAGGTTCTCAGGGTGGGAATATTGGAGCTTAGCTTGGATTTCTGATCGCTTGCTTGTGGGATTTTAGCTCATGTACGGTCTTGACATGAAGCTAGCTATGGTTATCACTTATTTTGGGGATAGTACTTATGTATTTCAGTTTTTCAGTGATGTTGTTTTTATCTAGACTTGTGTATTTGGAAAGTTGACATTATGTTGTATCAGACTTGTTTTGAAATAGTTTGAAATCTTCCGCTGTTTTACCTATCTTATTCACTCTGTTTACATATATACATATGTTCTTGTTCTGCCTTGATATATCATTATGCATGTTTACCCGATTCAAACGCCCCTCCAAAGTCAGAGTGCTTGCAAGAGCCACCCTGGCGGAGGTGGGGTGTTACATGAAGCCATTATAAGACTCAGTTCTCATCACACAATGCAACGCAAACCGAAGGATAGAGTTTTACCTTATAATGGCCAAAATATGCTTGATACGAATAAAACAAAAGCATTTGACATTATTACTAGTGTTTATATGTTTCAAAAACAATTTCAAATCATAACTATCAATCATAGACGGCATTAATGCCCCATACCACTATGTCGCCATATATAGGTATACAATCAAAACCGCACAGTCACGTATTTGGAAATTGGATTTCCGTTATGAACCAAGGCAAAAGATAGTCCTTACCGACTTCGAGACAATCTAGCCCATGTCTCAGGATCAGAGCACGAGTGACCCTTGGATCGTCAGGGCCGGTCCACCGATGTGGATTAAAATTCCTGAACACTACGTTTCCCCACCATATGGGGCGTAAATGAGCCAACGAATGACTCCATCGGTCCCGGATCGACCGATATAACTGAGGCGCCTCGCAACTGCAACAACCACATAGGTGAAAATAATATAAATGTCAGCCAGTTTAATCACCGACACCACCTCTAGCTAGAAGGAAATGCATGCCCTCCCTGAGGTCCTCTCCCGTTTCTGGTTCATACCGGGGTGTGAGGTTCGCGAATTCACATTATACACAAAGCTACGCCACACAGGCGGTGCTTTGATCATCACCACAAGACTTTGCTTTTCAACAGAAGCCTTGATCATTTGCCACTTAGGCATGCCACACTAGCAATTCATGCCATGCGACTAATGTCCATCGATATACAACGTCTGAGCTCGTGCATCTCAGAGAAGGGCGTTAAGCAAAAGAATAAATTCTCCGCCGACAAACAGATGTATACTTAATAGAGATCAATCAACACAAAATAAAATCCAATGTCTGACACACAGTCCATTTACAAGTTCGTTCCGGGTCTGAACGAAACCGGAGACACTATATAACTCGCATACCCATCGATCTCTACGTACGTCTGGACGATCACCACTCATTATCCATATTTCGGAATGCCTCCCAATCAAGACATCAGTTACCATCCAAACGAGGTGAAGATTTCCGGTCTTCAACCACCGTCTTCATCTTCAATTTCTTATCGTCGATTCAATTATTCAGAATGGGATAAACCCGGTCTTTATGATCAACTCGCGTATATAATAAACAATGCTACACAAACACTACATACGCATTATTTCAATTCATTAGTCACTAACCGTCAATCAGTAAGCGAACGATTTCCCAAATATTAACCCCGAAGGCCAAAACCAACATCAGATCAAAATCCAGGAAACCATTCGACTTAGCTAACCTTCAGTTAATTTCTAAATTTCACATCCATATCGTTTATAATATTTTATAATGATTTATCGCTATTTTTATTTATTTTAAAATAGCCAATTTATTCAAACGACGCTTCGGGCCATAACGCGGTCGTGGCGCTGTTTTTCTTTAGATTTGATTTACACATATCTGAAAATCTAACCGTTGGATCTTCACAAATTTTATATCATTAGAAAGATCTTTTCAAAATGAATCCAACGGTTCCAGTTTTGGGAAAATCTGACAGTCGGATCTCCCGGTACAATCGTTTGAAGTTTCGATTTCAAAATACGAACTGCGGCGTCATTATTCGATTTAATATAATTATATTTATATATATAAATATAATCGATTCTGGCGATGCTTTTCTTTAGATTTGAATTAAACATTCCAGACAATCCAACCGTTGGATCTTCACGAAGTTGGTGTCTTTGGAAAGGTATTTCCAAAGCGAACCCAGCGGTTTTGGTTTCGGGAAAATCCGATGGTCGGATCTCCCGCACTAATCGTTTGAAATCACGGTTTCAAAACACGAACTGCAGCATCGTTAATCGATATATTTTAATTATATATATATAATCGATTCTTCGATTTCAAACTATATGCTTTTTACACATTTGATAAAAATGATATTTTTATCCAACTGTCTTCTATTTCAACACTTCACTATTTTTAACAATTCATGTATATAAAAAAAATGACTTTGTTAGATCAAAATTTGGACCTAACACCCAAATTGTTATGATTCTTAAAGAATTATAGTTGGAGAATGAAGAAAAAGCGGAAAATACACAGAATTTATAGTGATTCGGCGTTAACGAGCCTACGTCCACTTTATATGTTGTCGATTATACTTTGAATGCTAATACAATCAATGATTTCTCTCAAGCTCATTTTTACAATTGTGATTTCTCTCAGTAATCTAGTAATAAAACTGATAAGAAATGGTGGTATGACAATAATGGCGGAATCAGTACTCAATATTGCCAAAAGATCCTGAAAAATGCCAAGCTCTGGGCTATTTATAGCTGATTTTGTCAGGCGGATCGCGGTCACACGTGGCACGAATCCCGAGAATATCAGATCGTATCGCAGCCGATGAAGAATTAGTCAAATTAGCCGTTGTGGACAGGTGTCGCGATCCCCTTGAATATCGGATCGAGCAAAGGGGGAGAATCAGTCAAAATGACAGTTGGGGACACGTGTCGCTGGATCCGTGCATCTCGGATCGCCGAAGACTAGCTCGTGCTTGAACGGGTCAGAGGCTTCGTCGTGCATCAGGAGATCGGATCGGCCTGTACTGGTCAGTAGTGTATGTACGGATCGAGTCGCATAGAAGTGGTCGTATCGCTGATGCAATGGGGGCGATCCAATGAGGCGCGATCCGATGAGGGGCAATCCGATGAGGGGCGATCCTCTGGTGCGATCCGTTCCTTCATTTACTTAGGGAAGGTAGTTTCATACTTTCTTCTTGTGAATAAACCTGGGTGGCTTGGTCAAAAAGCTAGCCAACATTTTGCCCCCTCGAAGTATGTTTTATCGATGATGGAACATGCTTCGAAACTATAAAAACGTCTTTTCATAAAGAGATGCAAATTAGTGGACAATTCTTTTTCTGGGATCTTTCAGAGTCTTCATCATCGAATCTGTCAGGTGCATCTTTGAATTTTCATTTCTGTCGGTCATTTATCGATTCGGATCGCATGCGCGAGTCGCGGTCCGTTAGCGAGTCATTCGTCTCGTCCTTTGGTGAGCACTTGGGCCTCTTCACGGAACGGAACGAGGTGGGCTTCTCTTCGAGACGTGATGGGCTTTTGGCTCGCGGCCCGTCTATTTTCGCGGATCGAATAAGACAAAAAAGGGGAGACAAACGGTCGCCCTTTTGCCTATATAAATCGACCCTCACCTTCATTCTCCTCTTCTTCTTTCTTTGTTCACAGCCGCCGCCAATTTTTTCTGAGAGAAAACCCTAACTTTGATTTTTGAATTCCCAACCAATCTCAAACTTTAAAAAGGTAATTAAACTGCTTTTCTTTAATTTCTAGCTTGTTCGCACTGATTCAAAGAGGGGAGACAGCGGAAATTCGTAGGATTCGACGATAGTGAACGCGAGAGTGCCTGGTGCGAAGAGGAGAGTTGAGGAAGAAGAAGGAAGGGATGACCAGGTCGGTTCGTGGAAAGTTGATTTGGCTAGTGGATCGGATCGCGGAAACGGCAAAGCTACGATTCGTGGGGAACTAGGCGTAAGTGTCGGATCGCGGAGATACCGGAGCTTCGGATCGTGGAGGATGGGGGGCGATGCGGATCACCAAGATACCATCGCGATCCGTTCAGGATGAATTGGTGCGCCTCCCGGTTCGAAGCTTTTTCATGAACTAATACCCTTCCGCGTATCGAGTCCTTCACTACGATCCATCCACATGTTGCGATCCGAACCTGTCCTGCGATCCGATTGACGAACGATCGGATGCACACATTGACTAAATAATATGATACAACTCTAACAAATCGATGAACAGTTAGGTTAGAGCCCTTGAGACGAACATTCCAGATCGAACAAATGCATAATCTATCAACCGAACGATGACCAATGTCTGGATGATTTTATTGACCCTTGTACTTTTCTTTAATGCATGCACAAGCACACACACCGTCACTTGCACACACGGAGGACGGGTAGTTTTAACCTTATTTCTCATGTTTTCTCGCCTAACAGTAATGTCGGATAATCGTTCCTCTTCAAGATCCATTACAGAAACGGAGTCCGAGGTTCCTGAGCAATACAACCCCGAGGTCCCTCCAATTAACCCAGGAGGTGAAGATTCTGGGTCCGAATACGAGGCAACGGAATCGGATCCGTCTGAAAGTACTTCACCTAGTGAAGAGTCTGAAGCAGACAGGCGAGATCCCGATGAGATTCCTGGCGCGCTCGGGATAGAGAAATTTTCTGACTCTTAAGCATCTAAACTCGATGACATAAAGCTTAAAAGAATTTGCCTGAGACATGGGATCCCTTGGGATGATGTGAGGACACCCGTTAGCGAAGATAGACCCCACTTAGCTCCGGAAGGGTATATGGCAGTCAGCCGAACCATGTGCATGGTAGGAGTTATTCCTCCGTTTCCTCCAATCGTCATCGAGACCTTAAAACGACTGGGTATCGCTCTGATGCAGCTCCATCCTAACGCCTACGCGTCTCTATACACCCTATTATTGCATACGCGGAGATCCTACATACCGAACTCACATTTAGAGATTTAACATTCTTTTATCTTTTCAAGCATCTCTCCTTGGCAACCCCAACTTTCTCTTTCTTTGAATCGGTGGCGAATAGGAAGGTTCTGTATGACGGATATAGCAATATAGGGGATCCCAAGTCTGATTGGTTCTATATAAAGAAACAGGCCGGGTGCTCAAGAAGATGGCTTAAATCAAGTAAACTTTAATCTTTCGATTGAATATCTCACTTAAGAAACCGAAGCATTAACATCCCCCTTTTTTTGTTTTAAGCAGATCACGTCTTCCCCAAGACGGAAGGCCCGTTATACAATAATCGATTGTCTATTCTTCTGCAAAGCAGATCCGATTTTCTAAGGATCAAGAAGTGCATCACTAACGAGAATCTTCATAAGCATCGCCTTATGGATATAAGATTTGGACTTGGTGCTAGCGGCAAACCCTACAAATACGTGCCCCCAACGGAGGAAGAGGGAACATCTCGGGCAGCAGAAACAACTAAATCCCGTAAGAGTCCTTCTCCGATAATCATCCAGGATGACGAGGATATGAACATATATAGAGGAGATGAGGCTCGTGATGACAAGCCTAAGGAAGTCCCAGTCTCTCCGCGGGGTTTCCCCTCCAGGGCTTCTCTTCCGATCGAACCTGCCGCTCCCGATGATTTGACAGATGAACAGCTATTTAAAGAGCCGAGCAAAATTCCTCTACCCGATGATGTATACACAGAGGGGGACTTTGAAGGGGAGCCATTCTTCCCTGCTCCTGAGGAGACCACCGTTCCAATTAGAGAACAAGAAACTACTCAGATGAGCCTGACTTCAAGCCCGGATCCGTTAGGGGGAATTATATGGGATGCACAAATCACACACACTGCCTGACCCCGCACTTTTATATCAACAGTATTCATGGTTTTACTATGCTCTTTTCTCTTTTGCAGGAAAGATGTCTCGCAGGCAGTCTTATCCTTATCGTTCTCTCCGTGAAGGCACGCCCAGTCTTCATTCGAGCACCGAGCGCTCTCGCGGCCCTTCTCACAAACCTACTTCTTCACAACCCCGGTCTCCATCAAAATCGACTTCTGGCAAGCTTCCCAGTTATCCGGTAGCTCCTGCAGGGGGAAAACAACTTCCTAAAGAGTTAACTCCTCCGAAGAGTGCACCCTCTCACTGCAGGTCGTCAAAAAGACACCATGAGCCTAAGGATAAAAGCAAGGATCCGATCAAATATTCTGAAAAGGAGAGGAGTGACATTGTCCCTTCCAGCCAGCCCGAGTTGGCTGCCCCCGGGTCACGAGATTACAACCATGGTCTCGAGACTCAAGGTAGGATGGAAAAGTTGCGGGAACAATTCCCCAACATCTTCTTCGAAAGGATGACATTTGTTCCAGCCCTGGAGCCAGTCCCTAGGAACTGGGATAATGAAGTTGTCGGGCACATTCGCCATGTAGCCAGGCAGTATGAGATGATGAAGAAACATGCGGTTAATCTTTCAGAAGTCATTCGAACGCTCGAAATGGAAGCACATAGATCCAAGGTGAGGATTGATAATAACGAAAGGGCCAGGACAAAGATGGAGAAGGACTTGGAAGATGCTCAATCCCAACTCGCCTTAGCACGGAGAGATGCTGAAAATTATAAGATCGAATTGGAGAATGCTAAGAAGCGCTTTCATTCGGAACTTGACTCAAATAGTCAAGAGAAAATGGCCTTAAAGAAGGAGGTAGAAGATCTTAAAATGGCCAACATTGAGTTGAAGACAGCACAAGGCCATTTCGAAGCTGAGAGAGCTGCCTGGGAGGCAGAAAAAGCAAGTTTGAAAGAAAGTCTAGCTTTGGCTGAAGCGGAAAAGGTGATTTTAAATGATCAAGCCGCGGATGCGGAGAGGCGCGCGGCTCTCGCCGAAAAGAATGTGGAAAGTGCCATTGAAATGGCTACTGCTTCTAACAACAAGCTCCTTGAAAGAGAGAAGGATATCGAAGGGTTCGAAGAGATGATTTTTGACTTCCTGGGCCAAGTCCTCAAAACCCGCAACATCTCGTGGATCCCGGACTACCACGTTACATTAGCCAATTTATGGGATGCCATCGTTGAGGGTGAGAAGCAGAGATTGGGAGTTGAAGAAATTGACGAAGATGAGCTGATCAAGACCATCCTCAGGGATAACGAGCCCGAGGATCTGGCAGAAGGTCGTCGTCTAATTAAAGCGGAAATGGAAAAGGAGAGGACCCTGGCTAAGGGCAAAAGCAAGGCTGACGAAGGTTCGAGCTCAGCTGTAGAGCCCAAGACCTCTGGAGTTGAGGAATACCATCCTGATGATCCATTAATCCCTTTGGGCCTAACTCCTGTGGTTGTTGGAGCCCCTGCATCTAGCCTAGATGGAGGATCGGCGGAAGGTAGCTCCTTTTTTCCTCCACAATTTGTCAAAACAATTGTGAGTTGTCGTCGTCTGGTAGAGCAACCAATTGAATTAATAACATGTGTTCCCCATAATACAGGTGGCGAGCCCGTCGACAAGGATGTCGAGAAGAGGAAAGAGGCAGAGAAGGTTGTCGTCTCGCCTAGCGTCGGTGTTGAGATACCAAAGCAGGCCGAGGGTACAACAGCAGAGAAGGGCGTCCTGGCACCCAGTGCTGACGCTCCCAAGGATGATGAAACCATCGAGGCCTTGAAAGACATGGATGGGCGCCATATAGAGGATGAGGAGGATATCATTGGCACCAAAGAAGCCGAAGACGATGACGACGAAACTTTGGCTAACAGAAAAGCTAGGCAGGAAAAGGAGATGGCTTTAAAGAAAGCGGGACAGGAGCCTTTGAACATAGTCCCTATCTCGGAGTTTAATCCCAAAACCGGGATGGTTTTGAAACTCCAGCCCAAATCCATCAGCAAACAGCTTCATTTTGCGAACCCTGATGATTTCCCAGCTTCCCTTACTGATAAAAGGAAGAGAAAGGAGGTGGAGGAGGAGTCTTCTGAAGAGTCGGACGTTCCTCTCATAGACAAAAGGAAGAGAAAGAAAGGTGATCAATCCGACGCTGACAAGGCGAAGCTGGAGAAACAGAAGCAGGAGAAGAAGTCCAAGCGTAAATATGATATTGTTGCTTGTCTATATTTTGTTTTTAGGCTTCTTACTGGCCATGAAATGTAATTGTGAGACTGGCCCTCACTTTTGTTTTAGGTTGTTTTTCACTTTCTAGGCTTGCAGTTTGTAAATGAAAGTTTATCTCTTTTTGCATCACCGTGTACCTGCATTTAATAAACTTTTCATGCTTAGTCATAGACCATCTAATTATAACTACAAATCAGTCAAGCAACATAAAGAAAAAATTAAAAATTTCCGTGTTCATGTGTATATGTCCCCAATCAATCGTTAACGTAGCGCCTGACTAGGGCTTATTAAGGATTGATTAGCGTTGTCTGCACGTTGCCCCCTATTTCTGAATATGGGGGACTTAGAAAATTTAGCAAGATAATTGTCCTTATGGTGCTGAGTTTCCAGCACCTTTCTTAGTGCTTAACCATAGACTCTCTTATACTCTCCTGGCGGTCGCCAAGGTCGGAGTTTAGCAAGATAATTTAACAGCTCAGTCGCTCCCCGATCCTTCAGCGGGGCAAGAGCTCATTCTCAGCGCTCAATCGGAGACGCTTTTATACTCTCTCTGCTCTGGAGAGTTAGAGTTTGAGCTCAGTGGTTCAATTGCTCCCCGATCCTTCAGCGGGGCGAGAGCTCTTTCTCAGCGCTCAAGCGGAGACGCTTTTATACTCTCTCTCTCTCTGGAGAGTTAGAGTTCGAGCTCAGCAGTCCAATTGCTCCCCGATCCTTCAGCGGGGCGAGAGCTCTTTCTCAGCGCTCAATCGGAGATGCTTTTATACTCTCCTGACGGTCGCCGAGGTTAGAGTTCCTTCAAGGCGATTCCGATCATGGTACACCGCCATGACTTACGGGCATCGATTTCATGTCCGTTATGCTCTCTCTCGGCTCTGGAGAGTTAGAGTGCTATGAATGATATGATTTACTTTATCGCACCCTCAGGATTTTGACTGGTGATTACATTCCATTCTGATGGAAGGCACCTATAATTATATGCTTCTGGGATCGTTGCATGATTCACAGCAATTTCCATAAAAATAGAAAGACAGATAAATAATGCAATAAAGGTAAATGACACACAATATTTTTATAGTGGTTCGGTCGAATCATGACCTACGTCCACTTTATAATTTTTTTGCTTTAAGGAATCAGACTATTCTAGGTAAGTCGTGCCTTGTACATGGTTCTCAACAAAGCAAAAGAATAGATTAGAAATTTTTATGTTAAGTATGGTCGTAAATGTTGGGCATTCCACACTCTGGGGATTTCCTTTCCATCTACGGTTGCCAGCTTGAAGGTTCCATTATCAAGCTTGCTCAGAATGGAGTACGGTCCTTCCCACTTCGCACCCATATGAGTTGAGGGTGGAAAGACACGCTTCAGAACCAAGTCTCCGGGTTCCAAAGTTCGGGATCGAACCTTTTTGTTGTAGTATCGAGCGACCTGTTGTTTGCATCTCAAGGTACGCAGATCTGCTTCATCCCTCTTTTCTTCGATCATATCCAGGGATTCAAGGAGCAATTCGTTATTAGTCATCGGATCGTAATAAGTCACTCGGTGAGAAGGTACTTTTATCTCAACCGGGATGACTGCTTCTGCTCCAAAAGCAAGGGAGAAGGGGGTATGCCCTGTTGCCGACTTATACGTTGTCCTGTAGGCCCATAGTGCCAAGGGTAATTCATCAGCCCACATGGCTCTGGCCCGCTTCAGTCTTCTTTTCAGAATGGACTTAATCACTTTATTCGCCGCTTCGACTTGTTCGTTCGATTGCGGGTGCGCCACAGAGGTGTACCGTTTCTCAATGTGATATTTCTGGCAGAAGTTTCTGAATTTAGTGCTATCGAACTGAGTTCCGTTATCAGTTATAACAATCTTTGGAATTCCAAATCGGCAGATGATGTTTCTAACGACAAAATTGATCACTCGTTTGGTTGTGATTGTAGTCAGTGGTTCAGCCTCGACCCACTTGGTGAAATAATCTACGGCTACAATAGCGAACTTTGCTCCGCCCCTAGCTATGGGGAGACTTCCGATGATATCAATTCCCCACATAGGGAAAGGCCATGGGCTCGTCATTGTTTTTAACTGATTAGGAGGTGCTCTAGGTATCTTTGAAAATCTCTGGCACGCATCACACCGTCGTGCGTATTTCGCCGCATCCTTGTTTATGGTAGGCCAGAAATAACCATGCCGCAACACCTTTTTCGCCAATGTTTGCCCTCCAGTGTGATCGCCGCATTCACCTTCGTGTACTTCCTGCAGCACACGCTTGATGTCATCATGATCTATACACCGAAGAAGGGGCATCAAAAATCCTTGTCTGTAAAGAACTCCGCCTTGCAGAACGTATCGGGCAGCTTTACGAATTACTTTACGCCTCTCGCTTTTCTTGGTCGGAAGCGCTCCATTCATCAAGAAATTCTTTAGAGGGGTCATCCACGACTCCCTTTCTGGTTCCGTCTCGAGTATTGGATCGATTTCCATTTGATCTATACTAGGAGACCGAAGTATTTCAACGGGGGCTAGCCCGGTCTCTTCAAGATTGTCAGAACTAGCCATCTTTGCCAACTTATCCGCCTGCTGATTCTCTGACCTTGGAATGTGAGATATGCTGTAGTGATCAAAGTCGTTCAGCAACTCCTTTACTTTCTTCAAGTATAAAATAAATCTTGCACTTTTGGCTTGGAATCTTCCAGTAACCTGGTTCACAACTAACTTGGAGTCGCAAAAGATGTCCAGCTTTATGACTTCTAACTCCTTTGCGATTCTTAGTCCGGCTATCAGGGCTTCATATTCGGAGTCGTTGTTAGTGGCGTGAAACTCCATCCGGATAGTATAGGATATCAATCGTTTCTCGGGAGTTTCAAGCACTATTCCAGCGCCGGATCTCTCGTCATTCCTAGCGCCATCAGTATACAATCTCCAGGCACTGGGATCGAGAAGTAATTTTGAGGGGTCAACTTCTTCGTTTGTTATATCCTCCTCCGGGACGGTAAACTCTGCTATGAAGTCGGCTATCACTTGCCCCCGAATTGACCGTCGGGGCTGAAAGTTCAGATCAAATTGACTTAGCTCAATGTTCCACTTGAGTAGCCTTCCAGATGCTTCTGGCCTCTGTAGAACTTGCTTAAGTGGATGATCGGTGTATACGGTAATGGGATGCGCCTGAAAATAATGTCGAAGCTTTCTAGAGGCGATCAGTAAACTATACGCCAACTTTTCTATCCTCGGATAATTACGCTCTGCTGCCGTCAATTTTTTGCTCACGTAATACACGGGTCTTTGGACCTTATCTTCTTCTCTTACCAATGTTGAGCTAATCGCGAGGGATGACACTGCCAAGTACACGAATAAGTCCTCATGATCCATCGGCTTAGACAGTATCGGTGGTTTCTCCAGATGTCTCAGCAAGTTCTGAAATGCTTCTACGCAGTCGGGCGTCCATTTGAAGTGGCGTTTTCCTCGCTTTATCAATTCGAAGAATGGGATGCATTTGTCCATAGCCCTGGAGATAAATCTGCTTAGTGCGGCTACTTTCCCTGCTAGGCTTTGCACATCTTTAATTTGCCTAGGTTCCTGAATGTCTCTGATTGCTGCAATTTGGTCGGGATTAATCTCAATCCCACGAGAACTGACGATGAATCCCAAGAATTTTCCGGAAGCGACCCGAATGAACATTTTGTTGGGTTGAGTTTCATCCCGTATTTTCGAAGAATGCCAAACATCTCTGCCAAGTCCGTAGTGTGATTAGAGGATTGCTTGGACTTAACCAACATGTCGTCAACGTATACTTCCATTGTTTTCCCAATCTGGTTATAGAACATTCTGTTCACTAACCGTTGATATGTAGCGCCTGCGTTCTTCAAGCCAAAGGGCATTACTACATAGCAATATAATCCCAGATCCGTAATAAAACTAGTGTGTTCTTGATCTAAAACGTGCATTGGAATCTGGTTATATCCTGAATAAGCATCCATAAATGAGAGAAGTTCATGGCCCGCCGTCGAGTCCACCAACTGGTCGATCCGGGGTAATGGAAAACTGTCCTTTGGGCAGGCTTTGTTCAAATCCGAGAAATCGATACATGTTCGCCACTTCCCGTTGGCCTTCTTTACCAGGACTGGATTTGAAATCTAGTCTGGGTAGATCGAGTCTCTGATAAATCCATTACCTTTTAGCTTTCCAACTTCTTCCTTCAAGGCAGCGGACCTCTCTGGGCCCAGCATTCGCCTTTTTTGTTTTACCGGAGGATGTTCAGGGTTAATGCTTAATGAATGGCTCATGATTGATGGAGATATCCCGCACCTGTCTGCGTGGGTCCAAGCAAATACATCCAAGTTATTTTTTAAGAAATTCATCAGTTCTTTAGCGAGATTCGGATTTAACTGGGATCCAATCTTAAGGACCTTCTCTGGGTCACTATCATCGATCGGTACATCCATAGTTGTCTCGTTGGGAGTCGCCATTCTGCCCCCAGGCTCTTGGTCCTCTCTAGGATCTATATCCTCGGGCAACTCACTGGGCGACTCTCCTACGGTTATCCTCTTTAGTTGTTATAAGGTCTCCGCCCTTGTAGGGGGAGAAGCACCCTTAGTTTCTATGTCCCCTCCATTGCGGAGTAGCTTTAGCTCTGCAACATAACATGCTCGTGCGGCAACCTGATCTCCTATGACAATACCAATGCCAGCTTATGTGGGAAATTTCAAAAATAAGCACCAGGGGGCTATACAGGCTCTAAACTTTGCGAGGGCCGGTCGACCCAAGAAGGCATTGTAGGGTGATTCAATATCCAAAACAACGAAGGGGAGGATTCTCACTCTCTGGCGTTCTCCTTCCCCAAGCGTAACTGGTAACTCTACATAACCCATTGGAGCGGTGGATGCTCCGTTAAATCCACGGATCCAT
Organism: Allium sativum; assembly: GCA_030737875.1. NCBI lineage: Eukaryota > Viridiplantae > Streptophyta > Magnoliopsida > Asparagales > Amaryllidaceae > Allium > Allium sativum. The sequence goes on from CM060922.1 coordinate 737,389,262, forward strand.
CCCTGACAGGGCGTCAAGTCTTTTATTTCGAGGTTCATCTGGTCGAATGTCCTTTTGAAAAGAATATTGACGGAACTCCCGTTATCCACCAAAACCTTATGAACAGTGGTTGGTCCAATAGGTACTGTGATTACAAATGGATCTTCAGTCGGAGCATGGACTCCAATGCTTTCTCGTTCGCGGAAAACGACATCGTCGGACATCATCTTTTGTTGCTTTACCGGGATATTGTCCTCGGGGTTTCTGCACTCCCCTACCTCGAGGTGTTGCTTGGCTGCATTGACATACTGATCCAATGCCTTGGAACTGTGTCCGGCGAGATAAAGCCCTCCGATTACGGTATTGATAACGAGGTCTTTTCCCTTTTGCTGGGCAGTTGGCCTGACAGCAGGTTGATTCTGGTTCTGATTTGGGGCCTGTGCGGCTTGCCCCCTATCTCTGGGCGTTACTCTGTATTCATCTAATTTTCCTTCTCGAAGAAGCCTCTCGACTACATCTCTTAGATGACGGCATTCATTTGTCGAATGGCCATGAATTTGATGAAAGAGAAAAAACATCCCCGTTTCGCGTTCTTTCTCCGTCGACTCTCTGGGAGGTGGCCTCTTATTCTAGAGGACGTTGTACGAATCCATGAAGATATTTTCCAAAGTATCATTTATTGGCGTATAACTCCCAAAAGCCCTAGGACGAGTCCTTCTCTGGGAGTCGTTCCCTCGATTCCTCTTCCGGTTGTTGCCATTACTGTTATTATCATTGTTCCCTGACTGACGACCACCCTGATTCCGATTTCTGACATTAACTTCGACCTTCCTCGAGCTGTCTCCTGTCTGCTTAATGGCGACATTGCTCTGGATTTCCTCCTTATCGGCCGTTTTTGCCTTCGGTTAGCATATACTTCTTCCCGGCGTAAATGTACGTTAGCTTTTTCATAGAATAACTCTCTAGTATGGTGTGACTTGCCGGCCAGGTATCTCCCAAATTCAGTGTCTATATCTACTCCATCAATCAGAGCTGCGACAATGGTTGGCTCATGAGGATCTTTAACTTCAGTAGCGGCCAGGTTGAAACGGTCTAGGTACACCCTCAAACTCTCGCCTGGTCGTTGCTTGACAAGGAACAAGTCAATCACACTCTTTGTCTTTTGTGCGTAGATACGGAACTGTTCCATGAACCTTTCACTCAACTCCCTGAAGCTGGAAATTGATCTTGCTGGTAAGCGAGTAAACCATAACAATGCTACATCCTCCAAGAATATGGGAAATGCCTTGCACTTGACAGCGTCAGAAGCTGCGGCAGCGGTCATTGACCAAGAATATCTCATCAGATGCTGGACGGGATCAGATCTACCCGCGTAACGGTTCATCTGTGGCATGTTGAAACGCCTCGGGAAAGTCGCATCTAAAATATCATCAGTGAAAGGGGTATGACTGCGGTCAATTCCCCAATCTTCATTCCGTTGTCCACGGCTATCTGCCAGAATTTGATGGATCATAGCTGCAACATTTGCACTGGTCAGCGGAGGTTCGGGGTCAGTGCTTCTTGCTCGGTGGGGTTCTCTAATCTCTCTTCCGGGAGCAGTCACAAAATCCGGGGCTCGGATTGGGCTTCGTTGCCCCCTGTTACCACGAGCATTTGCACGGCGACGGGGCTGAGGCAGTCTGTTCTGTACAGGGCTGTCCACACCTCGAGCTCTGGGAGTTGCAGCGTGATCGTTCACATTACGGTTTGAGGGCCCTGCACCCAGTGCCTCTTCTTCCCCTGACGGCAGGGTTCCAAATCGAAGCTGCTCTATATTTTCGGGTCTCTCATATGGTCGCCGCGGAGGTCTCGGCGATTCCTCTGACGAAGAAGAGTATCCTGGGGTGAGCAGACGAACTGGTGGCGTCTTTTGCCTTGCGAGATCATTAAGCCTTCTATCCATGGCGGTCAAATTTTGTCGCAGAACGGAGCTTTCCTGCCTTTGAGCAGCCAATTCATCAAACAGTCTCTCCCGCATTTCGGAAAAGCGAGAGTGATCCCCCTCAGTAACAGGAGCAGAAGGGTCATACTGATCATCATCACTTTCTCTTATGCGCAAAGAGCTTGAGCCAGGTCGAGCGGAGGGGCCAGGACGGATGGAGCGAGCCATAGGCTCCTTTCCAAGTCTAGTTGTAGTCTGATCATCAATTCGGATCGCTGTGGATCGAGGATGGTGGCTCGCAGCGCCCCCCTGGGATCGGTTCGTGGTCATGGTTCGCAGAGGATTCGAGGCGTTATCACGGGATCGAGTAACAACCCCTTCAGTAATTCAGATCGTCTCGTCTTCGTCGACTCGGAGCATGGCACCTTCATCGGATCGGTTCGCCCCCGGCGCTCCGCGATCCAAAGTTCCCTCATTGCCTAGCTCGTGCACACTTTCTTCAACTGCTTCGTTCGCGATTTCATTTGTTCGTGAAGCTCGTACTTCCTTAGATCTCTTTCCAGCCATGATATCAGATGTCGCTGGAATCTTCAAAGAACTGAATAGTGAAGTTTTGGGACTGTTTTCTCAGTGAAAGCACCAAAATGTTAGATCAAAATTTGGACCTAACACCCAAATTGTTCTGATTCTTAAAGAATTATAGTTGGAGAATGAAGAAAAAGCAGAAAACACACAGAATTTATAGTGGTTCGGCATTAACGAGCCTACGTCCACTTTATATGTTGTCGATTATACTTTGAATGCTAATACAATCAATGATTTCTCTCAAGCTCACTTTTACAATTGAGATTTCTCTCAGTAATCTAGTAATAAAACTGATAAGAAATGGTGGTATGACAATAATGGCGGAATCAGTACTCAATATGCCAAAAGAACCTGAAAAATGCCAAGCTCTGGGCTATTTATAGCTGATTTTGTCAGGCGGATCGCGGTCACACGTGGCACGAATCTCGAGAATATCGGATCGTATCGCAGCCGATGAAGAATTAGTCAAATTAGCCGTTGTGGATAGGTGTCACGATCCCCTTGAATATTGGATCGAGCAAAGGGGGAGAATCAGTCAAAATGACAATTGGGGACACGTGTCGCTGGATCTGTGCATCTCAGATCGTCGAAGACTAGCTCGTGCTTGAACGGGTCAGAGGCTTCGTCGTGCATCAGGAGATCGGATCGGCCTGTACTGGGCAGTAGTGTATGTACGGATCGAGTCGCATAGAAGTGGTCGTATCGCTGATGCAATGGGGGCGATCCAATGAGGCGCGATCCGATGAGGGGCGATCCAATGAGGGGCGATCCTCTGGTGCGATCCGTTCCTTCATGTACTTAGGGAAGGTAGTTTCATACTTTCTTCTTGTGAGTAAACCTGGATGGCTTGGTCAAAAAGCTAGCCAACAGACTTTTATTGTGAAACAATTCATTTCGAAACACGATTATTTTATATAGTTCATATAGGTGATAAAAATATGATTTTTATTATAAAACAATTTATTTCAAAACACGATTATTTTTCAACTCAAGAATTTCTATTCAACGAATGAATTTCGATTCAACACACGAATATAGTTTCAACACATGATAATAATTCTAACACATGAATATTATTCAAAATTTCGGCAGCATAACGGCAATGTAGTTAAAACCGGGGCCGTTCCTAGTACGGCTCCTCGCTCTACCTTAAAGCCTCGCAGCTTTTGACAATGGAGATTTCATGCATCTAGTTCGCACGCAGGTGGCATGTATATTTTTTTCATTTCCACTAACTAATCCTATGTGGTTTCAACCAAATATTTCTCAACCACAAACGGGTATTTTTCAACCACAATCAATCAATTTCAACCACAAACAATTCTAATTAACCATTCGTAATCAACCAATTTTCACACCAATCACAACCAATAAATATCGTCCATGGTTTGTGGATGAGGGGCGTATATATATAAGCATTTCACTTCTAATCAACACATATATAATTTTTACAATGCATATATAACTTATACATCGACCGTACAACTTATACAACGCTTATACATGAGGTGTACAACGCTTATATAACTCATACATCGACTATATAATTTATACATCGTCGTTTTCCAAATCGTTTATAGTTTAGAAATCTCACATTGGGTTCCACTCCACCAAAAATAGCAGAAGGCTCAGAAAAATATGCGGTCTCCTCTAGAATGTAGAAGACGTCCACACGAATCCACTGTCTCTTGTTTCACTGAATTTCGTCAACAAACGAAAAAGATATGATTTTTACAGTGAAATAAAAAACGGTAGCGCTTTAAGCTGCTATAATATAGTTGAAATTAATTTCAGCAGTATACCTCCTTGAAGCTTCAAAACTAGGTTTAGATTTTTACTCCAATCCGCGAAGTTGCAGCCCGATCAGGCCATACCACTTTGTCGAGCCTCAAATCGCGCTCCTGTCAATGGTGGTGGGGTCCGCTCCGGTGGCTCCAGCTAGCAGCGGCGGCGACCTGAAGACCTCGACTTTGGAGCGTCGATCTGCGACGAAGACGAGATGAGGGAGGGCGAATCCTATATGGATTTGAAGGTGGAAGGGAGAGCTTCAAAAAGCTCCAAAGGAGCAAGGGCTAACGATGCACGGAATCGCCGGAATGTGGTCGGGAAAGTTTGAACACTGGTCGCCGTCGAGATCGGGGAGATAGAAAATCGGGGAGGGGGGGGTTCTGATGTGGACCAATCTCTTTTTTTTAAGTTTTAAAAATCCAAAAATACCCCTTGCCTCCTACGAACTCCAATCCAAACCCAACGACGGTCATACCTAACATTTTACCCCCATTCCAAACACAATGGGATATGTTTCGTAGGCCCATTCGACTGTTTCAGTCAGTTTTTCTTCAATTTAAAATATATAACATTCAATATTCGATTTGAACGTACATTTCAATTTGCCAAGGCCAAAAACTGATTTGAAAAATTCTAGAAAAATAAATCTAGCTATTTTTTGACGATACGGTCCCAACAAAACTAGTTTCGTCGAATTCTGAGACCGTTTGAAAAATGGCCCATTTCTGGTCGATCCAATTTAACTTTAATTGACCAAAACACATTTTTCTTTGCCACGCTCATATACTAGCTTCAAAAATTATGAAATTTGAAACCTAACAATAATTTAACATCCCGGATCCAACAAAATTGGTTTCGTCGAATTCCGAGGTCGTCTGCAAAATGGCCATTTTCACGGGCTATATAAACTCCATAGCGACCTTTCTGAAAATTCATTTGACCATAACTTTTGCTTCCCGCTATGAAACTTCGATTTTTCAGATTCGTTAGAAAGGTATTCACTAATAGATTTAAATATTTTTGGTTTCACTCAAATCCTTTTTGTTTTGCACCCGGTACAGTCAGTTAAAGTTTGAAATGAAAATTTGAAACTGTCGCGCCATTTCAGGCCTTGTTTATAATTCAAAGTAATTATATTTATTTTCAAATGTCGATTCGAACTTACTTTTTGTCGTTATTATTTAAAATATTTATTTTAAATATTTAAAATCCACTAAAATAGCCAATTTAAATTTTTTAAATTGGTTCAGATTTTCCGGGTCGTTACACGTTGGGTAGCTAAACGATTATCCTTATGCAATATACAACCATATGACATGTTTTAAATAGCTTCTATTATTGGTAAGTTTAATTTCACAAGACTAAACTAAACACAATTGTTGACATTAATTAATTAAATGTTATATTGTATATTGGAATTTGCATTCCAATATAAGTTTTAAAAAAAACGTGGTTAGAACAATAATAGAAACCTTACAAATGACATTTATTAGTGGTTCACAATATTTATTCAAACGAAGTCTAAGCGTTGCATGTAGGGAAATTAATTGATTTTCAATATCCCAGGAGTATAATTGCACTTTCCCTTTTCATATGTCACAATGTATAATTGATCTTTCTCCTATGATATATCAAAACCTAAGCGTATGATAACAATTCTATTGAAATTAAAGGGGAATTAAACAATTAAAAAATATTAATACCTTTATATTACAAAACCCTAATTCATAATACATAGATGCCGCCTCCTTCTTCTTGTATGGCTGAAAAGCTCCCATACCTTTCCCTTAATTTCTTCAAATTCATTAAACAATTTCAAAGAAGAAAAAAGCAAAGCTTATTCAACTCAATTAGATCTCCTCAACCAATGGTTATGATCGAATATTGGCGACTATGGGAGGCGATTTTGGGCTCCAAAACGTGGGCGTTTGCTGCGGGGTTGCGAGGGGAGGAGACTACCGAGCTTCACTGGAACGATGAGGATGGAAGACGATGGTTTAATCAGTTAAAATGTAATTAAGTTTTTATTTATTAATTATACATTTATATAATTAAATATATAAATCATTGTAACTTTGTAAAATGATATCAGAATTTCGTCAAATCAGATGCGTTGAATTTGCATTAACGAGAGCTACACGATGGAACATAGCAAAACTCAAACAAAGGATGTTGGATTTTTGGTAAACTTAAACACAAGTTTAATTTTATTAAAACCAATCGTTATATAAACAATTCCTGAAACCGATCAAGCGAGATTTCTATTTTTAATAGTTAATTAAAATTTAATTATTTCTCGCAATTTGAAATTCATGTATGTATGATTATAAAATCAAATCTGTGATGTTTGAGATTGGAATTTGTTGTTTGTGGATTGTAATGGATTGTGATGTTCATGGTTTGTTATATATAGATCTACAATAAAAAAATCCTTTCTTTTATTTGAATCTCTATCTTATTATTAGATTTGTTTTATAGAAAAGATTTCATCTTTTATTTGGATCTATGAATATTGGTTGGATTTGGAATAAAAATCTTATTTTTATTTTAGATCTAGGAATATTGATTTGGTTTGAAGTAAAAAAATATCATCTATATTTAGATCCATGAACATAGATTTGTTTTTATAATAAAAATATCATCCTTATGAAATCCATGAACAATGAGATTAGGTTTACAATAAAAATTACATTTTTATTGTTTACATGAACTGGGTTTTTGTCAAATTTTAGATTAACAATAAAAATCTTATTTTATTTGTTTACATGAATAGGATTGTGTCAGGTTTTGATTAATAATAAAAATATTCATTTTTATTGAAACATCAAACATGGATTGGTTTAGATTTGATTATCAACAAAAATATTCTTTTTTTTATGGAACATATTATGGAACATGGGTTTTGATTAAATTTTGTTCAGTAATAAAAATATTGTTTTTATTTGAATCTATGAACATAGAATGCATTAGAATTAAAAGACATATTTTATTGTCATTTTAGTTACAATAAAAAGAGTAGATTTAAAAGACATATTTTTATTGTCATTTTAGTTACAATAAAAAGAGTAGATTTAAAAGACATATTTTTATTGTCATTTTAGTTACAATATAAAAACATGTCTACATTAAAAATTCACATTTTTAATGTAATGTAAGAAATTAGAAAAATGTTCATGTTTTAAAATAAAAACATGTCTACATTAAAAATTCACTTTTTTAATTTAGTGTAAGAAAATAGAAAAATGTTCATGTTTTAAAATAAAAACATGTCTACATTAAAAATTCACATTTTTAATGTAATGTAAGAAAATAGAAAAATGTTCATGTTTTAAAATAAAAACATGTCTATATTAAAAATTCACATTTTAATGTAATGTAAGAAAATAGAAAAATGTTCACGTTTTAAAATTAAAACATGTCTACATTAAAAATTCACATTTTTAATGTAATGTAAGAAACTAGGAAAAAAGAATTTTCAACAAAAAAATTGAAAGAATCATTTTTTTTCCATTTTGGTGAATTAGCATTGTCCACAAAATGAAAGAATCATTTGGAATCATTTTGTTAAAATAGAATTGTTAACAAAATGAAAACATCACTTTTATACACATTGTTAAAATAGAATTGTTAACAAAATGAAAATATCACTTTTATGCATTTTGTTAAAATAGAATTGTTAACAAAATGAAAATATCATTTTTATTCATTTTGTTAAAATAGAATGGTAAACTAAAATAAGTTATCATCTTTAATCATTTTGTTAAAATAGAATTGTTAACAAAATGAAATAATCATTTTACACATTAGAATTTGTGCATAAATTTAAGTGACATTTTTATCGTCAAAATACACATTAGAATTTGTGTATAAATTTAAGTGCCATTTTTACCATCAAAATATACAAATTAAAGATGCATTTTTATCGTAAGTTATACATTAGAATTTGTGTGCAAATTAGAATAAAAAAATTTGTGTTTCATTTTATACACTGAAATTATATACAAATAAAAAGATTTCTTTTTATGTGTTAAAGTTAAAAATAGAAACTGCATACAAACAGTGGAAGTAAAAACTACCTTTTTATTTGTCATTAGCAAAAATGTCATGTAAATAAATTTCACTTTATTTGACATTAAGAATGTAGAAAATGTCATGTAATCAAATTATATTCTATTTGACATTAAAAACATGCAGTGAATTCATGTAAATAAAATACATATTTATTTGCCATTAGGAAAATATAGAAAATGTCATAAAATACATTTTTATTTGACATTATAAATATGTAGATATGTTATGCAAATAAAACATTCTTTTATTTGGTGTGTTAAACATGTTAGTGGAATCGTCGAATGATTTATATATATATATATATATATATATATATATATATATATATTAAAATTAAATGAATCACGCGCAGCAGTTCGCGTTTCGGCATTCGTAACTTTAAACGATTATACCGAAAGATCCGACCGTCGGATTTTCCCAAAACTGGAACCGTTAGGTCTGTTTTGGGAAGATCTTTCCAACGATGTAAATTTCATTAGAATCCAATGGTTTAATTTTCGAGAAATGTGTAAATCAAATTTGGATAAAACAGTGCCAGGGCTGCCTATTGACCCGAAGCGTCGTTGAAATAAATTGAACTATTTTTATATAAATAAAAATTGCGACAAATCGTTATAAAATAATATTAACGATATGAGATGATATAAATTATATTTATTCGAGAAATTATTTGAAAAGACCAAGTTTAATCTCATTTCAAATAAGTATACGATGATTTAAATCGAAGATATTGAAGACGGTGATTGAAGACCGGCGATCTTCTCATCGAATGGACGACTACTGATGCCTTCGATTAGAGTTGCTGCCTTGAAAGGGTTAAAGTGGTAGTTGTCCGGATGTACTTGTTGATTGTCCGGATATGCGAGAACCTCTCTTCCGTATTGGACATACAGGACGAGGAATAATGTGTCTCCGGTTTCGTTCAGACCTAGAACGGACTTGTAAATGGAAGTGTGTCTAACATTGGATTTCATTCCATGTAAATTGATTTTTCTCTAATATATATCTGCTTGGTGGCGGAAAATTTATTCTCTTGCTTAACACCCTTCTCTAAGATGCACGAGCTTAGAGGTTATATATTGGTAATTATCGATCGCATGGTATGAATGTCAATGTGGCATGCCAAGATGCAAATGATCGAGGCTTCTGTTGAAAAGCAGAGCCTTATGGTTGATGATCAAATCATAGCCTATTTCGGCATAGCTTTGTGTATAGTGTTACCTTGCGAACCTCACACCCCGATAAGTGTCAGAAACGGGGCAAGAGAACGCAGGGAGTGCACACGTTTTTTTCTAGCTAGAAGTGGTATCTGGGTTTTGCAAGCCCTGACATTTTACATATGTGGTTGATGGATTATGAGGTACCTCGGTTACATTGGTCGATAGTGACCAATTTATAGGTTCAATAGGAACGAGAAGCGTGTGTTCAGGAATTGTCAATCCACTAAAGTATTTGTGGACCAGCTCTACAGGATCAAAAGGTTCGCCAGTGTCCGTATCCTGAGACATTTGCTAAAGTGTCTCGAATCGGTAACGAGATCGTCCCTAGCCTTGACTCATGACGGAAATCCAATTTCCAATATGACATTACGGTTTTGATTTTAAACCTATATATGGCGACATAGTATATGATAGCTATGCCGTCTTGGATTGATACATTTACTTTGAAGTATTTTAAAACTGATTAGGCACTAATAATAATATTAGAATATTACTTTATACGTATCATGCATTTTTTATCATTATAAGGTAAAACCCTATCCTCCGGTTTGCGTTGCATTGTGTGATGGGACTTGAGTCTTATAATGATTTCATTTTCTAAAAAGCATTGCGTTGTTTTAAATAAAAGATTTATTTAATTTATGGACTGGCAATCCAATGGAGTAAACCCGTTCCGCGTTAGCGGCGGGGTCCTGTGATTAGCCATATTGTTAGATAAGTTAGGAAAGATTTCTCATACCAGTCCCATGACTGACTCGTAGTTTGTTTCGCTTGCAAACTCGGGTGCCCTTATTTTCCACACAGGCAGTCGAGTGGCTTGTTTTGCAGATATTTATCTTTTGAGCAGGATTCTAGATTGAATCTTAAAGCTGTGTCCAAAGCATTGATAGTCTTCCACTGAACTGTATTAAATTCATTGTAAATTTATCTTCCGCTGTATTATATTCAATGTACTCTGATGTTCTGTACTCTGATGTAACATTATTATGATGTTTATAAAAGTCTGATGTTAGTTGTTCTGATGTGTTGTATGCCCGGAGTTAGCGTATGCAGTTTTTGAACCGTCTTGGTCGATTTAACGATCGATTAGGTTCGAGCAAAATCCGTATCGCTACATATTCCATACATCACATGTATTCAAAAATAGTGATAAACGACTATTAAGCATTCAATTCACATCCAGAGCACAATTTACAACTGTCTAAACATTAAATAATTAAATAATGCTTATAACAGTCTCTCAATCAATCGGTTGACATACAATTAAATCCAAGGGAGATGTGAATTAATTATCATCCCCAGACCCGTGTGGGGTTTTCAATCATCAACAAATAATTGGGCGATGTGTAAAATTATCGTCCCAATATCGGTGTGGGTTTTACATCATAGTCCATGTGAACATTACTCATAACATAAACATTTTATTTAAAAACGTATATTTTCACAGTTTAATAATGATAATAATATTAAAACTGTAAACAACCATCAACCACCAAACAAATATTGCAATCATAGGCAATAAATATTTATGCAGTCATAGATATAATAACCATAAAAATAATTTGAGCGGGAGAGTTCTCACTTTGGTTTCCACTCCGTTAGTGTAACAACCGAAATTCTATCAGACCGAATTTTTTTCAAAATTCCAATCTTATTGAGACCCGGATTTGTCTGCTCTGGTATCCTGTAGAAAAGATATAGACATAAAATATGTCAAAGCTCAGAAAATATCTCACATCAGAATTGATAAAATATAATGTAATCAAAACATAGCCTTACTGTGTTAATAATACTGCCTAACCAGTATCTAAAGCTATCATGTCCTTGCCACAAATCTAACATGCGAGTATGTTATGAGGAGGGGGTTAGAACACAACATCTGGTGACTGGATTTAAACTATACAATTTGGATAATCCTACATATACCATTGAATCATATTTTCTTATTTATTAGGTTACTTGGGTTAACAGCACTCAAGGCTTACACACACGTCGTACTCATTTACTTTCCAGTGGGTTAACCTAATATAGTATATATGTAGCTACCCCCAATATTAAGGTACACCCCATGGTACCCCACTCGCACGGTCTCCATCGTAATACCACAGAAATGAACGCAGTCCCTCATCGTACGCCGTAGTGACGTACAGATCTCTACATAACAATGTTATGTTCCACATATATGTGTCACTTCTACGCTATGTAAGCGTACGGACTGCCATTGTCGATCGAATTAGATTTCATATCGGAGTAATGCCCTCAAGTCTACGATACACCACCCAGAGCCGACATGCATGTATCTAGACTGTCCCACAAATGTATCTTCAATTGTAGCTCGATGCTATAACTGCACGTCTTCTAATGTGCACCAAGTTCCGTGGCAGGGTGATACAAGAAACACGGAACTCGGTCGGGAGATTTTCCAAATCTGTACATGCCTGTCTTTAAGAGCCTCTACATACGGATATACCTAGGGTCTGTTTTCATGGTGGCTATGGCCCCACCACGACCCCTCCCTCAACTAGTAAAAACTACAAAAGCTAAACGACTGCCCCTAAAGAAAACAATCTAAACATCCATTTGGCGTCTTCCCTCAACCAATGTACCCCGATAGTGAAGGGTGAATGGTCTATTTGTTTTAGCTCTAGTCTTTCCGCATCCCACTAGCTGCCGATGACAGGTATCCGACGATCTACTATCCTTATTGGTCGTGACCCTTCGCCTTCCCATTGAGGCGACCGCCGAATCACCCTAGTGTCACCACGTCATAGCATTCTGACTGCATAGCTACTTTCGTAGTCAAGGCCAACCCACCTAGTAGTTACGCGCAGACCTAACCCCTGCGAGCACAGCCTAAGCATCTGCCACCACACAGAGGACTACTAGAAGCACCTTATGTATCTCAGGAAGCCGCGTGCTTCCCATTCCAGTCCTCCGGAGCCGTCATAACAATTAGATGAATGTGCGCTCCCCTCATGCCTTATAATACCATGATGGTCTACCCGGTTGGGTTATTTACCCTCAAACATGCTGACTGGTCCAAGCGCCTCCGTATAATATGTTGTTAGACCCTATGTCTAAACATTCTTTTACGCGCTTGCCTTACCTCATCAGGTTTCCATTTAACTTGGTTATTCCCATTCACATTGAATTCTTAATCAAGTCCCCAAGCTCCTCTTGCTTATTAATTCTAGTTATATAACTTAACCCATTAAGTTTATTAACAAGCCCACAACATGTTATTCTTTAGATTGTGGCCCAAAGTCTGTAATTCACAATCTCTTTTATATTCTTGCTTGATTTCATCATTACAATAACATGTTCTACTTAATATGTAATTAAATATATCTCAATTCACATGTTTTCTAATTAACATGTCACTTACCGTTTATGATTAAATATAACTTATTCCATTTTATAAGTTTCCTCATCCTTCACATTTAATCATAAATTCAATTTACACCGTCACTACAACTTATCGTTGTTTACTTATTAAATTAGTTCTCTTAACTAAGGTCCATTAATAAGTTTCACTACCCATTTATTATAACCTATGTTATGATTTCCTTTTGTCCCTAGGACAAGTCCAAACATGTTATTCTTATCAGTAGGTTTCAGACTTCCAAGTTTATAGATTACTTAATTTATAATTAAGTACAACTTCATATATTCCAAATATTTGCCCCCTTTTCTCAACTGGTTTCCGGTTTTCCCCATTTACTATTTAATTAATTTTACAATTAAGTGTCCCTTATCTCATTTCACCAGTTATCTTATTTCCTTACTAGTTTATTATAACCTAAGTTATAATTTTCACTTGTCCCTAGGACAAGTTTACCTATTATACAACATTTTCATTAATGTTAATTATTTATAATAGGTGATTATCATTCCCCATTTAAACCATTTTCTTTTACTGTTGAATTCCACTATTCCTTATTCACTGTAATATATGTCCCTTATTTTAATTAAGGAAAACACTTCATGTACCTTATCAGTTTGATGTATAGAAGGAATCAGTGATTTATTTTCATAACATATTCCCATCTAAATCCGTGGCGACAACTAATTTCTTTTCTTTTTCTTACATTATTGGTTGTGGCTTACTTGCAACCACGTTCTCAGAAATAGGTCATTTAGGGAAATACATCACTTTTCCTTCGCATCACCCTAACTCGGTCCATTACATCCCTTCCTTTCTTATTTTCTGAGTTAGACATTTAATTACCATCATTGCCATTTATTCATATCTTGTTACATACATATATCTTTATATATATATATATGCACCATACCTCTCACGTTAAGTCTATACTTGTGGATGCTGGATTTGCCGGGCGGGTTCGAGCAGACTTCTACCACAAGTTGACTTAACCTCGTGTCTTAGTATGCATGTTTTAATTATGCACTTAGACCCCTAACATTAGATTACCACTTATGAATGCTGGATATGCCAGCCGGTTCTGGGAAGACTTCTATCACAAGTGCAATCTAACCTCGTGTCTAAGAGCGTTACAGTGTGAAATTACTGTAAATCTAAGCATGTTCGTTCTTTAACAATTATTCCTATTCGTGTGAATTTTAGGCATATTATCCTTTTTAATGTAATCTAGTTTACAGTAATCTAAGTTACATGTCGTTCAATTATGCCTATATTTTTGTCGCATTTCCTTTTTAACATATGTTTAATTCTATTTTGACATGTAAACATTCAACCGGGTAATTATTCAAATCCAACAAGTTAAACATGTCGTTTACTCAATAATATGCCACAAGTGAATCATATAATTATAACAACAGTAGTCATTGCCCATAACATGTTTATTCAACGTGTAATCATTCAAAGGCTATAGCTTAAACCCACTCACCTCGTAAGAATTATTCATATTAACATCTCAACTTGTTATAACAATAATTTATAATTAATCTGGCAATTTCACAATTAATAAAAAGGGGAATGCTAAATGATAACATAATATTATCCAAAGGCTATAGCTTAAACCCACTCACCTCGTAAGCTTTCCAAATCTTGGATCTGGTCCAGATCTATCATTCCATGGTTTTTCCCCCTTATTTGATTCAGAACCTAACAACCATGGATTCATAACTTTTTACTAAAAGAAAGAAAAAGAAGAATGAGAAGACAATTGAAATAAGACCAGATCTAGGAATTACCTCACTTTGTTAAGAGATCTGAATGCCCATTTACAAGCATATGTTCCTCTCCACCAGATTTAGATTCAAATTTTTTTTCCTGAACTAATTACCTAAATTTTCTGAATAGATTAAGGGAGGAAGAGGGAAAACAGCAGAGCTCCAGCATAGCCTCGGAAATATGAGGTTTAGGGTTGGCTCTAGGGTATTATTTATAGGTGTATCAGAGAAGCCAGGACCCCCAGATCTGAATTAAAAATACCCAAAGCGACCACGTCAGGGAGAACTTTCTAGATTCGCGGGAGGGTCGACCCCCCTGTTGGTTGGTCGACCCCTAGGTCGAACTCCAACGGTCCACTTTCCCTTCAAACTTTTCCGCTCGCAATTTTTGATTTTTGAACTGATTTCGAATTTTCTAGATATATTTATTTAATATGTATACAAATAAGTTCATTATATGTATACAAACTTCTAACGCCCATAACTTCTTCATACGGGGTCCGATGTACGTAAACCAGGTGTCTATATTGACCAGAATTTCGAGATGGACGCAATGACATAGTCTGTTTTACTTAATTATGAATATTTAATTAATTTATTATTATTTTATTATATTAAGTTAAAAATGCAGGGTGTTACAGTCAGTCTTTAATTGAGGATTTTATTTTTAAATTAAATTAAACGAACGTTTAATTTAGCTAAAAATTCAACTTGCTCCGTTTTTGCTCTGGTCAGCTCTATGGCATAGTAATCGTTGAGACGATTCTAGTGCAACTGATTTCGTCTGATTCTGTGTTCGTATGCAAAAGATATGACAATTTAAACCTTAATTAATTTAATGATTAATTAAATATTTAATTAATTTAATGATTAATTAAATATTTAATTAATTATTAATTACACTATTAAGGTCCTAAACCTTATCTTCCTTGATCGAAATAGCTCCAGGCGTTCATGAAACCCATATCATTGGTTAGGGCTCCAATTCGCCATACCCATGCTCGACCGAACCAACATCAGTTTGCCCCATTCGAAACGCCTCTGTGCCGCTACCCTATGCCCAGAACCTCGTGCAACTCGCACGTCCTTCCACCCCCAGAAATGCCTGTGAACGGCGGCAATTTCCACGTCAATTCCTTCCAATCCATGATGTTAAACTTGATCTTGATCGTATCAATTTAAAGAGCTCGCTGAGTACAATGATTTTTGCTTTGCAATCCTTTCTATTTCGAATTATTTTAGCCGCGATTAAGGAATGATTTTCAAACAATATTGGCCATTCGAGAGTGGTGACGATGGCTGTTAAAATGGACTAGGGTTTGGGAAAATTAGAAGGTATTTATACCCCTTTTTATTTATAATTATTTAATTCGCTATTTTGCTAGTTTATCGATCCGAACTCTAAATCAAACCCGACGACTGTCGTCCCTAACCAAATATCCCCACTCTGGACATAGGATATGTTTTTAAGCCAATTTCGACTATTTCAATCAAGTTTTTCCAAGATTAAAATATAAATTAATATAACGTTCAATATTAAATTTTAACGTAAATTTTAATTAACCGAGGCAATATATTGAATCCAAAAATTATGATATTTAAGATCTAGCTATGTTTTGACGATACGGTTCTAATAAAATTAATTTCATCGAATTTGGAGACCGTTTGAAAATAGCTTTTTAACTAGCTTATTAAATTCAAATGAATTTATAAAACGCGTTTAAATTCACTACGCTGACATATTAACTCCAAATAACTTGAAATTTTAAACCTGACAATAAATTGACGTTCCGAATCCAAAAAAGGTTGTTTCGTTGAAAATAGAGGTCATTTGCAAAATGGCTATTTTTAAGGGCTTTATATATATTAAAATATATATAAATTCTATAGCGACTATTTTAATTTTTAATCTGGAAATAACTTATAATTTATAACTTGAAATCTAAATTTTTCACATTCGTTTGAAAGATATAATTGAATATATTCTAACGTTTCTCGTTTCATCAAATTCTGACTTATATTGAATTTTGTATATTCAATTGAAGTTTAAAACCAAATTTTCAAACTACTGCGCATTTCAAGTTAGTTTTAATTAAATTTCAAATTTATACATTCTAACTTCAATTTAAATAAATTTTAAATCGCTAATTCTCAAAATAAATCATTTTAAATATTTAAAATCCATTAAAATCAATTAAAAATAAATTTTAAATTGGTTCCAAAATTCCAGGTTGTTACACTCTGATTTCTTTCTTTTATCATTCTAGGTTTTCCATACTTGAGTTTGGACATGGGATGTATTAGTCTCAAAATTCGAGCATCGAATTTTCTGGATCGCCACAATTGGTATCAGAGCAAAGCAAATCATTAAGTTATAACCTTAGCTCTATTGAGTAACCCCATCTTTATTGAGCAATCTAGGTTAGTAATACCCTAGATTAAGTTTGAGTGTATATATGAGAGAGTGTATTTGTAGATTATATATACAAATGTTTTATATTGTATTGTTTGATCAGTTCAAGTAAAACTGGTAACTAACACAATATTGTTTTGTAAAAATAGGGTAAATGAAATAAATTTACCCAAATTATATATTTTTATATAAAAAAGATGTAATTTTATCAAATTATTGGGATACTCTTTGTTCATTGATTTGAGTGGAAATTCAAATGGGATTATGAATTGAAATGGTTTAATATAACTCTGAAGAAATTTTACATATAGAATTTATGAAAGAGAATTTTAATATGGAATGAAAATTTCTTGAATTTAAGTTGGAATATCAATAAATTGAATGCTGATAATCTAAATAGAGCTCGACATATATAATTTAATGTGGAGAGTAAAACGAGAAGTGGATTACAATAAATCCAATTTGAGTATAAATAATTGAATGTGGCTTGGAACGTTAATCAATTAAGTTTGGGTTATGGAATTGAGTTTTACAATTCAAGTGAATATGTGTATATAAATAGTAAAAATAAACTTGGATTATATAAACTTGAATTGATAGAAGATGAATGAAGAATGAATCAAATTAAGTTTGATTGAAATTGAACTTTGAATTAAATGTAAATTTGTTTGGACTTGTAAATTGAAAAATTAATCTTGAACTTGGGTTATAAATAAAACTCGACTTCTTTATAAGCAAAAAACATTTAATGCTAAGGAGATAAATTTTAAATTTGAATAGAAATTTTTAAATAAATTAAAGTAAATGATTTAGCCCTGTATCTGTTATTTGCATTGTAATTGAGTTAAGTGCAGGTTGAAAGGAGGAAGAGTTATTAGTTGCTTTGATTTTGTAACGACCCGCATTCTACGCATCAAAGGATCGTAGAATATTTCTTTCTTTCTCATAAGGAGTCGTATGGTCGTAGGACATTGGGGGACAACTATTGGGGTCATTTCCCATGTTCACGATTTTTTCCGATTTTTGAATGACTGTTTTGCCCCTAGCTGGTCTTTTTTTGGCCATAACTTTTGATTGGTAAGGAATTTTGACCTGAAACCACTTCCATTAGATTCAGATGATGGTTTACCTTTCCGTAGAGTGGTCATATGTCAAAAACGGACTTACCGTTTGGAAGATATGGCTGAAATAATGTTTAGAAGGTGAAAAACTACTTAACTGGGCCAAACAAGGTGATTAGGGAATGGACCCATAACCCATTTCAGGATTAGGGGAGGCTGAAATGAGTTTGGTTTTCATTCTATTTCAGTTTTCTAACCGACATTTACCACTTAGAAACCCTAACAATGGCCTCCACCTTCTAATTTCATCTCAAATCGCTCTTTAATCAAGTTTTAGCCTAATCTACATCAAATCAAGGAGAAATAGCACCAAATCAAAGAGTTGGAGCTGCTGTGTTGCATAGAGATTCAACTCAAAT
Organism: Allium sativum; assembly: GCA_030737875.1. Lineage (NCBI taxonomy): Eukaryota > Viridiplantae > Streptophyta > Magnoliopsida > Asparagales > Amaryllidaceae > Allium > Allium sativum. Next base: position 737,407,873 of record CM060922.1, read on the forward strand.
CAGAGATAATTTCAGATCTGAAGTTAATTTGTGGCTAAGGTAAGTGATTTGCATTGTTTTACACTAATTATGGTTAATCAAGGGTAACTAGTGTTAATTAGAGAATTTAAACATGATTAAATTCCGGAAAAATATTTATAAATTTTGAAATATTGTTTTAGGCCTCTGTTAGAAATTCGGGTTGATTTGGTTAAGTTTTGCTAATCCTATCATTAGATTTGCTTAAACATGCTTAAGGGGAAAACATAGGTTTTTGGGTTTGTTTGATCCGTTTTGACATATCAAATTGTTGTTTTGGTGTTTATGGTTGATTCTCTTTGTTGCTATGACTGTATGGTATGCTTTGAGATTGATTAGAAAAGATAGAATGGTCGAAAACGCCATCGTATGGCGTAAAACAGTCGCTGGAAAAGTTGCAGGAAGTGTGCAGGGTTTCAGATCGGATCGGATTATAGGGCAAGGGGAATACGAACTGGATCGGAACTTGGCACTAGCGGAACCTTGGCGACAAGGAAGGCCACTTGGAAAGAGTTGGAGTTGGGTGGGGATCAGATCGGAGCTGAGCATGGGATCAGATCGGAGGAGAGCAACAGGAGCAACGGATGGAAATGACCAAACCGACCCGGATGGAGTACCATAACCGAACCGACCAGGAGGGTGTTGACCAAACCGACCCGGATGGAGTGCCACAACTGAACCGACCAGGAGGTGTTAACCGAACCAAACCGAATGGATGACCAGGAGATGAAGCATGTCGAACCGAACCAAGGGAAAGCCACCAAACCGAATCAGATGTATGCTACTACTTCTACGCGATGACTCTTCGGAAGACCAATTCCAATTCGACCAAAACCCGAGATGCAAAGGAGGTCCAGATGGGAGGTTATTACTCATGATCCAAATGGGATCAACGATTTGACTTCATGATTGGACTTTGCTGCGGGACGTGTGCAAAGGGGTTATCGACGTCTACAACTTTGATTCACCACCGAGACGGATGTTAGGCTGCGTATCAGTGCAGTGGGGTAGTTATTACTCCATGGGGAAGAGTGATCGTAGCATGGCTATGAGCCAGTGAAGTGAAGTCATCATGACTTCATGGGGGCAGAGTGGACATAGCAAGGATTAGTGGCTATGGATCAGTGCAGCGGAGTCGTCATGACTCCATGGGGAAGAGTGATCATAGCAAGGATTTGGGTGATCAAAGCGGTGGATATCGTATGCTTTACGCACTGAGTGAGAGATGTGAGGATGGTTACTATGCTTGATTGTTTGCCATCATTATGACATGCACACCCCATCCCCCGTATCTTTACACCATATGTTAGTGTCACCTTAGAGTATTGTACATCTTGTTGTGCAAACTCTTTGGTTGCAGGTCCAAGTATAGTTTAATATACCTGTTATTGTTCTGTTTTGCTGCTTATTGCTAATACCATACTTTTGTCTGACCAAGAGTTTTATGCCTCTTCTTATTACTCTGGGTGCTCTTAAACGGGCAGACTAGAGACAGGTTAGCTGGTTGTGCAGGAGTAGCTGTCCGGAGACGAGCAGGAGGCATACACATACTATTCTATATATATACTCCCTGTGTCGCTGCTGGTCACTACTTTGGGCATTAGTAGTGTACCTTTCCTTTACTTTACTTTAGAGACAGTTTTAAAAAGTTGTAATAAAGATGATGTGGAACATAAGCTGTATTTGGATTTTCCGTTGTTGTGATGGTTTAGTTTTCAGCTTATGCACTGTCTCGTCTGTTTTATGTCAAGTATGTTATTATTATATTTTATTCCATGCGCTGTGAGACATTCTACATGTTCCTTGCTAGTTCAAATTCCCTTCTTTTCCTTTCTTCGGCGACCGTCACGTGCTGGTTGGATAGTGGCACAACGCACTTTCATTGGAAATGTCAACTGGTGCGTGGCGGGCCATCACATTTGGTATCAAAGCTCTAGGTTGCATAGTTAACCTAGGGAAGACACCAGAGAGAGATAGTACGTATATGAGAGTGCGTATTTGTGATATTTTGATTTTCAAAAGTTATATATATACTATTAGTATATTTAAGGATGAAGTCGCATTGCACTGGTACCACTGAAGAGATGGTTAATCGTTTTCTCCTTACGGATTGAACGATGAGCCGATATACAAGGGGTACTAGTAGAGGAGCTAATAATGGGAATGCTCCTGATATGAGGACGATGTTCACTGACTTCATAAGAGAGATGCTTAGAAATGTGCAAGGAGCAGTTCCCAATGTTGCAAATGGTGGTGGTGCAGTGGTGCAGGCGCCTAGAGCCGATTTCGCCAAGCTATGCAAGGATTACACTAGTCTTGGTGGAAAGCCTTTCCACGGAACAAAATCGACTATAGAAGAGGATTGGTTGGATAGCTGTGAGCATATCTTCGAAGACTTGGGTATTGAGGATGAGATGAAGAGAAAGCTAGCATCCCGTCAGCTGCAAGGACGGGCGATGAATTGGTGGAGTGCTATTAAGGGAGCTACTCCAGAGGATCAAGTTACTTGGGATCAGTTTAAGGCCCGATTCAGTGATAAGTTTATCCCAGCTGCTCAGAAATCAGAATTATTTAGGAAATTTCTGGAGCTTAAGCAGAATGGTAGAGCAGTCTCGGAGTACATTACTGAGTTCGATACTTTATCAAAGTATGGATTATTCCTCATTGACACTTCCGAGAAGAAGAATGAGAAGTTCATAACTGGTTTAGATCAGTACTTGGGGGAAAGGCTTATAAACCATATTTATGAGACTTTTGAATCGATTGTTGGGAAAGAATTAAGGTCAGAGAGCCTTTATCCTAAACCCAAGACTGAAGTCGTTGTCGCATCTGCAAAGGGGCCAAAGTCACAAGCAAGCGGTGGAGGCAAGAATAATTCTCAGGATAAAAGGAAGCAGAGTCAGGACCAAGCCATGGATGGTCAGAAAAAGAGCAAGAAAGATGTTGAGCGCTTTAGCTGTGGCAAGGAGGGCCATTATGCTAAAGAATGTCGATCAAAGCCAGCGGACAGGAAGTGCTTCAACTGTGGCGAAGTGGGACATCACAAGGATAAGTGTCCACAACCCCCTAAGGAGAAGCAGATTGTGAAAGCATATGCTCATAATGTTGTTCCTTCTTCGTCGAATGCCCCAACCGCGGCGGAGAAAGGAAAGAATGTCGTCATTCAAGGTATGCTTTATATTTATGATGTTCCAATTTGAGTATTGTTTGATACCGGAGCTTCCCGTTCCTTCATACCTAGTGACCTGGTAGATAGGTTGGTATTGGAACCCGAGATAGTCGATAGACCTTCAGCGGTGACAAACCCGATTGGTGGTTCAACTAGCCTTAGCATGATTTGTCGTAATGTGGTCTTATCAAGTCATGGATGTATGTTTGTTTGTGATTTCTTTGTTTTGAGCTTTACTGGGTTTGGCATTATTTTGGGAGTTGATTGGCTCCAAAGATACAGGGTGGTGGTAGACTATAAGGGCTTTTTGGTGACAGTTAGAGCGGATGATGGGCGGAGGGTAGTGTTTGGTGGTCTACATAGTGATGGTGTAATGGCTGGTTTTCTAAATTCCCTTGACATCCTGCATGATGAGTTGTCAGATGTGCCTATAGCTGGCCAGTATCCGGACGTCTTCGAGGAAGTGACCGGACTTCCACCACACCAAGAGATTGAGTTTCAGATTGATTTAGTGAAAGATGCCAGACCTATAGTGATGCCACTTCGTCGTATGGCACCAAGGGAGCAGCGAGAGCTTGGGGTGTAAGTAAGTGATCTGTTGAAGAAGGGATTTATCAGAAGAAGTGTTTCTGAGTGGGGAGCACCAGTTGTGTTTGCTACCAAGGCAGATGGTTCCCTTCGATTGTGTGTGGACTACCGCGAGTTGAATACGGTGACGAGGAAGAATAAATATCCTCTACCGTGGATAGATGATTTGTTTGATCAGTTGAGTGACACGAGAGTGTTCTCCCAGTTGGATCTTACGATAGGTTTTCATCAACTTAGGGTGGAAGCTGAGAGTATAGCTAAAACGGCCTTTCGGACGCCGTCTGGATTCTATGAGTGGTTGGTCATGCCATTAAGGTTGACCAACGCACCAGCATATTTTGTGGATCTTATGAATAGGGTATTCAGAGATTAGCTGAATAAGTTTGTTCTTATGTTCGTAGACGATATCTTGGTTTATTCGAGGACAGAGGAAGAACACAAGGAACACTTGAGGATAGTGATGGAGGTGTTGAGAAAACACCAATTGAAAGCAAAGTTTTCTAAGTGTCGCTTCTGGAGGAGGGAAGTGAGATTCTTGGGCCATGTTGTTTCAGAGAATGGTAATGCTGTGGGTCCTGCGAAGGTGGCTACGGTACAAGATTGGTCTATGCCCAAGAATGCAACAGACGTAAGAAGTTTCTTGGGATTGGCTGGATATTATCGTAAGTTTATCCAAGACTTCTCCAAGAGAGCAGCACCGTTGACTCAGTTGACCAAGAAGAATCAAGCTTTTGTTTGGGACGAAAAGTGCGAGAATGCGTTTTAGAGTCTAAAGTAAAAGTTGACATGTGCACCAGTGTTAGTCATTCCTAAAGGGAATGAAGAGATGATGGTATACATAGATGCCTGTGGTACCGTACTAGGTGCTGTATTGATGCAAGGAGGTAGGGTTGTAGCTTATGCTAGTCGGCAACTGAAACCGCATGAGAAAAGGTATCCTACCCATGATTTGGAATTGGTAGCGATTGTGTTCACATTGAAGATGTGGAGACATTATATCTTGGGAGAACGATTCGAGTTGTTTACCAATCATAAATCGTTAAAGTATCCTTTCTCTCAGAAGGATCTAAATCTACGACAGCAAAGATGGTTAGAATTCTTGGCTTCCTATGATTTTGATATCGCATATACACCAGGAAAGGGCAATGCGGTAGCTGATGCAATGAGTAGAAGACATGCCAGTTTAGGGGCTATGATTCTAGAATGGAAGCAACTGGAGTACATCGCAGGGTATGATTTCAGACCAAAGTGCGAATTGGATCCAGAAGTATTAGCAAGTTTGACGATCAGACCCACTTTGATTGAGCGGATTGGTTCCAGTCAGAGAGACGATCCTAACCTATTGGAAATCATCTCCAGGTTAGAGATGGGTATCGACGAGGAGATGAAAAAGTATGGGCTTGATCGAGATGGATGGCTTAGAAAGAATGGAAGATTGGTTGTGCCCAATGTCAATGGATTGAGAGATGAAGTGCTTAGAGAATGTCATCACTCGAAACTGACCATATATCCCAGTGGTAACAAAATGTATCGAGATATGAGGCAGACCTACTACTAGGAAGGGATGAAAAGAGACGTTGGGAAGTTTATATCCAAATGCATGAATTGCCAACTAGTTAAAGCTGAGCAGAAGAAGCCTAGTGGTTTGTTGCAACCATTAGAAATTCCAGAATGGAAATGGGAACAAGTATCAATGGATTTCATTGATGGGTTACCAAGGACTAGATCGGGACATGATAGCATTTGAGTGATTGTTGACCGACTGACCAAGAGTGCAAGGTTTATACCCTTCAAGTCGAATAGAACAGCAGCTAAGTTAGCAAAACTGTATATGAAGTGAGCAGTGAGATTTCATGGAGTACCCAAAGGCATTGTAAGTGACTGAGATCCGTTGTTCACTAGTGGATTTTGGAAGAGCTTACAAGAGGCGTTAGGATCAGAATTACATCTCAGTACCGCGTATCATCCTCAAACCGACGGTCAGACGGAGAGGGTGAATCGAGTATTAGAAGATCTCTTGAGAGCTTGCATATTGAATTTTGGTGGATCGTGGGATGACCATTTGCATCTAGTAGAGTTTGCATTTAATAATAGTTATCAATCTAGTATTGGTATGGCTCCATTTGAAGCTTTGTACGGAAGACCGTTCAACTCATCGTCATGTTGGTTAGAAACCAGTGAGAAGTTTGTGCTTGGACCAGATGTGATAGGAGAAACCTCAGACAAGATTATGATCATCCGAGAACGAATGAAGGTTGCCCAAGATAGGCAGAAGAGTTATGTTGATAAGAGGAGAAGAGATTTAAAATTCTCCATTGGTGACATGGTTTTTGTCAAGATTTCTCTATTAAGGAGTGTGATACGATTTGGTAGGAGAGGCAAGTTAACACCAAGATTTGTTGGTCCATTCCTAGTACTCGAGCAAGTTGGGAATTTGGCATATAAAGTTGAATTACCAGAGAAGATGGCAGGAGTTCATAACGTATTTCATGTTTCCCAGTTAAGGAAATTCGTGCACGACCCTAGTGTGACTATTTCACCTGATCAGTTAGATGATATCAAGGTTGAACCCGAGGCAGTTGGGAACCGTAGGCCTATGCGTATTGTTGGGAATGATACGAAGCAGCTTTGAAGGAAGGCGGTGAAACTAGTCAAAGTTCAGTGGGGCGAGGATGAGAATGACTGTACTTAGGAGACAGAGAAGATCATTAAGAAGACGTATCCATAACTCTTGGCCTGGTAAGATTTTAATTGCGACTTAGTTTTCCGCATGCTAGAATAGACTTGTTTTTTTGTTTTTGTATGCCTGATTGTTGTGAATGATTGGTAGGCTTGTGGGATCCTGTGTATGTTTTGGGTTAAATAATTTCGGGGATGAAATTTCTTAAGGGGGGAGAATGTAACGACCAGCAAACTACGCATCAGAGGATCGTAGAATATTTATTTCTTTCTCATAAGGAGCCGTGTGGTCGTGTGAATTTGGGGGACGACTATTGGGGTCATTTCCCAAGTTCACGATTTTTGCCGATTTTTGAATGACCATTTTGCCCCTAGCTGGTCTTGTTTTAGCCATAACTTTTGATTGGTAAGGAATTTTGACCTGAAACCACTTCCATTAGATTCGGATGATGGTTTACCTTTCCGTAGAGTGGTCATATGTGAAAAACAGACTTACCATTTGGGAGATATGGCTGAAATAAAGTTTAGAAGGTGAAAAATGCTTAACCGGGCCAAATAAGGTGATTGGGGAATGGGCCCATAACCCATTTCAGGATTAGGGTTATGGGGAGGCTGAAATGAGTTAGGTTTTCATTCTATTTCAGTTTTCTAACCGACATTTACCACTTGAAAACCCTAACAATGACCTCCACCTTCGAATTTCATCCCAAATCGCTCTTTAATCAAGTTTTAGCCTAATCTACGTCAAATCAAGGAGAAATAGCACCAAATCAGAGTTGGAGCTGCTGTGTTGCATAGAGATTCAACTCAAATCAGAGATAGTTTCAGATCTGAAGTTAATTTGTGGCTAAGGTGAGTGATTTGCATTGTTTTACACTAATTATGGTTAATCAAGGGTAATTAGTGTTAATTAGAGAATTTGAACATGATTGAATTCTGGAAAAATATTTATAAATTTTGAAATATTGTTTTAGGCCTCTGTTAGAAATTCGGGTTGATTTGGTTAAGTTTTGCTAATCCTGTCATTAGATTTGCTTAAACATGCTTAAGGGGAAAACATAGGTTTTTGGGTTTGTTTGATCCGTTTTGACGTATCATATTGTTGTTTTGGTGTTTATGGTTGATTCTCTATGTTGCTATGACTGTATGGTATGCTTTGAGATTGATTAGAAAAGTTAGAATGGTCGAAAACGCCATTGTATGGCGTAAAACAGTCGCTGGAAAAGTTGCAGGAAATGTGCAGGGTTTCGGATCAGATCGGATTATAGGGCTCAGATCGGAACGGTGGATCGGGCAAGGGGAATACGAACCAAATCGGAACTTGGAATTAGCGTAACCTTGGCAACAAAGAAGACCACTTGCAAAGAGTTGGAGTTGGGTGGGGATCAGATCAGAGCTGAGCATGGGATCGGATCGGAGGTAAGCAACTGGAGCAACGGATGGAGATGACCAAACCGACCCGAATGGAGTGCCACAACCGAACCGACCTGGATGGTGTTGACCAAACCGACCCGGATGGAGTGCCACAACCGAACCGACCTAGGGGTGCCGACCGAACCGAACCGAATGGATGACCAGGAGCTGAAGCATGTCGAACGGAACCAAGGGAAAGCCACCAAACCGAACCGGATGTACGCTGCTACTTCTACGTGATGACTCTTCTGAAGACCAACTCCAATTCGACCAAAACCCGAGATGTAAAGGAGGTCCAGATGGGAGGTTATTACTCAGGATCCAAATGGGATCAACGAGTTGACTTCCTGATTAGACTTTGCTGCAGGACATGTGCAAAGGGGTTAACAACGTCTACAACTTTGATTCACCACCGAGACGGATGTTAGGCTGCGTATCAGTGCAGTGGGGTAGTTAACTCCATAGGGCAGAGTGATCATAGCATGGCTGTGAGCCAGTGCAGTGAAGTCATCATGACTTCGTGGGGGCAGAGTGGACATAGCAAGGATTAGTGACTATGGATCAGTGCAGTGGAGTCATTATGACTCCATGGGGAAGAGTGATAATAGCAAGGATTTGGGTGATCAAAGCGGTGGATATCGTATGCTTTAAACACTGAGTGAGAGATGTAAGGATGGTTGCTATGCTTGATTGTTTGCCATCATTATGACACGCACACCCCCTCCCCCGTATCTTTACACCTTATGTTAGTGTCACCTTAGAGTATTGTACATCTTGTTGAGCTAACTCTTTAGTTGCAGATCCAGGTTCAGGTATGGTTTAGTATACATGTTATTGTTATGTTTTGCTGCTTATCGCTCATACCAGACTTTTGTCTGACCCAGAGTTTTATGTCTCTTCTTATTACTCTGGGTACTCTTAAACGGGCAGACTAGAGACAGGTTAGCTAGTTGTGCACGAGTAGCTGTCCAGAGACGAGCAGGAGGCTTACACATACTATTCTATATATATACTCCCTGTGTCGATGCTGGTCACTACTTTGGGCATTAGTAGTGTACCTTTCCTTTACTTTGCTTTAGAGACAGTTTTAAAATGTTGTAATAAAGATGATGTGGAACATAAGCTGTATTTGGATTTTCCGATGCTGTGACGGTTTAGTTTTCAGCTTATGCACTGTCTCGCCTGTTTTATGTCAATTATGTTATTATTATATTTTATTCCATGCGCTGTGAGACATTCTACAGGTTCCTTGCTAGTTCAAATTCCCTTCTTTTCCTTTCTTCGGCGACCGTCCCGTGCTGGTTGGACAGCGGCACAACGCACTTTAAATTGGAAATGTCGGCTGGTGCACGGCGGGCCGTCACAGATTTGATTTGTAATTAGAATTTGGTTGCCCAACAAACAGGTAAACCTTAATATTAATGATCGAGTGATTGACCTTATACTCCTGAGTTAGGTAGTTGCTTGGCTTTTGTTTTCTTTTGATCAACATGAAGCTTGGAGTGACAGTTGTAGTTGTTCCGATCGAACTGTGCAGTGGAGGTGCTCGCGAATTTTTCGTAAAATTTTAAAACTCAAAAATTTTGATAATAACTTTTAAAATTCAGAGATATATATATGGTTTGGAAATAATTATTTTGAAAATAATTAGGTTTGGAGCATTCTTCTTACTTAGTAATTTCAAGGACGAAATTCTTTTAAAGGGGGAAGAATGTAACGACCTGGATTTTTCAATCATTCGAGTTTGAATATTTAAATATGTTTTAAATATTATATTTGAAATATTAATGCGTTTTTAATATAGAATTCGTTAATAAAGCAATGCTTGAACGTTTAAATTTATATTTAATTTAAAATAAACTTGCAGCGTGCGGTAGTTCATAATATTTAGTTTTGAACTTCAACTGAGTACACAGAATCCATTGTAAGTCAGAATTCTTAGACACAAGACAAGTTAGGATATATTAGATTATAATTTTGTATTGAAAGAGAAAATCGAGATATTATCTTGTAAATTAAAATCAAATTTTAAAATAGTTGCTATGAAATTGTTTATAAACCATAACGTTTATTTAATAAATTAAAAAGGATTTCTATGTAACTGGATATCATTTAACTTAAAAATGTTAATGTTGAGTTATAATTCCATATTGGTTGAATTTGAAGTGATATATTATTTTATTGGGATATATATGCCAATAATAATTTATCATTATTAATTTAATTATTTTGGAATTAATTAAATTTTAACAATATTATATAAGCCTTAAGAATAACCATTTTTCAAACGACCACCGTTTTCGACGAAAATACTTCTATTAAATCCGCAATAGCTATTTATTGCTAGATTTCAAATTTAGGGCCAACTAAAGTTGTTTGGTGAGCGTGCGATATTTAAACGTGAATCGATAAATAAATTGAAATTAAAATAAAGTTATTTTCTTAAATGGTGTCGAATTTCGACCAAACAAATTTCATTGGGCTCGAAACGTCAAGACATAGCAGTATGTCCATTTTCATCATGTTTGCAGTTCGTGTGTGGCTGTAGGAATATTAAACTTTTAACGGTATACAACAATAATTCAAATAAAAAGAAAAGAATAAAAAAATCAATTTCCTTCCCTTGGCGCCCACACTATCTCAGCACCTTTCCTTGCACACAACGTATACTTCAACACCACGGTTTATAATCCTATAAATAAGTACTGTAACAACCTGAATTCCAACAGACCGATTTTTTTCTCAAAATTCCAATCTATCGAAACTCAAGTTGTTGTGCTCTGTTATCCTGTAGAAAAGACAAAGACATAAAATATGTCTGAGCTCAGAAAATATCTCACAGCGGAATGGATAAAATATAATATAATCAAAACATAGCCTTACTGTATTAATAATACTGCCTAACCAGTATCCAAGGCTATCATGTCTCTGCCACAAATCTAACCTGCGAGTAAGTGATGAGGAAGGGGTCAGAACACAAGTTCTGGTGACAGGATTTAAATTATACGCTTTGGATAATCCTACATATACCGTTCAATCACATTTTCTAATTTATTAGGTTACTTGGGTTAACAGCACTCAGGGCTTACACAGATGTTGTACCCATTTACTTCCCAGTGGATTGACCTAATATAGTATATGTGTAGCTACTTGTAAGGACCCAAAACTTCCCAACGTCTCCGAAGAGAAGAGGAAGAACGGATTGCTTTGAGAACAAGACGAATCAGAACACAAACAAAAGAACATTTCATTGCTTATTACAACAATTTCATTAGAATACAAGAATATACAGAGTATGAATAAATATTACACATTTACTAAATATTAGAGATTTACAGGTTGCAGTACATCGCAGCGGAAAATAATACAAAATACAGCTGAAAGAGATACACGGATACAGAGCTTTCCGAATATCATTCCAACTGTAAACCAGGATCCTGTGAATATAAATCTGCAACCAAAACTACAAGCTTCCCTTGTGGAAAATAGGGGCACCCAGAGTTTAGGTTAAAACAATAAACTCTAGGTCAGTCATGTGACTGGTGTGAGAACTAAAACAGTTATTAATCTGATTTTAAAGTAAGGTAAATCAAGGGACCACGATGTATAACACGGAACGGGTTTACCCCCAAGAATACCAGTGCATAAAACAAACAACGCAATGCTAAATAAAAAACAATGAAGCTATTATAAGACCTAGGTCCCATCACACAATGCAACGCAAGCCAGAGGATATGGTTCTCCCTTATAATAGCCAAACATGCTTGGTACGTTAAAACAAATCATTTGATACTATTATATGTGCATGGTGTATAAAACAACTTCAAATATAAATGTATCAATCCTAGGTTGCATGGGTGCCATATATCATGTCGCCAGTACTAGGATCTACAATCAAAACCGCAAAGTCACATATTGGAAGTTGGATTTCCGTCTGTGAACCAAGGCAAGGGATCGTCCTTACCGCTTCGAGACAATCTAGCATACCATGTCTCAAGTCAGAGCTCGAGTGACCTTTGGATCGTCAGGGCTGGTCCACACGGAGTGCATTAAAATGCCCGAACACTGCGTTTTGCCGCCCTACGGGGCGTAAATCTGGTCTGTATAATAACCATCCATCAGCCCCGGAACGATCGATATAACCGAGGCGCTTCGCTATCCATCGTCCACATAAGTACAACGTCAGGGATTGCAAAACGCTGACACCACTCCTAGCTAGAAGGAAACGCATGTCCTTCCAGATGTCCTCTCCCGTTTCTGGTTCACACCGGGGTGTGAGGCTCGCGAATTAACGCTACACAAAGCTATGCTATATTAAAGTCGTGCTTTGATCATCAACCATAAGACTTTACTTTTCAACAGAAGCCTTAATCATTTGCATCTCAGCATGCCACATAGGCAATTCACGCCATGTAACCGATATCTATCAATCACACAGAATGAAATCCGATGTCAGATACACATCCATTTACAAGTTCGTTCTGGGTCTGAACGAAACCAGAGGCACCTTATTCCTCATCCTACATGTCCAATACAGGAGAGAGGCCCTCGCATATCTGGTCGATCTCCAAGTATGTTTGGACGATCACCACTTATAACCTTGTCTTGGGTGTACAACCCAATCAAGACATCAGTCATCATCCAAATGATGTGAAGACATCCGGTCTTCAACCACCGTCTTCGTCCTCGACGCATCGTCGAATCAGTTATTCAGAATGGGATAAACCCAATCTTTCTAAAAAAACTCTCGTATATAATAAACAAATGTTATAAAAACACAACATACGCCTCATTCCAATCCAGAATATTCTTTATTCAAATATTCACATTCTTTGGGTATGTTCCCATTAATTTTATCAAAGATAAATTGTTTAAATTTATTCTTTAATCTTCCTTTGGATATCAATTCAAACCAAATTATGGTTTATCCAAACTATTCGGGGTTAGCGCACCTTACTGAAGTAATCATTTGTTTAATTTCCCAATCCCAACCTATTCATCCCATAAAGCAAAACTGGTAATACTTCATATCTAACACCACGTTGTAATCTGTAAATTCAATTACCATTTCACTTTCAACTCTAATTAAAGATTTAACTATCGCCTGGAGTAAAACTGGTGGCACTCCATTTTTGATCATTTTCTTGAATTGATAATTTTAATTATCACATTCAATTTTCAATCTAATCAAAGATTCATTAAAACTCCATTTCAGTTTTAATTTCCAAAAATCATTACTTAATGATTATTCAAAGTTAAGAAATAAATCTTATCTTTAACTGGGTTAAAGAACTAATGTCATTTAAAACACAGCTCACGATAAACCCAAAATCAAATTCCATTAACAATGGAATCTTCACGGAAAACAGATCAATATATATAATCGATATGAACTTCCATATCCAACTGATACTATAAATGGAATAAAGGCAAAGCCTCTTAAATTCCATATATAGTAACAGTCTTCCACCATATAAGTCCACTTCGATTATCACCAAATCGAATTCCATTTCAATTTATTTTATTAAATTGGAAAAATTCACTTTGGAAAATTTCCTTTAAATCTTAACAAAATATTTATAAATTCCAAATCACATTTCACTGTAAATCGGGTTAAAGAACGAATGTCGTTAAAACACAGTTCACGATAAACCTAATTCACATTCCATCAGTCTCTAACCTTTAATTAGTAAAAGAACAATTCCCTAAGTATTAATCCCGAAGGTCGAAACCAACATCGGATCAATGCCCAAGAAACCATTCAACTTAGCTAATCTCTAGTTAGTTTCTATTTTTCTTAACTCAATTGGGTTTAAGAACAGTGTTAGTGAAGACACCGTTCACCACAAACCCAAAATCCCATTTGATATTAAATACAAGGCTCTGAATAGAAAATATATCGGCTTATATTTAATATCAAATTCTGAAATCAATAAATATCGTATTGGAATAGCGATATATATCTTCCAAATTCCTCCACAATGTCCGTATAATCACAGAATCCAATATCGAAATATTTAGAAGATAATTTCGATTCAAATCCATTCCAATTCATATATTGGAAATTCCTGTTATTTTTAAAACCATTTCAAATCCAGTTTAATTATTTAAAAACATTGGATTTATTATTCTAGTTCATAACTAGCTCATTTCGATAAAAATACCTTTTTATCTTTTCAAATATGGAATTTTTCAACCCAATTCTTTCCAAATCATTTATTATGATTTTACACAAATTATCTACATTTTTAATAATTTTATCAAGGCACATACAGTCGATTTCCATAAACGACCATCGAATTGCACTTACAACGACATTTTCCAAATTTGATTTGGACATAATTCCAAATCCAACTGTTAGATTTTAAACCTCTTATATTCGTTAGAAAGCTCTTTTCGATACGAACCCAATGGTTCCAGTTTTAGGAGAATCCGATGGTCGGATCTCCCGTAATGTCCGTTCGAAGTCAATGGTCGAAATTCGCGAACTACCGCAGCGCGGTGCGTTCTATTCAAACCATTATATATAGTATATGTATTATATATATTTCATCGATTTCCATTTAAAACGTATTTTATAAATCGTTTTCAAAATGATTTCAACTTCATATTCAATTTCAAATCAAAATTGAATATTCCATATCATCGATATATAAATGATAGTATTTTCAAAACATTATATTTTGAAATCAATTCCTTTTCGATATTCATTACAGAAATGAATAAAATCGATATAAATATCATTCGCATCGAAGTGGCGCTATCTAATCAACACGGCTATATATATTTAAATATATTCGTGTCCATCCCAAATCGGACATCAAAATCACATTTTGATCCATTACTGAATATTATTTTAAAATATTCATTATTTTAAAATATTCGTTATTTTAAAATATTCATTCTTTCTAAACTGGAATCAGACACAGCCAATTACCATATAATTTGATTATATGGATATCATACAACGCGTGTATAGTACAACACTGATAAACAATCAACCATCCAGAGTGTATTCTACACTGCATAAGCATTAAATATAAATATTTAACGCTTACGACAACCTGTCAATCAATCGATCGACATACATATAAACAATTGGGATTAGCGTACGTCAAATTTCATCCCAACACCCGTGTGGGGTTTCAATCAACAAACACTGAATATTATTTGTGCAGTTGGGTGATGTGTAAAATATATCGTCCCAATCAATATCAGTCAAATGGGTGTACATAAACAAATCGTCCATATACCCATTGAAAATTATATTTTTAACAATAAAACATTTATTCGGTTCATTTACACAATAAAAATGATATTTTTATTGTTCCAACATATTTTAGAAAATTTTGGCGGCATAACGGCGCGATATTGAAATCGGGTAATGTTTGGCATTACCCCTCTCCTGATATCGGCTCGCCCCACACACACGTAATAATTTAATCAATTCATTTCACCCAAACAACCAAATTCCACCAAATAATCTAATTAACCAAACCAAACAATCAAACAAGTCGTCCATGGTCTGTGGACGGCGGGGAACAATTTATATATGCAGTTATAAAATAAATAACTGTATAAGAAAATTTCAGTGAGGAGTTCTCACCTTTGGGATCCACTCCTCCATTCTCTATTTCTGAATGGCTCGGATTTGCCCAATATTCCAATGCTATCCTTTCCCGCTGTTCATATATAAAAATCATTTTTTTATCACTTCATTCCAATAAATAAAAATCATATCTTTATTTCTACTTCATATATTTTTACAATGCTTCTTTCTGTATAAAAATTATATTTTTATATTCCTACTTCTTATATAAAGATCGAATTTGTATCACTACTTCATATATATAAAAATCGAATTTTTATCACTACTTCATATATATAAAAATCGAATTTTTTTCACTACTTCATATATATAAAAATCGAATTTTTATCGCTACATCATATGTATAAAAATCTATTCTTTGTATTTATAAAAATCTAATCTATCTATTCGCTATTTCATTATAAAAATCTAATCTTTCTATTTTTAAAAAATCTAATCTTTTTATTTAAAAAAAATTATATCTTTAAAAAAAACAAAAATCTCATCTTTCTAAATAAAAATCTTATCTTTATTTTTATAAAAATCTCGTCTTTATTAAGTAAAAAAATCAAATCTTTATTCTCGCTACTTTATGATAAAAATCAAATCTTTATTCTATTTAAAAATCGTATCTTTATATTGCTAAAAATATTATCATATCCTAAAAATCGTATTTTTAGTGAACTAAAGATCCTTTTCTTATTCTAAGAAATTAAAAATCAAGAAAACGTACCAAATTTTTGGGTTTTGATCGATCGAGGACCTACGGAGGCGCGGTGGGGCTGCTGGAGGCCATATGGAGGCGCGATGGACCGCTGGTGGGTGAGGCGGTGGTAATGGTGGTTGGCGATGGGCCCTCAGGGGTGGTGGCGGCGGGTTCTTCTCCGATTTGAGGGTCTGGGGCTTTAACGGAGAGGGAGGGAGATCGTCGGAGATGGTGGCGGCTTGGGGGAGGGGTGCTGGCGTGGGGCGAGGCCGGAGGGGGCCAGGCGAAGGCGGCCGTGGGGGAGGGGCGATGGGGACTGACGGGCTCGGGATCAATTTGGGTTTTCCTTTTTTTTCTTTGAACGTGGTTTGAGAGAGAGAGAAAGGGGTTGGGACAATATATATATATATATATAATTATTTTTAATTTCAAAAAGTTACTTTTTATTTCGAGCTCCAAATCGAACCCACCGACTGTCGTCCTTAGCTAATTACCCCCATTCCAAACGCAATGGGATATGTCCCTAAGCCAATTCGACCGTTACGATCAGTTTTCATTAAAATTAAAATATAACGTTCTAACAACGCACATTTTTAATTTACCGGGACCACATACGGGCTCTAAAAATTCCATAAAAAATATTTCAAGCTTTGTATTGACGATACGGTCCTAGCAAAACTAATCTCGTCAAATTTGGAGACCGTTTGAAAAATGGCCATTTTCTGGTCGATCGAAACTGAATGAAACTGTCAAAACACGTTTTACTTTGCCACGCTTACATACTAATCCCAAAAATTATGAATTATAGAATCTAGCAATAAATTGACATCTCGGATCCAACAAAAGTGGATTCGTCGAAAACGGAGATCATTTGCAAAATTTCCATTTTTAAGGGCTAAAATTCCATAGCGGCTATTTTGAATTTTCAACTGGGCATAACTTTTTATTCCCGCTATGAAAATTCAATTTTTTGGATTCGTTCGAAAGATATTTTCAAATAGATTCTAATATTTTTGGTTTCACTAAAATCCGATTTATTTTGAATCATGTATATTCATTTGAAATTTGAAATCGAATTTTCGAACAACCGTGCCATTTTCAGTTCCTTTTATAATTAAAATAAATATTTATATTATAACGTCGATTCAAAAAAATATGTACATCCTAATTCTATTCGAAATAAATTTCTCATTGTTATTATTTAAAATAAATCATTTTAATTATTCAAAATTCATTAAAATTGCCAAAATAAAAATTTTAAATTGGTTCTGATTTTCTAGGTTGTTACAATCTCC
The DNA here is from genome assembly GCA_030737875.1 of Allium sativum. NCBI lineage: Eukaryota > Viridiplantae > Streptophyta > Magnoliopsida > Asparagales > Amaryllidaceae > Allium > Allium sativum. The sequence continues at coordinate 737,425,329 of CM060922.1, forward strand.
GCCACTTAAAATCTTTTCTTCCCCGAAAACGAACAGAGCTGAAAGTTTTTTAACAAATCAACTCAACTTTCATTCTGGCTTTCATTCTCCAACTTTCCAGTTTCTAAGAATTTCTAGTTTTTCAAAAATTTGGCTAACACCCTAAATTTTCGAAAATTTTCGCCATAACCTCCTTTGTACAGGGAGCACCGGGAAAATCCCCAAACCATCACACAGGCCTCTCCAGTCAAAAAGAAAATGAAACAGCCAATCGGCTCATAAAATCATCAAAAAACCCAAGAAATATAGTAAACACATACCTATTTGTAGGGAAAATAATTTTATTCCTCTACTTAGCTTCCCTGCTATGACCTGTTCAATATATATACATGTATATGCATGCAATTTCTATCTATTCTCTATTCAGTTCAACATTTGACTTGATTTGGCTAAATTTACCTTTCATGTACATATTAGTTTCAACAATCTCATTAGTTAAACTAATAATCAAACAACACAACCATCAATCAATTAGTTGATTAATGTTTCAAATTCATAATTTTTTATATACTCAAAAATCATGTTTTTAATGCCAATTCACAATAGACCCTATCTAGTTTTGGTTCTCACACCAGCCAATTGGAATCATATATATTCCACTTTTCGAAACTCAAACATAAATTCTGATGATGAAGATTCAATCATCAGAACCATCTCCGGGCGACTAGAGCGTGATTCTATATCTATCAAGTATATTAAAACTTCGAATACACGTGGATCAGACGTATATGCAAAATCTTTATATAATTGATTGTCCAAATCATTATAAAAATAATATTCAAATATGGATAATATAATTTAAATCTTCAAAACAAAAATTGTTTTCATCTTTATTTGAAAACAACTCTCTTCCGACTCATTATAGGATACTGTTGATCCCATCTCTAACGAGTCATTCTCATTGGATATTACTAATCCAATCTCTGATGGATTCTTTCGTTTGGTTCTAACGTGTCTGTTCTCCGAGCTCTGTAAACCAAAGCTCTGATACTACTATAAGGACCCAGAATTTCCCCGGTCTCCGAAGAGAAGAGGAAGAACGGATTGCTTTGAGAACAAGACGAATCAGAACACAAACAGAAGAACATTTCATTGCTTATTACAACAATTTCATCAGAATACAAGAATATACAGAGTATGAATAAATATTACACATTTACTAAATATCAGAGATTCACAGGTTACAATACATCATTGCGGAAAATAATACAAAACACAACTGAAAGAGATACACGGATACAGAGCTTTCCGAATATCATTCCAGTTGTAAACCAGGATCCTGTGAATATAAATCTGCAACCAAAACTACAAGCTGCCCGTGTGGAAAATAGAGGCACCCAGAGTTTAGGTTAAAACAATAAACTCCAGGTCAATCATGTGACTGGTGTGAGAACTAAAACAATTATTAATCTGATTTTAAAGTAAGGTAAATCAAGGGACCACGCCATATAACATGGAATGGATTTACCCCTAAGAATACCAGTGCATAAAACAAACAGCGCAATGATAAATAAAGAACAATGAAGCTACTATAAGACCTATATCCCATCACACAATACAACACAAGCCGGAGAATAGGGTTTTCCCTAATAATAGCCAAACATGCTTGGTACGTTAAAACAAATCATTTGATACTATTATAAGTGCATAGTGTACAAAACAACTTCAAATACAAATGTATCAATCCTAAGCGGCATGGGTACCATATATCATGTCGCCAGTACTAGGCTCTATAATCAAAACCGCAAAGTCACGTATTGGAATTTGGATTTCTGTCTATGAACCAAGGCAAGGGATCGTCCTTACCGCTTCGAGACAATCTAGCCTACCATGTCTCAGGTCAGAGCTCGAGTGACCTTTGGATCGTCAGGGCTGGTCCACACGGAGTGGATTAAAATGCCTAAACATTGCCTTTCCCCGCCCAATGGGGTGTAAATCTGGTCTGTATAAAGACCATCCATCGGCCCCGGAACGACCGATATAACCGAGGCGCCTCGCTATCCATCATCCACATAATTAAAACGTCAGGGCTTGCAAAACGCTGACACCACTCTTAGCTAGAAGGAAACGCATGCCCTCCCTGATGTCCTCTCCCGTTTCTGGTTCACACCGGTGTAACAACCCGAAAATCTGGGCCAGTTTAAAATTTTTATTTCGGCAATTTTAGCGAATTTTGATTATTTAAAATGAATTATTTTAAATAATGTCGACGAAAAATTTATTTTAAATAGAATTCGAATGTATATATTATATGCGCCGTCGTTAGAATATAAATAATTATATGTAATTATAAATAGAATTGAAAATGGCGCGGTAGTTCGATAATTCGATTTCAAACTTCAATTGAATGTACCGGGTGCAAAACAATCCGGATTTTAGTGAAACCAAAAACATTAGGATCTATTTGAGAATATATTTCCAACGAATCTGGGAAATCAAAATTTCATAGCGGGGATCAAAAGATATGTCCAGTTGAAAATTCTGAATAGTCGCTATGGAATTTCGGCCCTTAAAAATGGAAATTTTGCAAACGACCTCGGATTTCGACGAAACCACTTTTGTTGGATCCGCAGTGTCAATTTATTGCTAGATTCCAAATTTCATAATTTTTCGAATCAATATGTGAGCGTGGAAAAGGAAAACGCGTTTGACTAGTTTCAGTTGATTCTAATCGACTGGAAAATGGCCATTTTTTCAACTGTCTCAGAATTCGACGAAACTAGTTTTGTTAGGACCGTATCGACAATACGAAGCTAGAAAATATTTTTCGGGAATTTTTAGAGTTAGTATGTGACCCCGGTAAATTGAAATGCGCGTTCAAATTCAATATATAGAGTTATATGTTGATTTTGATGAAAACTGATCGAAACGACCGAATCATCTTGCGATACATATCCCATTGGGTTCGGAATGGGGGTAAAATGCTATGGACGACAGGATGTGGACCACGTTTAGAGGTCGTATGTAAAAGTCAACTTTTTCATAATAAAATAAATAAATAAATAAATAATAACTCTCTCCTCACCCCCTTTAATCATTCAGCCCCCCCCCCCCCCCGCCACCCGTTCGAATTCATTTCAGAAAAGAAAGAAACAACAATGACAACCCATCGTCGATCCACCGCCGCCCAAAGGCGCGCGCCACCGCACGCTACCACACCCCCCCATCGCCGCGTCGCCTCCTCCTCCTTCCCTCTCGATTTTCTCTCGCCTCCATCTCCTTGTCTCTAATTCCCGAATCCGCAGCGCCTGGTGCCAGAGCTCGCCCCGCCGTCGTCGCATAGACCAGATGCCACCTCCGTGCCACGAAACCCCCCTCCTCCGACAACGTCCGGCGCCCCAACTCAGCAATGGTGAACCCCTCCTTAGTAAAACCGAAAATCAGTGAGTAATAGCCCTTCTTTATTTATTTTACTTCCCTTGTTTAATGTAATTGGTATTAGCAAAATAAAAAAAATCAGTTTTAAAGTAAAGAATAGATTTTTATAAATAAAAATGAAATCTTTACATTTTTGTTAGGAAAAATGAATCTTTATATGTGTGGCGAAAGGAAAAGATTGGATTTTGATTTCAATAGAGTTAAGATTTTTATATGATAGGTAGAATAAAAATATGATATTTATATTAGATAGCTAATAAAAATTCGATCTTTATTATATAGGAAGAATAAAAATATGATTTTTATTCATGTAGAGTAATAAAATTATAATTTTTATTATATTGCTAGCAAGATAAAAATATAATTTTTATCATGGAAGTAGCATTGTAAAGGAGTGATTTTTACATATGTAGCAGTGATATAAAAATACGATCTTTATATATAAAAATATAATTTATATATAGAGAATAGCGTGATAAAAATATCATCTTTGTATATGTAGCGAAATAAAAATCTGATTTTTATTATATATACATCGAAATAAAGAGGTGATTTTTATAGTGATGAAATAAAAACGAAATCTTTATATTTGAAAAGGCGAAATTTTTATATAGAGAATAGCGTGGTAAAAATATAATTTTCATCTATATAGTAGCGAAGTAAAAATTCGATTTTTATATATTGAATAGCAAAGTAAAAATTCGATTTTTATATTGAATAGCGAAGTAAAAATTCGATTTTTATATATTGAATAGCGAAGTAAAAATAGGATTTTTATATATTGAATAGCAAAGTAAAAATAGGATTTTTATATATTGAATAGCAAAGTAAAAATAGGATTTTTATATATTGAATAGCAAAGTAAAAATAGGATTTTTATATATTGAATAGCAAAGTAAAAATAGGATTTTTTATATATTGAATAGCAAAGTAAAAATTCGATTTTTATATATTGAATAGCGAAGTAAAAATAGGATTTTTATATATTGAATAGCGAAGTAAAAATAGGATTTTTATATATTGAATAACGAAGTAAAAATAGGATTTTTATATATTGAATAGCAAAGTAAAAATAGGATTTTTTATATATTTAATAGCAAATTAAAAATTCGATTTTTATATATTGAATAGCATAGTAAAAAATTCGATTTTTACATATGTAGTGGCTACGGGCAACGAAGGTGACAAAGAGGCAAGAACGGCGAAGATTTCTACCTAAGAAGTGTCGTGAAGTTGGATGGCTATTAGTGAGAATTTCTCACTCTTTAATTTATTTTTCTAGTTATAAATATATAGTAGGATGCAGACGGTGTTTAGTAGCACCCGACACCCGTCATCCACAGACCATGGATGGCTTGTTTGTTTAATTGTTTGGTTGTGTAGTTGGTTAGATTATTTGGTTTGAATTGAATTGTTTGGTGAAATGAAATTGATTTGATTGATGTGTGAATGGCGTGGGCCTTCACTAGACCGGGGATAAGGCTAGGCCTTGTCCCGTTTCTAGTATCGTGCCGTTATGCCGCCGAAATTTTCTAAAAATAAGTTAGAAAAATAAAGATAACATTTTATTTAATAAATGAACCGAATAGAATATTCATAGGTTGAATAAAATAGTTTGATCGTTAAAAATATAATTTTTAACGTGAATGTGAATAAATAAATATTCATTTACAAACCGGACGGTTTGTTTATGTACACCTATTTGAAGGACATTGATTGGGACGATAAATTTTACACATCGCCCAACTGCACAAATAAAATCTGTGTTTGGAACCCCACACGGGTATTGGGATGATATTTGAAGTACACTAATCCCGATTGTTTAGTTGTATGTCGATCGATTGATTGACAGACTGTTATAAGCGTTGAATATTTATATTTGATGCTTATACAGTGTAGAATGCACTTTGGATGATGGTTGATTGTTCATCGTTGTTGATATATACATGTGTTGTAGAAAATCCATATAATTAACATTATATGGTAATTGTTTGGGCCTCATTCCAGTTTGGAAAAAGAAATATTTGAGTAGAAATATTTGAAAAAGAAATATTTGAGTAGAAATATTTGAAAAAGAAATATTTGAATAGAAATATTTGTAAAAGAAATATTTGACTAGAAATATTTGAAAATAAAAATATTTGAAATAGAATATTTAAAAATAGAAATATATGAAGCCGTGTTGATTAGATTGACGCCATTTTGACGTGAACGATGTTTATATCGATTTTATTCATTTTATAATGAATATCGAAAGTGATTTCAAAATCTGATATTTCGAATAGAAATGAATTCGAATTGAAATTGAAATTGAATTGAAATGAATTCAAATTGAAAATGAATAGAATTGAAATTGAATCGAATTGAAATTGAATTGAATTGAAAACAAATTGAAAACGAATTGAATTGAAATCAATTTGAATTAAATCAATTCGAAATGAAAAGAAAATGAATTTATGTTGGAAAATTCAATTTTGATTTGAATTTGAAAAAGAAGTTGAAATCATTTTGAAAACGAATTTAAAACGATTTATTAAATACGTTTTAAAGGAAATCGACGAAGTATATATTATATATATATAATATAATGGCCTGAATAGAACGCGCCGCGCCGCGGCAGTTCGCAAATTTCGACCATTGACTTCGAACGGATATTGCGGGAGATCCGACAGTCGGATTCTCCTGAAACCGGAACCGTTGGGTTCGTATCGAAAAGAGCTTTCTAATGAATGTGAGAAATTAGAAATCTAACGGTAGGATTTGGAATTATGTCAAAATCAAATTTGAAAAAGGTCGCTGTAAGTGCAGTTCGATGGCCATTGATGGAAATCGACTGTACGGGCCTTGATAAAATTATTAAAAATAGTAATAATTTTTGTAAAATCATAAGAAATGATTTGGGAAGAATTGGGATGAAAAACTCCATATTTGAAAAGATAAAAATAGATTTCTATCGAAATGAACTAGTTTTGAACTAGAATTAAAATTCTATTTGTTTTTAAATAAATAAATTGAATTCGAAAAGGGTTTTAAAAATAACCAGAATTTCCAATGATTGCATTGGAGTGGATTTGAATCGAAATTGTCTTCGGAATATTTCGATGTTGGAATTCGTGATTATACAGATGTTGTTATGGAAATTTGAAAGATATATATTTGTATCGTTATTTCCAATATGACATTTGTTAATCGTAGAATTTGATATTGAATATAAGCCGATATATTTTCTATTCAGAGCCTTGTATTGAACATCAAATGTGATTTGGGTTTGTCGTGAATGGTGTCTTCATTAACACTGTTCTTGAACCTAGTTGAGAAAAGATTAAATCTTTTTATTTAGATTTAATGAAGTGTACCAATTAAATAATAATTAATTGGAATTGAATTGATATTGATTTTTGGGTTTATCGTGGACAGTGTTTTAAATAACACTCGTTCTTTAACCCGATAATTAATGGAATGTGATTTTGGGTGTATCGTGAACTATGTTTTAAATGACACTGATTCTTTAACCCAGTTAAAGATTAAAACTAAGTGGAGTTTTAATGAATCTTTAAATAGATTGAAAAGATCGAGAATGGAGTGTCACCAGTTTTGCTCCAGGCGTTAGTTAAATCTTTAATTAGATTTGAACGTGAAATGGTAATTGAATTTACCGATAACACCGCGGTGTTAGATATGAAGTATAACCAGTTTTACTTCATGGGATGAATAGGTTGGGATTGGGAAATTAAAACAAATGATTACTTCGGTAAGGTCCGTTAATTCCGACTAGTTGAATCGAAATTCAAAAGATGATTAAAGAATAAATTCAAGGAATTTATCTTGGATAAAATTAATGGGAACCTTTCCCTATGAATGTGAAATTTAGAAACTAACTGTCGGTTAGCTAAGCAGAATGGTTTTCTGGATATTGATCTGATGTTGGTTTCGGCCTTCGGGGTTAATATTTGGGGAATTATTCTCTTGATTAATTTACGGTTAGCGACTGATGAATTGGAATGAGGCGTATGTTGTGTTTGTGTAACACTTATTTAAAATATACGCGAGTTATTCGGAAAGACCGGGTTTATCCCATTCTGAATAACTGATACGACGATAAGTCGAAGATGAAGACGATGGTCGAAGACCGGAGGTCTTCACGTCGTTTGGGTGATTACTGATGATCTTGATTGGGCTGTACACCCAAGAAGATGGAAACAGTTGGTGATCGTCCAGATGTACTTGGAGATCGATGGATATGCGGGGTACTAGGTGCCTCCGGTTTCGTTCAGCCCCAGAACGGACTTGTAAATGGACTATGTGTCTGACATTGGATTTTAGTCCGTGTGATTGATCTCTATTAAATATATATCTGTTTGGCGGCGCAGAATTTATTCTCTTGCTTAACGCCCTTCTCTGAGACATACGAGCTCAGGGGTTATATATTGATGGATATCAATCGCATGGAGTGAATTGCCTGTGTGGAATGCCTAAGTGGCAATTGATCAAGGCTTCTGTTGAAAAGCAAAGTCTTGTGGTTGATGATCAAAGCACGGCCTTCGTGGCGTAGCTTTGTGTAACGTGAATTCGCGAGCCTCGCACCCCGGTTGTGAACCAAAAATGGGAGAGGACCTCAGGGAGGGCATGCGTTTCTTTCTAGCTAGGGTGGTGTCAGTGACCTACCAGCCCTGACATTTATATACTTTTCACCTGTGTGGTTGTTGCTGTTGCGAGGCGCCTCGGTTAGATCGGACGATCCGGGTCCGATGGAGCCATTCGTTGGCTCATTTACGCCCCAAAGGGCGGGGAAACGTAGTGTTCAGGCATAATAATCCACATCGGTGGACCGACCCTGACGATCCAAGGCGCATTTGCGGCTGTTCCTGAGGCTCGGGCTAGACAGTCTCGAATCGGTAGAGGGCGATCCATAGCCTCGGTTCATAGATGGAAATCCAATTTCCAAATACGTGACATTTGCGGTTTTATTTGTAAACCTATATATGGCGACATAGTGGCATGGGACGCTCATGTCGCCTATGATTGATATTTATGATTGAAATTGTTTTAAACACTGTACACTTATAATAGTATCAAATGATTTGTTTTAAACGTATCAAGCATTCTTTGGCTGTTATAAGGGAAAACCCTATCCCCCGGCTTGCGTTGCATTGTGTGATAGGACCTGGGTCTTATAACAGCTTCATTTTTCTTTATTTAGCATTGCGTTGTTTGTTTTATGCACTGGTATTCTTGGGAGGAAACCCGTTCCGTGTTATACGGCGTGGTCCCTTGATTTACCTAACTTTAAAAATAAACATTAATAACTGTTTTAGTTCTCACACCAGTCACATGACTGACCTGGAGTTTATTGTTTTAACCTAAACTCTGGGTGCCCCTATTTTGACACGGGCAGCTAGTATTTTTGGTTTTGCAGATTTATATTCACAGGATCCTGGTTTACAGCTGGAATGATATCCGGAAAGCTTTGTATCCGCATATCTCTTCTAGTTGTGTATTGTATTATTTTCCGCTGCTATGTATTTAAATGTAATTTTAATCTCTGATATTTCTGTGTAATATTTATTTGTTTATACTCTGTATATTCTTGTAATCTGATGCATTGTTGTAATATACAATGAAATGTTCTTCCGTGTGCGTTCTATTTTGTGGCTTGTTCTCGAACAATCCGCTCTATCCTTTACGGGGAAGTTACGGGTTTTTACAGTTGGTATCAGAGCTTTTGTTTACAAAGCAGAGAACAAGGCACATTAGAACCATACGAAAGAATTCATCAGATATTGGGTTAGTAATATCCAATGGGAATGACTCGTTAGAGATAGGATCAGTAGTATCCTAGAACGAGTGTGAAGAGTATATTTTTAAAGTGAAAACAAATTTTGTTTTGAAAATTTAAATCAATTATTCGTATTTGATTAGTTATTTATATTAATTTGGACAATCCAGTATATAAAGATTTTGCATATACGCCTTGCAAACGTGTATTTGGAATTTTAATATACTGGATAGATATAGAATCACACTCTAGTCGCCCGGAGATGGTTCTGATGATTGAAGATTCATCATCAGAATTAGTGTTTGAGAGTCGAAGGTGTGATATTTATATATTTCCAATTGACTGGTGTGAGAACCAAAATTAGATAGGGCCTATTGTTGTGATTTGGCATCAAAAAATTGATTTTTGACTATATATCAAAATTATGAATTTGAAACGTTAAATTCACTAATTGATTGATGTTTGTGTTGTCTGTTTATTTGTTTAATAATTTTGAACCATTATGCCTAATTGTATCAAATATTGAATTGTATTGAAATTTGGTCGCATTTGCTTGCATATATATGTACTTACACTGAAAAGGTCATAGCAAGGAGGCTAGAGCAGAGAATAAAATTTGTTTGCCCGACAAATAGGTACATGTTTACTACATAATTTACTGTTTTGTTTGGGTGATGATGATTTTATGAGCCTATTGGCTAGCCGCTTGGCTTTTTCTTTTTCTTTTTGAGATCAGAAGGCCTGTATGGAAATTTCGAGATTTTCCCGTGGCTCCCGGTGCAGGGGAGGTTATGGCGAAATTTTTCGAAAATTTAGGGTGTTAGCCAAATTTTTGAAAATTTGAAAATTCTCAGAAACTGAAAAGTTGGAGAATGGAAGCCAGATCGAACATAGAGTTAATTAACCAAACCACTTTCAACTTTGTTCCTTTTCCGGGACGAAAAGTTTTAAGTGGGGGAGATTGTAACAACCCGAAAATCTGGGCCAGTTTAAAATTTTTATTTCGGCAATTTTAGCGAATTTTGATTATTTAAAATGAATTATTTTAAATAATGTCGACGAAAAATTTATTTTAAATAGAATTCGAACGTATATATTATATGCTCCGTCGTTAGAATATAAATATTTATATATAATTATAAATAGAATTGAAAATGGCGGGTAGTTCGATAATTCGATTTCAAACTTCATTTGAATGTACCGGGTGCAAAACAATCCGGATTTTAGTGAAACCAAAAATATTAGGATCTATTTGAGAATATCTTTCCAACGAATCCGGGAAATCGAAATTTCATAGCGGGGATCAAAAGATATGTCCAGTTGAAAATTCTGAATAGTCGCTATGGAATTTCGGCCCTTAAAAATGGAAATTTTGCAAACGACCTCGGATTTCGACGAAACCACTTTTGTTGGATCCGCAGTGTCAAGTTATTGCTAGATTCCAAATTTCATAATTTTTCGAATCAATATGTGAGCGTGGCAAAGGAAAACGCGTTTGACCAGTTTCAGTTGATTCTAATCGACTGGAAAATGGCCATTTTTCCAACGGTCTCAGAATTCGATGAAACTAGTTTTGTTAGGACCGTATTGTCAATACGAAGCTAGAAAATATTTTTCGGGAATTTTTAGAGTTAGTATGTGACCCCAGTAAATTGAAATGCGCGTTCAAATTCAATATATAGAGTTATATGTTGATTTTGATGAAAACTGATCGAAACGACCGAATCAGCTTGCGATACATATCCCATTGGGTTCGGAATGGGGGTAAAACGCTATGGACGACAGGCGGTGGACCTCGTTTAGAGGTCGTATGTAAAAGTCAACTTTTTCATAATAAAATAATTAAATAAATAAATAAATAAAAAATAACTCTCTCCTCACCCCCTTTAATCATTCAGGCCCCCCCGTTCGAATTCATTTCAGAAAAGAAGAAAAAAACAACAACGATGACAACCCATCGTCGATCCACCGCCGCCCAAGGGCGCGCGCCACCGCACGCTACCACACCCCCCCATCGCCGCGTCGCCTCCTTCCCTCTCGATTTTCTCTCGCCTCCATCTCCTTGTCTCCAATTCCCGAATCCGCAGCGCCTGGTGCCAGAGTTCGCCCCTCCGTCGTCGCATAGACCAGATGCCACCTCCGTGCCACGAAACCCCCCTCCTCTGACAACGTCCGGCGCCCCAATTCAGCAATGGTGAACCCCTCCTTAGTAAAACCGAAAATCAGTGAGTAATAGCTCTTCTTTATTTATTTACTTCCCTTGTTTAATGTAATTGGTATTAGCAAAATAAAAAAATCAGTTTTTAAAGTAAAGAATAGATTTTTATAAATAAAAATGAAATCTTTACATTTTTGTTAGGAAAAATGAATCTTTATATGTGTAGCGAAAGGAAAAGATTGGATTTTTATTTCAATAGAGTTAAGATTTTTATATGATAGGTAGAATAAAAATATGATATTTATATTAGATAGCTAATAAAAATTCGATCTTTATTATATAGGAAGAATAAAAATATGATTTTTATTCATGTAGAGTAATAAAATTATAATTTTTATTATATTGCTAGCAAGATAAAAATATAATTTTTATCATGGAAGTAGCATTGTAAAGGAGTGATTTTTACATATGTAGCAGTGATATAAAAATACGATCTTTATATATAAAAATATAATTTTTATATAGATAATAGCGTGATAAAAATATCATCTTTGTATATGTAGCGAAATAAAAATCTGATTTTTATTATATATACATCGAAATAAAGAGGTGATTTTTATAGTGATGAAATAAAAACGAAATCTTTATATTTGAAAAGGCCAAATTTTTATATAGAGAATAGCGCGGTAAAAATATAATTTTCATCTATATAGTAGCGAAGTAAAAATTCGATTTTTATATATTGAATAGCAAAGTAAAAATTCGATTTTTATATTGAATAGCGAAGTAAAAATTCGATTTTTATATATTGAATAGCGAAGTAAAAATAGGATTTTTATATATTGAATAGCAAAGTAAAAATAGGATTTTTATATATTGAATAGCAAAGTAAAAATAGGATTTTTATATATTGAATAGCAAAGTAAAAATAGGATTTTTTATATATTGAATAGCAAAGTAAAAATTCGATTTTTATATATTGAATAGCGAAGTAAAAATAGGATTTTTATATATTGAATAGCGAAGTAAAAATAGGATTTTTATATATTGAATAACGAAGTAAAAATAGGATTTTTATATATTGAATAGCAAAGTAAAAATAGGATTTTTTATATATTGAATAGCAAAGTAAAAATTCGATTTTTATATATTGAATAACATAGTAAAAAATTCGATTTTTACATATGTAGTGGCTACGGGCAACGAAGGTGACAAAGAGGCAAGAACGGCGAAGATTTCTACCTAAGAAGTGTCGTGAAGTTGGATGGCTATTAGTGAGAATTTCTCACTCTTTAATTTATTTTTCTAGTTATAAATATATACTAGGATGCAGACGGTGTTTAGTAGCACCCGACACCCGTCATCCACAGACCATGGATGGCTTGTTTGTTTAATTGTTTGGTTGTGTAGTTGGTTAGATTATTTGGTTTGAATTGAATTGTTTGGTGAAATAAAATTGATTTGATTGATGTGTGAATGGCGTGGGCATTCACTAGACCGGGGATAAGGCTAGACCTCGTCCCGTTTCTAGTATCGTGTCGTTATGCCGCCGAAATTTTCTAAAAATAAGTTAGAAAAATAAAGATAACATTTTATTTAATAAATGAACCGAATAGAATATTCATAGGTTGAATAAAATAGTTTGATCGTTAAAAATATAATTTTTAACGTGAATGTGAATAAATAAATATTCATTTACAAACCGGACGGTTTGTTTATGTACACCTATTTGAAGGACATTGATTGGGACGATAAATTTTACACATCGCACAACTGCACAAATAAAATCTGTGTTTGATTGTTTGGAACCCCACACGGGTATTGGGATGATATTTGAAGTACACTAATCCCGATTGTTTAGTTGTATGTCGATCGATTGATTGACAGACTGTTATAAGTGTTGAATATTTATATTTGATGCTTATACAGTGTAGAATGCACTTTGGATGATGGTTGATTGTTCATCGTTGTTGATATATACATGTGTTGTAGAAAATCCATATAATTAACATTATATGGTAATTGTTTGGGCCTCATTCCAGTTTTGAAAAAGAAATATTTGAGTAGAAATATTTGAAAAAGAAATATTTGAGTAGAAATATTTGAAAAAGAAATATTTGAATAGAAATATTTGTAAAAGAAATATTTGACTAGAAATATTTGAAAATAAAAATATTTGAAATAGAATATTTGAAAATAGAAATATATGAATCCGTGTTGATTAGATTGACGCCATTTTGAACGATGTTTATATCGATTTTATTCATTTTATAATGAATATCGAAAGTGATTTCAAAATCTGATATTTCGAATAGAAATGAATTCGAATTGAAATTGAAATTGAATTGAAATGAATTCAAATTGAAAATGAATAGAAATGAAAACGAATTGAAATTGAATCGAATTGAAATTGAATTGAAAACGAATTGAATTGAAATCAATTTGAATTAAATCAATTCGAAATGAAAAGAAAATGAATTTATGTTGGAAAATTCAATTTTGATTTGAATTTGAAAAAGAAGTTGAAATCATTTTGAAAACAAATTTAAAACGATTTATTAAATACGTTTTAAAGGAAATCGACGAAGTATATATTATATATATTATATATATATATATAATATATAATGGCCTGAATAGAACGCGCCGCGGTAGTTCGCGAATTTCGACCATTGACTTCGAACGGACATTGCGGGAGATCCGACCGTCGGATTCTCCTGAAACCGGAACCGTTGGGTTCGTATCGAAAAGAGCTTTCTAATGAATGTGAGAAATTAGAAATCTAACGGTTGGATTTGGAATTATGTCAAAATCAAATTTGAAAAAGGTCGCTGTAAGTGCAGTTCGATGGCCATTGATGGAAATCGACTGTACGGGCCTTGATAAAATTATTAAAAATAGTAATAATTTGTGTAAAATCATAAGAAATGATTTGGGAAGAATTGGGATGAAAAACTCCATATTTGAAAAGATAAAAATAGATTTCTATCGAAATGAACTAGTTTTGAACTAGAATTAAAATTCTATTTGTTTTTAAATAAATAAATTGAATTCGAAAAGGGTTTTAAAAATAACCAGAATTTCCAATGATTGCATTGGAGTGGATTTGAATCGAAATTGTCTTCGAAATATTTCGATGTTGGTATTCATGATTATACAGATGTTGTTATGGAAATTTGAAAGATATATATTTATATCGTTATTTCCAATACGACATTTGTTAATCGTAGAATTTGATATTGAATATAAGCCGATATATTTTCTATTCAGAGCCTTGTATTGAACATCAAATGTGATTTGGGTTTGTCGTGAATGGTGTCTTCATTAACACTGTTCTTGAACCCAGTTGAGAAAAGATTAAATCTTTTTATTTAGATTTAATGAAGTGTACCAATTAAATAATAATTAATTGGAATTGAATTGATATTGATTTTTGGGTTTATCGTGGACAGTGTTTTAAATAACACTCGTTCTTTAACCCGATAATTAATGGAATGTGATTTTGGGTTTATCGTGAACTGTGTTTTAAATGACACTGATTCTTTAACCCAGTTAAAGATTAAAACTAAGTGGAGTTTTAATGAATCTTTAAATAGATTGAAAAGATCGAGAATGGAGTGTCACCAGTTTTGCTCCAGGCGTTAGTTAAATCTTTAATTAGATTTGAACGTTAAATGGTAATTGAATTTACCGATAACACCGTGGTGTTAGATATGAAGTATAACCAGTTTTACTTCATGGGATGAATAGGTTGGGATTGGGAAATTAAAACAAATGATTACTTCGGTAAGGTCCGTTAATTCCAACTAGTTGAATCGAAATTCAAAAGATGATTAAAGAATAAATTCAATTAATTTATCTTGGATAAAATTAATGGGAACCTTTCCCTATGAATGTGAAATTTAGAAACTAACTGTCGGTTAGCTAAGCAGAATGGTTTTCTGGATATTGATCTGATGTTGGTTTCGGCCTTCGGGGTTAATATTTGGGGAATTATTCTCTTGATTAATTTACGGTTAGCGACTGATGAATTGGAATGAGGCGTATGTTGTGTTTGTGTAACACTTATTTAAAATATACGCGAGTTATTCGGAAAGACCTGGTTTATCCCATTCTGAATAACTGATACGACGATAAGTCGAAGATAAAGACGATGGTCGAAGACCGGAGGGCTTCACCTCGTTTGAGTGATTACTGATGATCTTGATTGGGCTGTACACCCAAGAAGATGGAAACAGTTGGTGATCGTCTAGACGTACTTGGAGATCGATGGATATGCAGGGTACTAGGTGCCTCAGGTTTCGTTCAGCCCCAGAACGGACTTGTAAATGGACTGTGTGTCTGACATTGGATTTTAGTCCGTGTGATTGATCTCTATTAAATATATATCTGTTTGGCGGCGGAGAATTTATTCTCTTACTTAACGCCCTTCTCTGAGACGTACGAGCTCAAGAGTTATATATTGATGGATATCAATCGCATGGAGTGAATTGCCTGTGTGGCATGCCTAAGTGGCAATTGATCAAGGCATCTGTTGAAAAGCAAAGTCTTGTGGTTGATGATTAAAGCACGGCCTTCGTGGCGTAGCTTTGTGTAACGTGAATTCGCGAGCCTCGCACCCCGGTTGTGAACCAAAAACGGGAGAGGACCTCAGGGAGGGCATGCGTTTCTTTCTAGCTAAGGTGGTGTCAGTGACCTACCAGCCCTGACATTTATATACTTTTCACCTGTGTGGTTGTTGCTGTTGCGAGGCGCCTCGGTTAGATCGGACGATCCGGGTCCGATGGAGCCATTCGTTGGCTCATTTACGCCCCAAAGGGCGGGGAAACGTAGTGTTCAGGCATAATAATCCACATTGGTGGACCGGCCCTGACGATCCAAGGGGCAGTTGCAGCTGTTCCTGAGGCTCGGGCTAGACAGTCTCGAATCGGTAGAGGACGATCCCAATCCTCGGTTCATAGATGGAAATCCAATTTCCAAATACGTGACATTTGCGGTTTTATTTGTAAACCTATATATGGCGACATAGTGGCATGGGACGCTCATGTCGCCTATGATTGATATTTATGATTGAAATTGTTTTAAACACTGTACACTTATAATAGTATCAAATGATTTGTTTTAAACGTATCAAGCATTCTTTGGCTGTTATAAGGGAAAACCCTATCCCCCGGCTTGCGTTGCATTGTGTGATAGGACCTGGGTCTTATAACAGCTTCATTTTTCTTTATTTAGCATTGCGTTGTTTGTTTTATGCACTGGTATTCTTGGGAGGAAACCCGTTCCGTGTTATACGGCGTGGTCCCTTGATTTACCTAACTTTAAAAATAAAGATTAATAACTGTTTTAGTTCTCACACCAGTCACATGACTGACCTGGAGTTTATTGTTTTAACCTAAACTATGGGTGCCCCTATTTTGACACGGGCAGCTAGTAGTTTTGGTTTTGCAGATTTATATTCACAGGATCCTGGTTTACAGCTGGAACGATATCCGGAAAGCTTTGTATCCGCATATCTCTTCTAGTTGTGTATTGTATTATTTTTCGCTGCTATGTATTTAAATGTAATTTTAATCTCTGATATTTCTGTGTAATATTTATTTGTTTATACTCTGTATATTCTTGTAATCTGATGCATTGTTGTAATATACAATGAAATGTTCTTCCGTGTGCGTTCTATTTTGTGGCTTGTTCTCGAACAATCCGCTCTTTCCTTTACGGGGATGTTACGGGTTTTTACAACCGGGGTGTGAGGCTCGCGAAGTAACGCTACACAAAGCTATGCTATATTAAAGCCGTGCTTTGATAATCAACCACAAGACTCTGCTTTTCAACATAAGCCTTGATCATTTGCATCTCAGCATGCCACACAGGCAATTCACGCTATGCAACAGATGTCTGTCAAACACACAGAATGAAATTCGATGTCAAACACACATCCATTTACATGTTCATTCTGGGTCTGAACGAAACCGGAGGCACCTTATTTCTCATCCTATATGTTCAATACAAGAGAGAGGCCCTCGCATATCCGGTCGATCTCCAAGTACATTTTGACGATCACCACTTATAACCATGTCTTGGGTGTACAGCCCAATCAAGACATCGGTAATCATTGAAACGATGTGAAGACCTCCGGTTTTCAACCACCATCTTCATCCTCGACACATCGTCAAATCAGTTATTCAGAATGGGATAAACCCGGTCTTTCTGAATAACTCTCGTATATAATAAACAAATGTTATGAAAACACAACATACACTTCATTCCAATCCAGAATATTCTTTATTTAAATATTCACATTCTTTGGGAAAGGTTCCCATTAATTTTATCAAAGATAAATTCTTTAAATTATTTCTTTAATCTTCCTTTGGACATCAGTTCAAACCAAATTATGGTTTATCCAAACTAGTCGGGGTTAGCACACCTTACTGAAGCAATCATTTATTTAATTTCCCAATCCCAACCTATTCATCCCATGAAGCAAAACTGGTAATACTTCATATCTAACACCACGGTGTTATCGGCAAATTCAATTACCATTTCACGTTCAAATCTAATTAAAGATTTAACTATCGCCTGGAGTAAAACTGGTGGCACTCCATTTTCGATCATTTTCTTGAATGGATAATTTTAATTATCACATTCACTTTTCAATCTAATCAAAGAATCAATTAAACTCCATTTCAGTTTTAATTTCCAAAAATCATTACTTAATGATTCTTCAAAGTTAAGAAATAAATCTTATCTTTAACTGGGTTAGAGAACTAATGTCATTTAAAACACAGCTCACGATAAACCCAAAATCACATTCCATTAACAATGGAATCTTCACGGAAAACAGATCAATATATATACAATCGATACTCTAATTGGAATAAGGGAAATGCCTCTTAAATTCTGTATATAGTAACAGCCTTCCTCCACAAAAGTCCACTTTGATTATCACCAAATCGAATTCCATTCCATTCCAATTTATTTTATTAAATTGGAAAACTTCACTTTGAAAATTTCCTTTAAATCTTAACAAAAGATTTATAAATTCCAAATCACATTTCACTGTAAATCGGGTTAAAGAACGAATGCCGTTAAAACACAGTTCACGATAAACCCAATTCACATTCCATCAGTCTCTAACCGTTAATTAGTAAGAGAACAATTCCCTAAGTATTAATCCCGAAGGCCGAAACCAACATCAGATCAATGCCAAGGAAACCATTAAACTTAGTTAATCTCTAGTTAGTTTCTATTTTTCTTAACTCAACTGGGTTTAAGAATAGTGTTAGTGAAGACACCATTCACGACAAACCCAAAATCCCATTTGATATTAAATACAAGGCTCTAAATAGAAAATATATCGGCTTATATTCAATATCAAATTCTGAAATCAACAAATACCATATTTGAATAACGATATATATATCTTCAAATTCCTCCACAATGTCTGTATAATCACGAAATCCAATATTGAAATATTCCGAAGATAATTTCGATTCAAATCCATACCAATTCATATATTGGAAATTCTGGTTATTTTTAAAACCATTTCAAATCCAATTTAATTATTTAAAAACATTGGATTTATTATTCTAGTTCATAACTAGTTCATTTCGATAAAAATACCTTTTTATCTTTTCAAATATGGAATTTTTCATCCCAATTCTTTCCAAATCATTTATTATGATTTTACATAAATTATCTATATTTTTAATAATTTTATCAAGGCCCGTACAGTCGATTTCCATAAACGGCCATCGAACTGCACTTACAGCGACCTTTTCCAAATTTGATTTGGACATAATTCCAAATCCAACCATTAGATTTCAAACCTCTAATATTCTTTAGAAATCTCTTTTCGATACGAACCCAACGATTCCGGTTTTAGGAGAATCAGATAGTCGGATCTCCCGTAATATCCGTTCGAAGTCAATGATCGAAATTCGCGAACTACCGCAGCGCGACGCATTCTATTCAAACCATTATATATATATATATAATATTATATATATTTCATCGATTTCCATTTAAAACATATTTTATAAGTCATTTTAAATTCATTTTCAAAAACGATTTCAACTTCATATTATCAAAATTGAATATTCCATATCATCGATATATAAATGATAGTATTTTCAAAACATTATATTTTGAAATCAATTCCTCTTCGATATTCATTATAGAAACGGATAAAATCGATATAAATATCGTTCACGTCAAAATGGCGCTATCTAATCAGCACGGCTATATATATTAAAATATATTCGTGTCCATCCCAAATCGGACATCAAAATCACATTTTGATCCATTACTGAATATTATTTTAAAATATTCATTCTTTATGAACTGGAATCAGACACATCCAATTACCATATAATTTGATTATATGGATTTCATACAACACGTGTACAGTACAACAATGATAAATGATCAACCATCCAGAGTGTACACTACACTGCATAAGCATTAAATATAAATATTTAACGCTTACCATTGCTTGTCAATCAATCGATTGACATACATCTAAACAATTGGGATTAGTGTACTCAAATTTCATCCCAACACCCGTGTGGGGTTTAAATCAACAAACACTGAATATTATTTGTGCAGTTGGGCGATGTGTAAAATATATCGTCACAATCAATATCAGTCAAATGGGTGTACATAAACAAATCGTCCGATTTGTAAATGAATATTTATTTTCTTCACATACCCGTTAAAAATTATATTTTTAACGATAAAATATTTATTCGGTTCATTTACACAATAAAATTGATATTTTTATTGTTCCAACATATTTTAGAAAATTTTGGCGGCATAACGGCGCGATATTGAAATCGGGTAATGTTTGGCATTACCCCTCTCCTGATATCGGCTCGCGCCATTCATACATAACAATTCCAATCAATTCATTTCACCCAAACAACCTAATTCCACCAAATAATCCAATCAACCAAACCAAACAATCAAACAAGTCATCCATGGTTTGTGGACGACGGGTAATAGTTCATATATGCAGTTATAAAATAAATAACTGTATAAGAAAATTTCAGTGAGGAGTTCTCACCTTTGGGATCCACTCCTCCATTCTCTATTTCTGAATGGCTCGG
Source organism: Allium sativum (assembly GCA_030737875.1). NCBI lineage: Eukaryota > Viridiplantae > Streptophyta > Magnoliopsida > Asparagales > Amaryllidaceae > Allium > Allium sativum. The sequence goes on from CM060922.1 coordinate 737,445,787, forward strand.
ATTTGCCCAATATTCCAATGCGATCCTTTCCCGTTGTTCATATATAAATAATCATATTTTTATCGCTTCATTCCAATAAATAAAAATCATATTTTTATTTCTACTTCATATATTTTTGCAATGCTTCTTTCTATATAAAAGTTATATTTTTATATTCCTACTTCTTATATAAAGATCGAATTTTTATCACTACTTCATATATAATAAATCGAATTTATATCACTACTTCATTTATATAAAAATCGAATTTTTATCGCTACTTCATATATATAAAAATCGAATTTTCATCGCTACTTCATATATATAAAAATCTAATCTTTATATTTATAAAAATCTAATCTTTCTATTCACTATTTCATTATAAAAATCTGATTTTTCTATTTTTAAAAAAATCTGATCTTTTTATTTTTTAAAAAATCATATCTTTAAACAAACAAAAATCTCATCTTTCTAAATAAAATCTTATCTTTAATTTTATAAAAATCTCGTCTTTCTTAAGTTAAAAAATCAAATCTTTATTCTCGCTACTTCATGATAAAAAACAAATCTTTATATTGCTAAAAATATTATCATATCCTAAAAATCATATTTTTAGTGAACTAAAGATCCTATTCATATTCGAAGAAATTAAAAATCAAGAAAACGTACTAAATTTTAGGGTTTTGATAGATTGAGGACACACGGAGGTGCGGTGGGGCTGCTGGTGGCCATGTGGAGGCGCGACGGGCCGCTGGTGGGTGATGGGGTGGTAGTGGTGGTCGGCGGTGGGCCCTCAGGCGTGGTGGCGGCGGGTTCTTCTTCGATTTAGGGTCTGGGGCTTTAACGGAGAGGAAGGGAGATCGTTGGAGATGGTGGCGACTTGGGGGAGGGGTGCTTGCGAGGGGTGAGGCCGGAGGGGGCCAGGCGACGGCGGCCGTGGGGGAGGGGCGATGGAGACTGGCGTGCTCTGGATCGATTTGGTTTTTCCTCTTTTTTTCTTTGAACGTGGTTTGAGAGACAGAAAGGGGGTGGGGCAATATATATTTTTAATTTTTTTTAATTTCAAAAAGTTACTTTTTATTTCGAGCTCCAAATCGAACCCACCGACTATCGTCCTTAGCTAATTACCCTCGTTCCAAAGGCAATGGGATATGTCCCGTAAGCCAATTCAACAGTTACGATTAGTTTTTGTTAAAATTAAAATATAACATTCTAAATTGATTTCAATGCACATTTTTAATTTACCTGGGCCACATACAGACTCTAAAAATTCAAAAAAATATATTTCTAGTTTCATATTGACGATGCGGTCCTAATAAAATTAATTTCGTCAAATTTGGAGACCGTTTGAAAAATGGCCATTTTCTGGTCGATCCAAACTGACTAAAACTGTCAAAACACGTTTTACTTTGCCACACTCACATATTAATCCCAAAAATTATGAATTATGCAATCTTGCAATAACTTGACATCTCGGATCCAACAAAAGTGGTTTCGTCGAAAACGGAGGTCATTTGCAAAATTTCCATTTTTAAGGGCCAAAATTCCATAGCGACTATTCTGAATTTTCAACTGCGCATAACTTTTTATTCCCGCTATGAAATTTAAATTTTTCGGATTTCTTGGAAAGATATTTTCAAATTGATTCTATTATTTTTGGTTTCACTAAAATCCGGTTTATTTGAATCCTGTATATTCATTTGAAATTTGAAATCGAATTTTCGAACTACTAAGCCATTTTCAATTCCTTTTATAATTAAAATAAATATTTATATTCTAACGTCGATTCAAATAAATATATACATTATAATTCTATTCAAAATAAATTTCTCATCGTTATTATTTAAAATAAATCATTTCAAATATTCAAAATTCATTAAAATTGCCAAAATAAAAATTTTAAATTGGTTCTGATTTTCTGGGTTGTTATACTACCCCTCAATACTGAGGTACACCCATGATACCCCACTCGCACGGTCTCCGCCGTAATACCATATAAATGAACGTAGTCCCACATCCTATGCTGGAGTGACGTACAGATTTCTACATAACAATGTTACGTTTCGCATATATATGTCATTACTATGCTACGTAAGCGTTTGAATTGCCATCGTCGATCGAATCAGATTTCATACTGGAGCAACGCCCTCAAGTCTACGATACACCACCCAGAGCTGACACGCATGTATCTAGACTGTCCCACATACGTATCATCAATTATAGCTCGATGCCTAAACCGCACGTCCTCTAATGTACACCGAATACCACGTCAGGGCGATACAAGAAACACGGAACTTGGTCGGGAGCTTTTCCATATCTGTACAGGCCCGTCTTTAAGAGCCTCTATATATAGATATTCCTAAGGTCTATTTTCACCAGTGGCTATGGCCCTACCTCGGCTCCTCCCTCAACTAGTAAAGACTACGAGAGCTAAACGACTTTCCCTAAAAAAACATTCTAAACATCCATCTGGCGTCTTCCCTCAACCACCATACCCCGATAGTGAAAGGTGATTGGTCTATTGGTTTTAGCTCTTGTCTTTTCGCATCCCACTGGCTGCCGATGACGGGTATCCGATGATTCACTATCCTTGTTGGTCGCGACCCTTCGCCTCCCCGTTGAGGCAACTGTCGAATCACCCTAGTGTCACCGCATCACAGCATTCTGACTGCATAGCTACTTTTGTAGTTAAGGCCCACCCACCTAGTAGTTACGCGCAAACCCAACCTCTGCGAGCACAGCCTAAACATTTGCGACTGCACAAAGGACTACTAGGAGCACCTTACGTATCTCAGGAAGCTGCACGCTTCCCCTTCCAGTCATTCGGAGCCGACAGAATAATCAGATGAATGTGCGCTCCCCTCATGCCTTATAACACCACGATGATCTACCCCATTAGGTTATTCACCCTTAAACGTGTCTAAACATTCTTTTATGTGCATGCCTTACCTCATCAGGTTTCCATTTAACTTGGTTGTTCTCATTCATATTGAATTCTCAATCAAGTTACCAAGTTCCTCTTGCTTACTAATTTTAGTTATATATTAACCCATTTAAGTTTATTAATAAGCCCACACATGTTATTCCCTAGATTGTGTTCCAAGGTCTGTAATGCACAATCCCTTTATATTTTTGTTTGATTTTATCGTTACAATAACATGTTCTACTTAATATGTAATTAAGTATATCCCAGTTCACATGTTTTCTGTTTAACATGTCAGTCATTATTTATGATTAAATATACAACTTATTTCATAAGTTTTCCTCATTCTTTCTCATTTAATCATAATTCCATTTTACACCATTACTACTTATCGTTGTTTACTTATTAACTTATTTCTCTTAAATAAGGTCCATTAATATGTTTCTCTAACCATATATTATAACCTATGTCATAATTTCCTCTTGACCCTGGGCAAGTCCAACTATGTTATTCTTATCAGTGGGTTTAAGACTTCCAAGTTTATTGATTACTTAATTTATAATTAAGTACAACTTCTTATATTTCATATATTTTCCCCTTTTTCTCAATTGGTTTTCGGCTTTCCCCATTTAGTGATTACTTAATTTATAATTAAGTGTCCCTTATCTCATTTCACCAGTTATCCCATTTCCTTACAAGTTTATTATAACCTAAGTAATAATCTTCACTTGTCCCTAGGACAAGTCTACCAATTATACAACATTTTCATTATTTATAATAGGTTATTATCATTCCTCGTTTAAACCAATTACCGTTGTAACTCATTATTCTTCATTCACTGTAATATATGTTCCTTATTTATTTAGGAAAACACTTAATGCACCTTATCAGTTTGATTTATAGAAGGAATCAATGATTTATTTTCATAATGTATTCCCATCTAAATCTGTGGTGGCAAGTAATTTCTTTCCTTTTTCTTACTTTATTCACTGTGGCTTACTTGCAGGCATGTTCTCAGAAATAGGTCACTTAAGGAAATACATCCCTTCTCCTTCACATCATACTAACTCAGTCCAATACATCTCTTCCTTTCTTACTTTCTGAGTCAGACATTTAATTACCATTATTGCCATTTATTCATATCTTATTATATATATATATATATATATATGCACTAGACCTCTCACATTAAGCCTACACTTGTAGACGCTGGATTTGTCGGGCGGGTCAGGGAAAACTTCTACCACAAGTTGACTTAACCTCATGTCTTAGTAACATTGCATGTTTTAATTATGCACTTAGACCCCTCACATTAGATTTACCACTTATGAATGCTGGATATGCCGGGAGGTACCCGGCAGATTTCTATCACAAGTGTAATCTAACCTCGTGTCTAAGAGCGTTACAGTGTCAAATTACTATGAATCTAGGCATGTTCGTTCTTTAACAATTATTCCTATTTCATGTAAATTTTAGGCATATTGTCCTTTTCATATGTTTACTGTAATCCAATTTACATGTCATCAAATTATGCCTATATTTTTTCGCATGTCCTTGTAACATGTGTTTAATTCTATTTTGATATGTAAATATTTAATTGGGTAAATTTTCAAATCCAACAAGTTAAACATGTCATTTACTCAATAATATACCACAAGTGAATTATGTGATTATAACAATGGTAGTCATTACCCATTTTCTAACAAGTTTGTTTTCAACATGTAATCATTCCAACACTTTAACTAATTCAACATATGAGTTATTCATATTAACATCTCTATTTGTTATAACAGTAATTCTTAATTATTCTGGCAAATTCACATATAATAATGAGGAATGTTTTAAATGATAACATATTATTATCTAAAATTCTATAGCTTAAACCCACTCACCTTGTAAGCTTTCCAAATCCTGGATCTGGTCCAGATCTAATCTTTTATGGTTTTCCCCTAATTGGATTCAGAACCTAACAAACTTGGTTTTACTATTTTTACTAAAAGAAAAAGAAGAGAAAGAGAAGATAATTGAAATAGACCAGATCTAGAAAATTACCTCACTGCGATAAGAGATCTGAACACTTATTTACAAACACATGTTCCTTTCCTTCAGATATGGATTGAGAATTTTTCCTAAACTAATAATCTTAATTTTCTGAATAGATTTGAGGAAAGGGAAAGGAATGGCGAAGCATTGGAATAGCCTCAGAAATATGAGACTTAAGGCAGGCTCTATAGGCTTATTTATAGGTGTTCAACAACATATTTGGTCAAGAAATGAGTCCATGTTCATAAAACCAAATTCTGTCCAGATCTGTATTGTTAGGACCCGAACTTCCCCGGTCTCCGAAGAGAAGAGAAAGAACGGATTGCTTTGAGGACAAGACGAATCAGAACACAAACAGAAGAACATTTCATTGCTTATTACAACAATTACATCAGAGTACAAGAATATAACAGAGTATGAATAATTTATACATCAGAAAAACATCAGAGATTTAAAATACATTACATAACAGCGGAAAAATGATACATAACACAACTTAAAGAAATACACGGATATAGAGCGTTCCGAATATAGCTCCAGCTGTAAACTAGGATCCTGTATAAATAAATTTGCATACAATAAAAATGATGTTTATTTCAACACATGATTATTTTAAATAGTTCATATATAAAATAAAAATTATATTTTTATTGTTCAAATATTTTATTCCATAGATGAATATTATATATATTTTACTCATTCAATAAAAATGACATTTTTGTTGTTCATATATTTTATTCCATACAATACAATCAGCAAATACAATACAGTCCATTCCATCCAAACAGACAATCATGGTTTGTACAATCAATGGTGTCGGGTGATGCTAAGCACCGTCTGCATCTTAGTATATTTTTAACTATAAAATAATGAGAGTGAGAAGGGGTTCTCACATTGGTTTCCACTCCACTAATTTTATTTCTGAGTTTATGAACATTTTGGATTTATATTTTCTTAAATTTCTAACTAGCTCCAAATTAGACCCGGTCAGTTTTGTTGCGAAGCTCTCAGCTCCACGATCGTAACGGATCCAGTTTCGCGTGATTTGGACCTCGTACGGAAAAGATATGACGGTATTTGCATTAATGACATTTTAAAAGTAATTATTAAAATATTAATTAAAAATTAACCTCCTCTTCCTCTTCAAATTACTAGCCGTCGCTATCATTTTGGGTCAAAATTAGGGTCTCAATTTGCGAGCAACACACTCAGCTTTGTGACGATCGGACTGCGCCACATCAGATGTAACGACCTGCATTCTGCGTATCAAAGGATCGTCGAATATTTATTTCTTTTTCATACGAGGTCGTATAGTCGTGTTACTTTAGGGAATGACTATTGGGGTCACTTCCAATGTTCACGATTTTACCGATTTTTAAATGACCATTTTACCCCTGGTGAATCTTGTTTCGCCAATAAACTTTGATTGGTAAGGAGTTTTGACCTAAAACCACTCCCATTGAATTCGGATGATGGTTTACCTTTCCAGAGAGTGATCCCATTGATCAAACGGACTTACCGTTTGGGAGATATGGCTGAAGTAAGGTTTAGAAGGTGAAAAATAGCTTAAATGGGCTTAATAGGGTAATTAGCAGCTAGGCTCATTGGGTATTTCGGGATTAGGGCCATATAAGGGCTTATTAGGGTTAGAGAAACTTTTTCTTTATCATTCTCCAGCAGCCACTTACCCCTCTTCAACCCTAACAATGGCCTCCAACACCCAAATCACCTCCTAATTACAGTTTAATCAAGTACTAGCCTAATCTACATCAAACCAAGGCAAATTAGCATAGAATTTGGGATAGAGCTGCTGGAGCACATAGAGATTCAACCCAAATTAGAGATACTTTCAGATCTATAAATTATTTGTGGCTAAGGTGAGTGATTCGCTTTGTTTTTCACTAACTACGGTCAATTAGGGGTGATTAGTGATAATTAGCGGAATTATAACTCAGAAAAATTTGGAAAAATATTTAGAAATTCTAAAATATTATTTTAGGGCTCTGATAAAAATTTGGGTTAATTTGGATATGTTTTGCTAATCGTATGATTAAACATGATTAAGGGGGATTAAGGGGAAAACATAGGTTTTTGGGTATGTTTGATCCATATTGACATGTTAAATTGTTGTTTTGGTGTTTATAGTTGATTCTCTATGTTGCTATGACTATATGGTATGCTTTGTGATTAATTAGAAAAGTTATAATGGTCGAAAACGCCATCGTATGGTATAAAACAGTCGCTGGAAAAGTTGCAGTAAATGTGCAGGGTTTCGGATCGGATCAGATAGGAGAACCGTGCAAGGGAATTTGATTTGGATCAGAATTTGGCACTAGAGGAGGCTTGGCAAGAAGGGAGGCCACTTGTATAGAGTTGGAGTTGGAGTTGGAGTAGGGACTGGATCAGACCAGAGCCTAGCATGGGGTGGATCGGATCGGAGAAGAGGAGCTTAAGCAACGGATGGGATTGGTTCGACGTGACCGAACCGAACCAGATGGAGAGACCCGAACCAAACCAAGGTAGCCGAACCGAACAGGGATCTTGGGCATGACACATTCAAATCAAAGCTGAAACACCAAACCATACGTCTGAATCGAACCGGAGCAAAGTACTTTGAACCAGGGCTTAAGTACCATCACCGAACCAGTTTTGGATTTTTACCACTTCTACACGATGACTCTTCTGAAGACCAACTCCAATTCGACCAAAATCCGAGATGCAAAGGAAATCCAAATGGGAAGTAGAACTCAGGATCCAAATGGGAACAAATGAGTTAACTTCATGAATTGGACATTGCCGCGGGACGTGTGCAAAAGGGGTTATCAATGTCTATAGCTTTGACTCACCACTGAGAGACGGATTAGTGGCTATGGATCAATGTAGTGGGGTTGTTATGACTCCATGGGGCAAAGTGATTATAGCAGGGCTATGAGCCAGTGCAGTGGAGTTGTTATGACTCCATGGGGGCAGAGTGGACATAGCAAAGTATTAGTGGTTATGGATCAGTGCATCGGAGTCGCCATGACTCCATAGGGCAGAGTGATCGTAACAAAGGATTGGGTGATCAAAGTGGTGGATATCGTATACTTTACGCACTGAGTGAGAGATGTGAGGATGATTTCTATGCTTGATGTTTGCTATCACCATGACATGCATACCCCCTCCCCATTATTTTCACACCATGTGTTAGTGTCACCTTAGAGTATTGTACATCCTGTTGTGCTAACTCTTTGGTTGCATGTCCAGGTTCAGGTATGGTTATGTATACCTGTTATTGTTCTGTTTTGTTGCTTATCTCTCATACCAGATTTTTGTCTGACTGAGAGTTTTATGTCTCTTCTTATTACTCTAGGTGCTCTTAAAAGGACAGACTAGAGACAAGTCAGGTGATTATGCACGAGTTGCTGTACCGGAGACGAGCAGGAGGCTTCCACATATGATACATATATATAATCTCCCTGTGTTGTTGCTGGGAACTACTTTGGGAATTAGTAGTGTACCTCTTTCTTTTTTGTTTTAGAGACAGTATTTCGAAGTTGTAGTATTGTTGGTTTGGATGATAAGCTATATTTTGGATCTCCGCTGCTATGATGGTTTAGTTTTTAGCTTATACACTGTCTCGCCAATTTTATGTCAAAGTTATGTTACTATTATATTTTATCCCATGCGCTGTGAGACATTCTACAGGTTCCTTGTTAGTTCAAATTCCATTCTTTTCCTTTCTTTGGCGACCGTTCTGTGCCAGTCAGGCATTGGCACAACGCACTTTCATTGGAAATGTCGGATGGTGCGGGCGGGCCGTCACATCGGAGAGCTTGGAAATCCGCACCTGGGGATCCCACCTTTGCTGAACTCGCACGCGGCCTGAGGTGGCAATTCTCCACTGAACGGAGGAAGTTTGAGCATGTGAATCGAGGGAAATACTAAACGAGAGGTGCTCAATCCCGTATCGATTTGAAGCTTGGAAGATTATCTTCATAATTGCCTTAAGGACCGAAGGATTTCATTGTGTAGATCACGAGTTTTTTGGGGGAGAAAGATCTGAATTGGTTTCCGCTATGAACGAGATGGAGGCGGCTCTTGATGCATTGAACTTCAACAGAAAAGAAAAGGGGTTTGACTAATTTTGATTGGCCCCTGGTATTTATATTAATTTTAATTTCACCATTTCATTGATACGAACTCCAAATCAAACCCAGCGACTGTCGGCCCCGGCTAATTACCCCTATTCCGGACACAATGGGATATGTCCCATAAGCCAATTCGACTGTTTCATTCAGTTTTCATTTAAATTAAATTTAAATCAATATATATTCAATTTAAATGTACATTTTAATTTACCGGGGCCATATATTAACTCCAAAAATTCCAAAAATAATAATTCTAGCCATGTCTTGATGATACGGTCTTAACAAAACTAATTTCGTCGAATTTGGAGACCGCTTGAAAAACGGTCATTTTCCAATCGATTAAATCAAACTAAGTTGACCAAACATGTTTAAGTTCACCACGCTCACATATTGATTCCAAAAATTATGAAATTTGAAACCTAGCAATAATTTGACATTACGGATCCAACAAAAGTGGTCTCGTCGAAAATGGAGGTCGTTTGCAAAATGGCTATTTTTAAGGGATATATCTTATATAAATCCTATAGCGACTATTCTGAATTTTCAGGACATAACTTTTTATTCCCGCTATGAAATCTGGATTTTTCACTTTCGTTGGAAAGATATTTTAAAATAGATTCAAATATTTCTTGTTTCACTAAAATCCAGTTTATTTTGAATCCTTTACATTCATTTGAAATTTGAAATCGAATTTTCAAACTGCCGCGCCATTTCCAATTCCTTTTATAACTAAAATAAATATTTATATTCTAACTTCAATTTAAATAAATTTATACGCTCTAATTTTATTCAAAATAATTTTCTAGTTGTTATTATTTAAAATAAATCATTTTAATTATTCAAATTCATTAAAATAGCTAAAATAAAAAATTTAAATTGGTTTCGATTTTCCAGGTTGTTACATGTATGGGGTCGACCCCTCCTTTGGGTGTAGACCCCCCCTCTAGGTGTCGACCTCGGGGTCGACCTATGGGTTGACCCTAGGTCGACCCAGTAGGTCTCAGGTCAACCCCCAAAATGGGGCGGTTCGGCTATGGGGGCGTCCGTTTGCTAGTTTTGGGTTTTTTTATATATTTTTATTTGTTCGTATATATATAACTCTCTTGCGCGTATACAAATTTCTAGGCTTAATAACTTCTTCATATGTGTCCGTTTTACACAAACTAGGTGTCTATTTTGACCAGAATACCGAGACGAACGCAATGACACAGTGCATTTCACTTAATTCTGAATATTTAATTAAGTTATTCTTATTCTATTATCTTAAAAATGCGGGGTGTTACAAGTACCCATTCTTTATTTTTTTCAGCTTGCTAAAAACATGATCTTCCTCCACAAATTAACTTTTAACTCCTAATCCAATTACGATTAGACTGAGATCCCAATAGAGAAAGAGTAGAAGAGGGGTAAGATGACCCATAGTCGGAGTTTGGTGGTCATTGTCGAACTGGGGTGGCGGGCAAATTGAGTTAACTGTAAAAAGGGCAATTTTGGGTCTTTAATTTTATGTGGCGAACTGGTTGAGAATTAGGAGAAGATATCAACATAGAAGTTGGAGAGTGGACTGAGTTGGAAGTTCTAGCTAAGTTTGGTAACAATTGATGCACTAAGGTGGTCGAAATTCGGTCGTGTTCTGGTGGTTATTCCAGTTTGAGCGAAGATCGTATTTTGATTTATTGTGGACAATCAGTGGCGAATAAGGACTGGTGGTCTAAAAGGCGAAGGGGCGCTGGATCTGGCAGATCTAATGGATGTGGTGCGACGATGTATGGCGGTAGGTGGACGGAGCTTTGGGCAGATCATTGAAGGGGTACAAATTCTGTTTTTCCGTCTTGTGTGGGGTCTACATGGCATGGTTAGAGGCTAGGGTGGCCGATGATTGAAGCTCGATCGGTAGCGGTCGAGGCAGACTGAATCTAGTGCTAGCAGGAGGAGGTAGCGTTAAAAAGAATGATTGCCGTCATCTTTTATAAAGGAAAGGGGATCGGGTTTATAGCAGAGGAAGAAAAAGATTTTGGCATGATTAACTCATGTTAACGATGTGATTAAGGCTTGATGACATGGGTTAGTAATTAAATTATAAAATAAATATATGTTTTGGTTCAAATCGATGTTCATATTTACAATCACAATAAATATTTCTTTCGTGAACCGTTTTTGACGAAACAAGGTGTGTTGGAATCGCAGAAATGAAGCTTATGCGACTAAGCTGGTTTGATTAGCACTAGAAGCTATTGGAATTTTTGATAAAAGTAAACGAAGGTTTAATATTGTTAAGACGAATCGTTTTAACGACGAATTAAATCAAGGTGAATATAACTCACTCAGTTTGTCCCGCTTATATTTCATATAAATTAGGTTTGATATTTGTGTGTTATGGTTGCTAATTGTTGGATGTTATGATTGTTTGGATGTATACTTAATATTTTATATAGATTATTTAAATTAAACATTTGTTTAATCTAAATGAAATGAAATCGTTATTTTAACGATTATTTCCAATTATGATAACTTACCTTGTTGGTTACATTTATATTAACATAAATGTATTTAAATTAAAAATTGGTTGCTTGTATTGTTATTGTTACTTGACCATTATCAATTGAACTAATTGTTCACGCTTATTAAAGCACATATTATATTACCGTATTAATGGATTATTTTATTTGAGGTAACCTATTTAGATGCAAGGAATAATAGGTTGGAGGGATCCAATTGGATTCCTCACCAATAGCTATTAAAATTTCATATATTATAATATATATATTGAATACTAAATCGGTGTTGCGGGATAAGACAGGTTGGAGGTATCCAACTAGATTCCTCTCCGATATCGATAATGTTTATCGATGTGTTTGATGTGTTTGATTAAATGTTAAATTTTGTTGATATTTCATGGGTTGGTTACTTTAGTAGACATTTGCCTCATTAGTGCCATCAACAAAATAAAAGATTTTTGGAATCGATTTTAAGTTGATTCTGAAATGTTTTTCAAAACTATATATAACTTAACATATGACGTGTGTTCTCAAAGTAATCAAATATTTACTTAATTTTGTAAGTAATTATAAAAATGATATTATACAGCAAATTCTTATGTTTTACAACCAAGTGAGCAGAAATTAACCTAAGTGTAATAACCCGGAAATCCGAGCCAATTTAAAAATTTTATTTTGGCAATTTTAGTGAATTTTGAATATTTAAAATGAAATATTTTGAATAATAACGACGAGAAATTTATTTTGAACAGAATTAGAGCATATAGATTTATATATGTCGTCGTTAGAATATAACTATTTATTTATATATATAAAAGGAATTGAAAATGGCGCGGTAGTTCGATTTCAAATTTCAATTGAACATACCGGGTGCAAAATAAACCGGATTTTAGCGAAACCAAAAATATTTGAATCTAATTAATAATATCTTTCCAACGAATCCGAAAAATCAAAATTTCATAGCGGGAATCAAAAGATATGCCCAGTTGAAAATTCAGAATAGTCGCTATGGAATTCTGGCCCTTAAAAATGGGAATTTTGCAAACGACGTCGGTTTTCGACGAAACCACTTTTGTTGGGTCCGGGATGTCAAGTTATTGCTAGATTCCATTTATTCGTAATTTTTCGAATCAATATGTGAGTGTGGCAAAGGAAAACGCGTTTGACCTGTTTCAGTTGATTTTAATCGAATAGAAAATGGCCATTTTTCAAATGGTCTCAGAATTCGATGAAACTAGTTTTGTTAGGACCATATTGTCAATATGAGGCTAGGAAATATTTTTCGGGAATTTTTAGAGTTAGTATGTGACCCTAGTATAGTGAAATGCACGTTCAAATTCAATATATAGAGTTATATGTTGATTTTGACGAAAACTGATCGGAACGATCGAATCAGCCTACGAAACATATCCCATTGTGTTCGGAATGGGGGTAATTAGCTAGAGACGATAGTCGGTGGGTTCGATTTCGAGTTTGAAATAAAAAGTTGCTTTATGGAATTAAAATAAATAAATTAAATTATATATATATATGTAATTACACTTAAACCCTCCCTCTTCAATTCATTTCCCATGTTCAGAAATAAAAATCGATTCTTTCCAAATCGAACGCTACCCCGTACCTCGCCACCGCCGACCCAGTTGAACGGCGCCTCCGGCCGACCTCCCCCTCCGATCCTTCTTCTCCTCCCTCCCTCCTCGATCCACGCACTTCCTTCCCCGTTCGAGAAAACATGCAATCCTCCCCTCTTTTCAAAATCCGAGGCCGCCACTTGAAGACCGACGCCCCCTCCGCCTATCGCCGACCTACAGGGCGCGTCCTCCTCGATCCGCGCGTAGAAACTCCCCCTCGATCCGCGCCTATCGCTGTAAGTTTCCTTATTTGGTTTGTTTTTTAATTTTTCTTCGATTAAAACTGAAATTTTCTGATTTTCTAAAACCGAAATTTTCAGATTTTTAAAACTAAAAATATGTGATTTCTCCTTGTTAAAAACATATGATTTCTCCTTGTTAAAAATATAATTTTTATATTATAAAGAGGTTAAAAATATAATTTTTATGTAGTAGAAATAATAAAGATGTGATTTTTTATATAGTGGAGATAATAAAATTTTGATTTTTATATAGTAGAAAGAATAAAAATACGATTTTTATATTATATAGATAGTAAAAATTAGATCTTTGTATGTGTAGCGAAATAAAAATCTGATTTTTATTATATATGTGTTGAAATAAAAATGTGATTTTTATAGCGATGATATATAAATTCGATCTCTATATTAGAAGTAGATATATAAAAATATAATTTTTATATAGAAAATAGCGTGATAAAAATAGAATTTTTATCTATATTGTAGCGGTATAAAAATAGAATTTTTATCCGTATATAGCGATTATAAAAATGTGATTTTTATATACATAGCAATAATATAAAAATGTGATTTTTATATATGTAGTGAATGCGGACAATGAAATTGACAAAAGGCGAGCACGACGAAGGTTTCCTACATATGAAGAGTCGGGGCGTTTGGTTTAGCTAGTCGGTGAGAACTCCTCACCTTTAATTTAAATTTCTAGTTAAAAATATATACTAGGATGCAGACGGTGTTTAGTAGCACCCGACACCCGTCGTCCAAAGACCATGGATGACTTGTATGCTTGTTTGTTTGATTTTGATGTGTAGTTGATTGTGTGATGTGAAATGAAATAAAATATCTATGTAGTTAAAAATATTTTATAGTTGAAAATAGAATTTTTAACGTGTATCTAAAATGAAATAAATATAAACAAATCGGACGATTTGTTTATATACACACATTTGACTGATATTGATTGGGACGATAAATTTTACACATCGCCCAACTGCACAAATAAAATCTGTGTTGGATTGTTTGAAACCCCACACGGGTATTGGGATGGTATATGACATACACTAGTCCCAATAATTAGCTGTATGTCGATCGATTGATTGATAGGCTGTTATAAGCGTTAAATATTTGTATTTGTTGCTTATATAGTGTAGAACGCACTTTGGATGATGGTTGGGTGTTTATCGTCATTGTTGTATATATGAATTTGATGAAATCCATATAACTGAAATTATATGGTAATTGACTGTGTCTGATTCAAGTTCAGAATTATCGAACAATTTAAAAATAATATTCTTTGAATATTGAAATGTGAAGCTGTGTTAAGTAGTTAAACGCCATTTTAACACGAACGGGAATTTTGTCGATTTTACTCATTTTACATTGAATATCGAAGGTGATTTCAAAATCTGATAAATTGAAATGATTTGAAATTCGAATTAAATTGAAAAGAATTGAAATTCGAATTAAATTGAAAAGGATTGAAATTTGAATTAAATTGAAATGATTTGAAATTCGAATTAAATTGAAATGATTTGAAATTCGAATTAAACTGAAATGATTTGAAATTCGAATTAAATTGAAAAGAATTGAAATTCGAATTGAATTGAAATCGATTTGAAGTGAATTTAAAACGAATTTATATTGGAATATTCAATTTTGATTAGAAATAGAATATGAAGTTGAAATCATTTCGAAAACGAATTTAAAACGATTTATAAAATACATTTTGAAAGGAAATCGACGAAATATATATAATATATATATTATATATATAATGGCCTGAATAGAACGCGCCGCGACAGTTCGCAAATTTCGACCATTGACTTCGAACGAACATTGCGGGAGATCCGACCGTCGGATTCTCCTAAAACCAGAACCGTTGGGTTCATATCGAAAAGAGCTTTCTAACGAATATTTGAAATTAAAAATCTAACAGTTGGATTTGGAATTATGTCCAAATCAAATTTGGAAAAGGTCGCTGTAAGTGCAGTTCGATGGTCGTTGATGGAAATCGATTGTACGGGCCTTGATAAAATTATTAAAAATAGTAATAATTTGTGTAAAATCATAAGAAATGATTTGGTAAGAATTGGGATGAAAAATCCCATATTTGAAAAGATAAAAATAGATTTTTATCGAAATGAACTAGTTTTGAACTAGAATTATAATTCTATTTATTTATAAAATAAATAAATTGAATTTGAAAAGGGTTTTAAAAGTAACCAGAATTTCCAATTATTGAATTGGAATGGATTTGAATCGAAATTGTCTTTGGAATATTTCGATGTTGGATTTCGTGATTATACATATAGCGTTAGGGAAATTTGAAAGATATATAGATATCGTTATTTCCAATACGATATTTGTTGGTCGTAGAATTTGATATTGAATATAAGTCGATATATTTTCTATTCAGAGCCTTGTATTTAATATCAAATGTGATTTTGGTTTGTCGTGAATGGTGTCTTCATTAACACTGTTCTTAAGCCCAGTTGAGAAAAAGATTAAATCTTTTTATTTAGATTTAATGAAGTGTACCAATTAAATAATATTTAATTGGAATTGAATTGGTATTGATTTTTGGGTTTATCGTGAACGGTGTTTTAAATAACATTTGTTCTTTAACCCGATAATTAATGGAATGTGATTTTGGGTTGTCGTGAACGTTATCTTCAATAATATTGTTCTTAGACCCAAAGGAGTTAAGAAAATCAGAAACTAACTGGAGAATAGTTAAGTTGAATGGTTTATGGGGTATTGATCTGATATTGGTTTCGGCCTTCGGGGTTAACACTTAGGGAATTGCTCACTTGCTAATTTACGGCTAGGGACTGATTGAAATGTGATGTGATTTTGGGGTTTATCGTGAACCGTGTTTTAAATGACACAGATTCTTTAACCCAGTCAAAGATTAAAACTAAGTGGAGTTTTAATGAATCTTTAGTTGAAAAGATCGAGAATGGAGTTTCATCAGTTTTACTTCAGACGGTAGTTAAATCTTTAATTATATTTGAACGTGAAATGGTAATTGAATTTACCGATAACACCGTGGTGTTAGATATGAAGTATGACCAGTTTTACTTCATGGGATAAATAGGTCGGGATTGGGAAATAAAATAAATAATTACTTCGGTGTGGTTCGCTAATCCCGACTAGTTTGAAGTGATATTCAAAGGAAGATTAAAGAATAAATTTAAAAGAATTTATCTTTGATAAAAGTAATGGGAATCTTTCCCTAAGAATGTGAAATTTAGAAACTAACTGTAGGTTGGCTAAGATGAATGGTTTCCTGGGTATTGATCTGATGTTGGTTTCGGCCTTCGTGGTTAATATTTGGGGAATTGTTCTCTTACTAGTTTACGGTTAGTGACTGATGAATTGGAATGAGGCGTATGTTGTGTTTGTGTAACACTTGTTTATTATATATGCGAGTTATTCAGAAAGACCGGGTTTATCCCATTCTGAATAACTGATTCGACGATGAGTCGAAGATGAAGACGGTGGTTGAAGACCGGAGGTCTTCACGTCGTTTGGATAATTACTGATGATCTTGATTGGGCCGTACACCCAAGAGGAGGGAATCAGTTGGTGATCGTCCAGACGTACTTGGAGATCGATGGATATGCGGGGTACTAGGTGCCTCCGGTTTCGTTCAGGCCCAGAACGGACTTGTAAATGGATGTGTGTATGACATCGGATTTCATTTTGTGTGATTGATATCAGTTGCATAGAGTGAATTGCCTGTGTGGCATGCTAAGATGCAAATGATCAAGGCTTCTGTTGAAAAGCAGAGTCTTGTGGTTGATGATCAAAGCACAGACTGTGTGGCATAGCTTTGTGTAGCGTTGATTCGCGAGCCTCACACCCCGGTGGTGAGCCAAAAACGGGAGAGGACCTCAGGGAGGACATGCGTTTCTTTCAAGTTAGAAGTGGCGTCAGTGGTTTGACACACCCTGACGAGTCTGACTTATGTGGTTGTTGGTTTGCGAGGCGCCTCGCATATATCGGTGACTATGTGAAGCCGATAGAGTCATTCATTGGCTCATTTACGCTCCAAAGGGCGGGGAAACGCAGTGTTCAGGCATTTTAATCCACATCGGTGGACCGGCCCTGACGATCCAAGGGTCGATGCGCTCTGACCCTGAGGCTCGGGCTAGAGAGTCTTGAAATCGGTAGAGGACTATCTTTTGTCTCGGTTCACAGAAGGAAACCCAATTTCCAATACGTGACATTTGCGGTTTTGATTGTAGAGCCTAGTATGGCGACATGATATATGGTACACATTCCGTCTATGATTGATATTTATGATTGTATATAAAATCAGAAACTAACTGGAAACGCGCTAAGATGAGTGGTTTCTTGGGTATTGGTCTGATGTTGGTTTCGACCTTCGGGGTTAATACTTAGGAAATCGTTCTCTTACTAATTTACGGTTGGAGTCTGATTAATAATAAAAGATGAAATTTAGCGTATCAAGCATTCTTTGGCTATTATAAGGTAAAACCCTATCCTCCGGCTTGCGTTGCATTGTGTGATGGGACCTGGGACTTATAATAGCTTCATTGTTCTTTATTTAGCATTGCGCTGTTGTTTTATGCACTGGTATCCTCGGCAGGAAACCTGTTCCGTGTTATACGGCGTGGTCCCTTGATTTACCTAACTTTAAAATAAAGATTAATAACTGTTTTAGTTCTCACACCGGTCACATGACTGACCTGGAGTTTATTGTTTTAACCTAAACTCTGGGTGCCCTTGTTTTGACACGGGAAGCTAGTAGTTTTGGTTTTGCAGATTTATAATCGCAGGATCCTGATTTACAACTGGAACGATACTCGGAAAGCTCCGTATCCATGTATTACTTTCAGTCGTATATTGTATTATTTTTCCGCTGCTATGTAATTTATTGTAATCTCTGATATTTTCTGTTGTATACTATTTGTTTATACTCTGTATATTCTTGTACTCTGATGGAATTGTTGTAATATACAATGAAAAGTTCTTCTGTCTACGTTCTGATTCGTCTTGTCCTTATAGTAATTCGTTCTTTCTCTTCTCTTCGGAGACCGGGGAAGTTCGGGTCGCTTCATTTGGTATCAGAACTTTGGTTTACAGAGCTCGGAGAACAAGACATATTAGAACCATACGAAAGAATTCATCAGAATTGGATTAGTAATATCCAATGGAATGACTTGTTAGAGATGGGATCAGTAGTATCCTAGAACGAGTGTGAAGAGTAGTGTTTTTAAAATAAAAGTGAAAACAAGTTTTGTTTTGAAAATTTTAATCAATAATTCGTATTTGAATATTTATTTATATTGATTTGGACTATCAGGTATACAGATATTTTAATATACGTCTGATCCACGTGTATTGGAAGACTCCAATATACTTGATGGATATAGAGTCACACTCTAGTCGCCCGTGGATATTCTGATGGTGGTTCGAAACATCATCAGAATTTATGTTCGAGTGACGAAAGTGAGATATCTATATATTTCCTATTGACTGGTGTGAGAACCAAAATTAGATAGGGCTTACCGTTGTGATTTGGCATCAAAAATGTGATTTTTGATTATATATCAAAGTTATGAATTTCAAAAGATAATCAACTAATTGATTGATGGTTGTGTTGTTTGATTATAGTTTGATTAATTAAAATGTTGAACCTTTAGCCAAATTGAATAAAATAGTAAACTGTATTGAAAATTTGTCGCATTTGCATGCATATACATGTACTTACCTTGAACAGGTCATAGCAAAGAGGCTAGAGAAGAGGAATAAAATTGTTTGCCCGACAAATAGGTACATGTTTACCATAATTTACTGTTTTGTTTGGATGATGATGATTTTATGAGCCAATTGGCTAGCCGCTTAGCTTTTTCTTTTTCTTTTGGATTGAAGAAGGCCATGGGAGGCTATATGAAATATCCCAAGCCCCCGGTGCAGGGAAGGTTGTGGAAAAAAATTTCGAAAATTTAGGGTGTTAGCCAAATTTTTGAGAAATTTGAAAAGTTCTTAGAAACTGAAAAGTTGAAGAACTTAAGCCGTAATGAAAATAATGGAAGTTGAGTTGATTAGTTAAACAACTTTTGGCTTCGTTCCTTTTCGGGGACGAAAAGTTTCAAGTGGGGGAGATTGTAATAACCCGGAAATCCGAGCCAATTTAAAATTTTTATTTTGGCAATTTTAGTGAATTTTGAATCTTTAAAATGAAATATTTTAAATAATAACGACGAGAAATTTATTTTGAATAGAATTAGAACGTATAGATTTATATACGTTGTCGTTAGAATATAAATATTTATTTATATATAAAAGGAATTGAAAATTGCGCGGTAGTTCGCTAATTCGATTTCAAATTTCAATTGAACACACAGGGTGCAAAATAAACTGGATTTTAGCGAAACCAAAAATATTTGAATCTAATTAAGAATATCTTCCTAATGAATCCGAAAAATCAAAATTTCATAGCGGGAATCAAAAGTATGTCCAGTTGAAAATTCAGAATAGTCGTTACGGAATTCTGGCCCTTAAAAATGGGAATTTTGCAAACGACCTCGATTTTCGACGAAACCACTTTTGTTGGGTCCGTGATGTCAAGTTATTGCTAGATTCCATTTATTCGTAATTTTTTGAATCAATATGTGAGCGTGGCAAAGGAATACGCATTTGACCAGTTTTAGTTGATTTTAATCGACTGGAAAATAGCCATTTTTCAAACGGTCTCAGAATTCGACGAAACTAGTTTTGTTAGGACCGTATCGTCAATACGAAGCTATGAAATATTTTTCGGGAATTTTTAGAGTTAGTATGTGACCCCAGTATAGTGAAATGCACGTTCAAATTCAATATATAGAGTTATATGTTGATTTTGACGAAAACTGATCGGAATGATCGAATCAACCTACGAAACATATCCCATTGTGTTCGGAATGGGGGTAATTAGCTAGGGACGACAGTTGGTGGGTTCGATTTCGAGTTTGAAATAAAAAGTTGCTTTATGGAATTAAAATAAATAAATAAAATAATAATATATATATAATTACACTTAAACCCTCCCTCTTCAATTCATTTCCCACGTTCAGAAATAAAAAGTGGTTCCTTCCAAATCGAACGTCGCCCCGTACCTCGCTTACCCCCCCCTAGTTGAAAGGCGCCTCCGGCCGACCTCCCTCTCCGATCGTTCTTCTCCTCCCTCCCTCCTCGATCCACGCACTTCCTGCCCCATTCGAGAAAACCCGCATCCCCCTCTTTTCAAAATCTGACGCCGCTACTTGAAGACCGACGCCCCCTCCGCCTGTCGCCGACCTGTAGGGCGCCTCCTCCTCGATCCGCGCGTAGAAACCCCCCTGCTCCGATGAACTGCGATCCTTCCCCCCTTTTTATCTCGCTGTAAGTTTCCTTGTTTGGTTTGTTTTATAATTTTTCTTCGATTAAAACTGAAATTTTCTGATTTTATAATACTGAAATTTTCTGATTTTTAAAACTGATTTTTAAAACTAAAAATATGTGATTTCTCCTTGTTAAAAACATATGATTTCTCCTTGTTAAAAATATAATTTTTATATTATAGAGAGGTTAAAAATATAATTTTTATATAGTCGAAATAATAAAGATGTGATATTTATATAGTGGAGATAATAAAATTTTGATTTTTATATAGTAGAAAGAATAAAAATACGATTTTTATATTATATAGATATTAAAAATTAGATCTTTATATGTGTAGCGAAATAAAAATCTGATTTTTATTATATATGTGTTGAAATAAAAATGCGATTTTTATAGCGATGATATAAAAATTCGATCTTTATATTAGAAGTAGATATATAAAAATATATTTTTTATATAGAGAATAGCGTGATAAAAATAGAATTTTTATCTATATTGTAGTAGTATAAAAATAGAATTTTTATCCGTATAGAGCGATTATAAAAATGTGATTTTTATATACATAGCAATAATATAAACATGTGATTTTTATATATGTAGTGAATGCGGACAATGAAATTGACAAAAGGAGAGCACGACGAAGGTTTCCTACATATGAAGAGTCAGGGCGTTTGGTTTAGCTAGTCGGTGAGAACTCCTTACCTTTAATTTAAATTTCTAGTTAAAAATATATACTAGGATGCAGACGGTGTTTAGTAGCATCCGACACCCATCGTCCACAGACCATGGACGGCTTGTATGCTTGTTTGTTTGATTTTAATGTATAGTTGATTGTGTGATGTGAAATGAAATAAAATATTTATATAGTTAAAAATATTTTATAGTTGAAAATAGAATTTTTAACGTGTATCTAAAATGAAATAAATATAAACAAATCGGACGATTTGTTTATATACACACATTTGACTGATATTGATTGGGACGATAAATTTTACACATCGCCCAACTGCACAAATAAAATCTGTGTTGGATTGTTTGAAACCCCACACGGGTATTGGGATGGTATATGACATACACTAGTCCCAATAATTAGCTGTATGTCGATCGATTGATTGACAGACTATTATAAGCGTTAAATATTTATATTTGATGCTTATACAGTGTAGAACGCACTTTGGATGATGGTTGGGTGTTTATCGTCATTGTTGTATATATGAATTTGATGAAATCCATATAACTGAAATTATATGGTAATTGACTGTGTCTGATTCCAATTCAAAATTATCGAATAATTTAAAAATAATATTCTTTGAATATTGAAATGTGAAGCCGTGTTAAGTAGTTAAACACCATTTTAACACGAACGGGAATTTTGTCGATTTTACTCATTTTACATTGAATATCGAAGGTGATTTCAAAATCTGATAAATTGAAATGATTTGAAATTCGAATTAAATTGAAATGATTTGAAATTCGAATTAAGTTGAAATGATTTGAAATTCGAATTAAATTGAAATGATTTGAAATTCGAATTAAATTGAAAAGAATTGAAATTTGAATTGAAATCGATTTGAAATGAATTTAAAACGAATTTATATTGGAATATTCAATTTTGATTAGAAATAGAATATGAAGTTGAAATCGTTTCGAAAACGAATTTAAAACGATTTATAAAATACGTTTTGAAAGGAAATCGACGATATATATATATATTATATATATAATGGCCTGAATAAAACGCACCGCGCCGCGGCAGTTCGCGAATATCGACCACTGAATTCGAACGGACATTGCGGGAGATCCGACCGTCGGATTCTCCTAAAACCGGAACCGTTGGGTTCGTATCGAAAATATATTTCTAACGAATATTTGGAATTAGAAATCTAACGGTTGGATTTGGAATTATGTCCAAATCAAATTTGGAAAAGGTCGTTGTAAGTGCAGTTCGATGGTCGTTGATGGAAATCGACTGTACGGGCCTTGATAAAATTATTAAAAATAGTAATAATTTGTGTAAAATCATAAGAAATGATTTGGTAAGAATTGGAATGAAAAATCCCATATTTGAAAAGATAAAAATAGATTTTTATCGAAATGAACTAATTTTGAACTAGAATTATAATTCTATTTATTTTTAAAATAAACAAATTTAATTTGAAAAGGGTTTTAAAAGTAACCAGAATTTCCAATAATTGAATTGGAATGGATTTGAATCGAAATTGTCTTTGGAATATTTCGATGTTGGATTTCGTGATTATACAGATAACGTTAGGGAAATTTGAAAGATATATAGATATCGTTATTTCCAATACGATATTTGTTGGTCGTAGAATTTGATATTGAATATAAGTCGATATATTTTCTATTCAGAGCCTTGTATTTAATATCAAATGTGATTTGGGTTTGTCGTGAATGGTGTCTTCATTAACACTGTTCTTAAGCCCAGTTGAGAAAAAGATTAAATCTTTTTATTTAGATTTAATGAAGTGTACCAATTAAATAATATTTAATTGGAATTGAATTGGTATTGATTTTTGGGTTTATCGTGAACGGTGTTTTAAACAACACTTGTTCTTTAACCCGATAATTAATGGAATGTGATTTTGGGTTGTCATGAACGGTATCTTCAATAATACTGTTCTTAGACCCAAAGGAGTTAAGAAAATCAGAAACTAACTTGAGATTAGTTATGTTGAATGGTTTCTGAGGTATTGATCTGATGTTGGTTTTGGCCTTCGGGGTTAATACTTAGGGAATTGCTCACTTGCTAATTTACGGTTAGGGACTGATTGAAATGTGATGTGATTTTGGGGTTTATCGTGAACCGTGTTTCAAATGACACTAATTCTTTAACCCGGTCAAAGATTAAAACTAAGTGGTGTTTTAATGAATCTTTAATCGAAAAGATCGAGAATGGAGTATCACCAGTTTTACTCCAGACGGTAGTTAAATGTTTAATTAGATTTGAATGTGTAACACCCTGAATTTTTGAATAATCAGATTAACTAAATTAAAGAATACTTAATTTCAAATGTCGGAGTTATGGGAAACGGGTCGTGCCATTGCGTTCGTCTCGGAATTTTGCTTGAGATAGAGTCCGAGTTTGCGTAAAACGGATGCCGTATGAAGAAGATATGGACGGACGAAGTTAGGCAGAAAAACCAGAAACGGGCCAGAATACATTGGCGCACTTGGGAAGTGCGCCAGAACAAAATTGCACTGGCGCACTTGGGAATTGCTCCCATGCAATATTGCACTGGCGCACTTGGCAGGTGCGCCCAGACCGAGGTAAAAATCTGCATAGATTTGTGAAGCTCTGGTTCGAACGGTGAGTCAGTGCTAAGTCATTTCTGACTAGATAATGAGTCATTAGGGTTTCTGGATAGTTCTAATCTGGACTGAATGGTTGCGATTAACTCTAGGGTCATCTGACGGCTATAATTAAATTGAAATTCTATATAAACATGTGTAGACTCAAACCCTAGAATCAAAATCAAAATTAGACCAGTGGTCGTCATGTTGTCACTCCAAACCCTAGAGTAGCCGCCACCAACTAGACGCAAATTAAAGATAACAGTTCAATTCAAATTAAGCCTAAAACTACAAAAACGAAATTGTCTACAACAAGGGAACACTAATCAATTACAGAATTCAGATCCCAGAACTCAAGACCCCTTATTCGGTGAGTTCTAGTCACTTTTAGGTTTAAATAAATAAAAGTGAATTGTGGTAGACTATGATTTGGGTATTTGTTGTTTGTAGTTATGCAAGTCTATTATTGTGAATCATGAAGTTATGCAGTTCATTATTGTTGTGAATCATGAAGTTATGCAAATTATTATGTGGAGAAACTATGAATCCATGCAAGTTACCTATGCAAGTTGATAAGTTGTTAATTCATGAATCTATGCTAGTTGCTATGTTATGAATCATGAACCTATGTAAGTTACCTATGCAAGTTGATAAGTTGTTAATTCATGAACCTATGCTAGTTGTTATGTTGTGGATCATGAACCTATGTAAGTCACCTATGCAAGAAGATTATGTTATGAATCATGCAAATTGTTATATTGTGAATCATGGTGCCATATAAGTTGTTGATTATGTTGAGAATTATGAGCCTATGTTAGTTGTTAATTCATGAACCTATGCAAAGTTGTTATGAATCCATGCAAGTTGTTAATTATGTGGTGAATCATAATTATATGCGAAGTTATCATGTCATTTTCCCTAGTTGTCATGCTTATGCCAAAAATTGTACTGAAAACGATCACCTTGTAGCCTCGATGATGCCAAAAACGCAAACGGTTACGCTAGTTAAGAAACGGGGAGAAAGGGGAATTTGTGATAGGCATAGTGATTATGTAAATTGGACACATGATTCAAGTAGGAAAACATATAAATAATTACCAATTATGACATGGGTGAAATTGGGTAAAAATGGTATAATTTGAATATGACCATTTATGGATAAGAAATCCAAATTGTTAATAAGATAGGTATTGACACCTATGAGGAAAGGATTAATTAATTAACTTAATTAATCAAAAGAGGAATGTTTAAGCAATTAAAGTCTGAAGATTTAATATTGAGAATTGGCATAAAATAATTTTGTGATGAAAATTGGTATGATTTTTCATACCATAAATAGATGGACATAATTGAGTCAATTATGGCCATAGTGAAATTTGGAATTAATTGACAGTTTGAATAGGGAAAGTAATTCAAATTGGGGGATGATTAATTAGGAGTAATTAATCGTCTAAGACACGAGGTTAGGCTCTTTTGTGGTGTAAGACTGCCCGGACCCGCCCGGCAAATCCAGCTGCCACAAATGCCAGTCTAATGTGGGAGGTCTTAGGCATAAATTAAATACGTAACAATTGTAAAGACACGAGGTTAGACTCGTTTGTGGTGTAAGACTGCCCGGACCCGCCCGGCAAATCCAGCTGCCACAAATGCCAGTCTAATGTAGGAGGTCTTTATAAGGTTACGGTCTTAATGAATTAAGAAACACTTAACCAGATAAACATGTAGTGGGACATGAGGGGTTAAGTGGGTGCCTTGGGTGGCATGTGGAATTAAGTGGGTGCCTTGGGTGGCATGTGAAATACGATTAGATGTCTCAATAATAAATTAATGCTACTTAACCTAACTTAATACATATGGACTGTATGATGGTTGACATAAGTTAGGGTTAAGCAAAACGAATTGGATTGTGGGAGGGTTAAGTACAACTGAAGGGTAGGTGGGTAATATTAATATATATAGGCCCACAAACTTAACCGTTAAATAAATAGGATTAAATCAGTGGGAGGGTTAAGTACAATTGAAGGGTAGGTGGGTAATATTAATACATATAGGCCCACAAACTTAACCATTAAAAAGGGGTTATGTAATTAAAGACACCTAATGGTATACATAACCGGGGCTGAATAGTAAAGTTATGTATTAAAGACACCCTTAGGGGTACGCATAACTAATGGGAATAGGTAAAGTTATGTATTAAAGACACCCTTAGGGGTACGCATAACTAATGGGAATAGGTAGAGTTATGTATTAAAGACACCTATAGGTATGCATAACCGATAGGTAGAATATGGGTTATGTATTAAAGACACCTATAGGTACACATAACTGATTGAGGGCTATGTAATTAAAGACACCTTAGGGTATACATAGTCAGTAGAAAATCTAGTGGGGATACAAGACATAGGGGAGAACTTGTATCATGTTGTGTGGGACCCATTTCAGTCAGTAACCCGGAGGGGTATCAAAGTAAAGATCTCCGTACTAGGCAGGGAAGGGGCACGCTTACTGATTGATTGTAAGAGATCCAAAACGAGACGGATGGTGTGGGCGGTGCAAACCGACCGGGGACATGTGTGTGCTTGGGCCCGACAGAGGGGGACAAGACGACCATGACACCAGTAGGTATAACTGTGCACACCTTAGGTTGCCACTTTAGGGAAGTGATACCCCCTAATTGTTGGACCAGCACATGGTATCTACAGAGTAGGGAGCCGATCGATTAGGGTAGTAGATAGGGTATACCCGGACATATACCCTAAGTCTACCAATTTATAGTAGGAGGGTTGTGGGTATGACTAGTTGAGATAGGAGCAGGCGGCACCTATGACAGCAGCTAGGAATACACGAAACTACCACCATCGTTATCATTAGCAGAAGGGATCATCCCATCTTGATTTGACTAGTAATATTGTAGAGTAGTTAGTAGTGAATCATGCATACACCTTACTTATTTGTCCTGTCATAACTGTCATCTGTACCGTGATCCTCTTATCCACTTTGTATGCCTGTCATGTTTACCTTTATTTATTTACTAGCTAAAAATTACTGGACTCACCAGACGTATGTATGACCTAGTTTGTTTCGCCTCTTTTCTTCCGATTCCCCCCCAGGTTCTCAGGGAGGAAACACCCAGGTTTAGTCAGGAATAGGATATCATCTTCTAGGAGCTACTTCTGAAGTATGGCTCGAGTCTCTGTCTCTTGTATGGCTTGCTCTTTAATATGGGGAATGATATCTTCTTTTAAATACCTATGTACTCTGATAATATAAGACAAAAGTGTTTTGTTGTAAGGGTTTTATGACTCATGGTATTATGTAACAAAATGTTTTGGTGATTTAATAAAGTTGTATATTTTCCGCTGCAAAATTTTTATATCTGTCTTGTGATATTCTGTGTCTGTTTACCTAAAATGCTCCACTGAAGTTAAGGCATTCCCTTTGTGAGTGACCTTAATGGAGGTGGGGTGTTACACTTGGTATCAGAGCTGAAGGTTACCAGATTAGATAAAAGTTTTTGAAACTATTTTCAAAAAGGTTTTAGAAGAAAGTATTTTCAAGAAGGAAAACCTGTTTTGAAAAACATTCCCCGAAAAGCCATATGTAGTATCCTTCAGTCCTTTGTCTAAAATCTCTTCCTTTGATAGGATAGGCGAATGCTCTCACGGCTGATGGATAGGATAGGGATAGGAAAATTTATGTAGAAGGTTTAATTTCCATATCTGGTTATGAAGCTAAGACTCTTTTTGAATTTGTAATCGAGACTCCGCACTTTAATACTAGTCT
Source organism: Allium sativum (assembly GCA_030737875.1). Lineage (NCBI taxonomy): Eukaryota > Viridiplantae > Streptophyta > Magnoliopsida > Asparagales > Amaryllidaceae > Allium > Allium sativum. Next base: position 737,473,717 of record CM060922.1, read on the forward strand.
TGTTTCTGATCCCGTAGTTGTTTCAAACCCTATTTGTGGTTCGACTCAATTGTTAGTGGTTTGTAGGGGTTTGAAATTATCTGTGTTAGGCGTCAAAAATTTGAATGTGACATTTGTGTGCTCAAGTTTATGGGCTACGGGTTGGGTCTAAACGGACCAGCTTTCTATGTAGAGGATCGTTCTAGATTTTGAGAGGAGGGTCGTCAAGTTTCTAACTTGTCATGGGAAGACCCCAAAGTTTCTTGTGACCCGCAAGGGTGTTTTTTGCTTAGCTTTCTGAGAATCATTCTATAATCTGATCTGTACCAGTAGTCTGTAGGTATCTGGATATTTCTGAAGGATACGGGTTTCTACTCGAAGCATGAAGTAGATCTCCAGTTTTGACATTGTTTAATGGGGGTAATTCTTTGGATGTCAGTCTGATGTTGATTTTGGTCTTTGGGGCTGAGACTTAGGGAATTATTCTCTTAACCGATGTCAAATGGGAACAGAGCTTTTGTTTTAGTTATATCATTTGTTTATATCCCATCGACTGGATCGTCGACCTTTAGATAGGAAATCCATGGATGTAAACATGTGCTTGGGACATGTTATGTTTGATGGTTGCAAGTGGATACAAGTGTTTGCTAGTGGTTGCAAGTGGATTCATTTACACACACATTAGGCACTAGATCGGCTCAAATCACTTTCATATTGCATATAAATGTGTGTGCATATTTAGGTTAATGGATGAACAATGGTTGTGTTATCATATGGATGCTGCATTTTGATGAATGGTTGAGCACACATGTAGAAATAATATGCATCGATAGGATTCTTTCGCATACATAATGGACGCATGGCACTATCATGGTTTGCATTAAGGAGGCCAACTGAATCAGTAGACCGCCTGATTTTGCATTAGATAAGGAACATATACACACACTCTTTGCATAGGTTCATACAACATTAGAAGTTTTCTAAGGACAATGGGTGCTTGTGGATGATGGTTGAGTAGATGGGTGATTGGATGGTAGGACACATTCTTCTTAACTGGAAGATTTCGGGGACGAAATCCTTTAAGTAGGGGAGAATGTAACACCCCGAATTTTTGAATAATCAGATTAACTAAATTAAAGAATACTTAATTTCAAACATCGGAGTTAAGGGAAACGGGTCATTCCATTGCGTTCGTCTCGGAATTCTGCTTCAAATAGAGTCCGAGTTTGCGTAAAACGGATGCCGTATGAAGATGATATGGACGGACGAAGTTAGGCAGAAAAACCAAAAACGGGCCAGAATGCACTGGCGCACTTGGGAAGTGCACCAGAACAAAATTGCACAGGCGCACTTGGGAAGTGTGCCCATGCAATATTGCACTGGCGCACTTGGCAGGTGCACCCAGGCCGAGGTAAAAATCTGCACAGATTTCTGAAGCTTTGGTTCGAACGGTGAGTCGGTGCTGAGTCATTTCTGACTAGATAATGAGTCATTAGGGTTTCTGGATAGTTCTAATCTGGACTGAGTGGTTGCGATTAACTCTAGGGTCATCCGACGGCTATAATTAAATTGACATTCTATATAAACATGTGTAGACTCAAGCCCTAGAATCAAAATCAAAATTAGACCAGTGGTCGTCATGTTGTCACTCCAAACCCTAGAGTAGCCGCCACCAACTATACGCAAATTAAAGATAACAATTCAATTCAAATCAAGCCTAAAACTACAACAACGAAATTGTCTACAACAAGGGAACGCTAATCAATTACAGAATTCAGATCCTAGAACTCAAGACCCCTTATTCGGTGAGTTCTAGTCACTTTTAGGTTTAAATAAATAAAAGTGAATTGTGGTAGAGTATGATTTGGGTATATGTTGTTTGTAGTTATGCAAGTTTATTGTTGTGAATCATGAAATGATGCAAGTGTATTATTGTGAATCATGAAGTTATGCAGTTCATTATTGTTGTGAATCATGAAGTTATGCAAATTATTATGTGGAGAAACTATGAACCCATGCAAGTTACCTATGCAAGTTGATAAGTTGTTAATTCAAGAATCTGTGCTAGTTGCTATGTTATGAATCATGAACCTATGTAAGTTACTTATGCAAGTTGATAAGTTGTTAATTCATGAACCTATGCTAGTTGTTATGTTGTGGATCATGAACCTATGTATGTCGCCTATGCAAGAAGATTATGTTATGAATCATGCAAGTTGTTATATTGTGAATCATGGACCCATATAAGTTGTTGATTATGTCGAGAATCATGAGCCTATGTTAGTTGTTAATTCATGAACCTATGCAAAGTTGTTATGAATCCATGCAAGTTGTTAATTATGTGGTGAATCATAATTATATGCGAAGTTATCATGTCATTTTCCCTAGTTGTCATGCTTATGCCAAAAATTGTACTGAAAACGATCACCTTGTCATTCCCTTTATTTTATTGTTATGGCGAGGCTACCTTGTAGCCTCGATGACGCCAAAAACGCAAACGGTTACGCTAGTTAAGAAACGGGGAGAAAGGGGAATTTGTGATAGGCATAGTGATTATGTAAATTGGACGCATGATTCAAGTAGGAAAACAATTAAATAATTACCTATTATGACATGGGTGAAATTGGGTAAAAATGGTATAATTTGAATATGACCATTTATGGATAAGAAATCCAAATTGTTAATAAGATAGGTATTGACACCTATGAAAAAGGAAAGGATTAATTAATTAACTTAATTAATCAAAAGAGGAATGTTTAAGCAATTAAAGTCTGAAGATTTAATATTGAGAATTGGCATAAAATAAATTTGTGATGAAAATTGGTATGATTTTTCATACCATAAATAGATGGACATAATTGAGTCAATTATGGCCATAGTGAAATTTGGAATTAATTGATAATTTGAATAGGGAAAGTAATTCAAATTGGGGGATGATTAATTAGGAGTAATTAATCGTCTAAGACACGAGGTTAGGCTCTTTTGTGGTGTAAGACTGCCCGGACCTGCTCGGCAAATCCAGCTGCCACAAATGCCAGTCTAATGTGGGAGGTCTTAGGCATAATTAAATACGTAACAATTGTAAAGACACGAGGTTAGACTCGTTTGTGGTGTAAGACTGCCCGGACCCGCCCGGGAAATCCAACTGCCACAAATGTCAGTCTAATGTGGGAGGTCTTTATAAGGTTACGATCTTAATGAATTAAGAAACACTTAACCAGATAAACATGTAGTGGGACATGAGGGGTTAAGTGGGTGCCTTGGGTGGCATGTGGAATTAAGTGGGTGCCTTGGGTGGCATGTGAAATACGATTAGATGTCTTAATAATAAATTAATGCTACTTAACCAAACTTAATATATATGGACTGTATGATGGTTGACATAAGTTAGGGTTAACCAAATCGAATTGGATTATGGGAGGGTTAAGTACAACTGAAGGGTAGGTGGGTAATATTAATATATATAGGCCCACAAACTTAACCGTTAAATAAATAGGATTAAATCAGTGGGAGGGTCAAGTACAACTGAAGGGTAGGTGGGTAATATTAATACATATAGGCCCACAAACTTAACCATTAAAAAGGGGTTATATAATTAAAGACACCTAATGGTTTACATGACCGGGGCAGAATAGTAAAGTTATGTATTAAAGACACCCTTAGGGGTACGCATAACTAATGGGAATAGGTAAAGTTATGTGTTAAAGACACCCTTAGGGGTACGCATAACTAATGGGAATAGGTAGAGTTATGTATTAAAGACACCTATAGGTACGCATAACCGATAGGTAGAATAGGGGTTATGTATTAAAGACACCTATAGGTACGCATAACTGATTGAGGGCTATGTAATTAAAGACACCTTAGGTTATACATAGTCAGTAGAAAACCTAGTGGGGATACAAGACATAGGGGAGAGCTTGTATCAAGTTGTGTGGGACCCATTTCAGTCAGTAACCCGGAGGGGTATCAAAGTAAAGATCTCCGTACTAGGTGGGGAAGGGGCACGCTTACTGATTGATTGTAAGAGATCCAAAACGAGACGGATGGTGTGGGCGGCGCAAACCGACCAGGGACATGTGCGTGCATGGGCCGGGCAGAGGGGGACAAGACGACCGTGACACCAGTAGGTATAACTATGCACACCTTAGGTTGCCACTTTAGGGAAGTGATACCCCCTAGTTGTGGGACCAGCATAGGGTATCTACAGAGTAGGGAGCCGATCAATTTGGGTAGTGGTTAGGGTATACCCGGACGTATGCCCTAAGTCTACCAATTTATAGTAGGAGGGTAGTGGGTACGACCAGTTGAGATAGGAGCAGGCGGCACATATGACAGCAGCTAGGAATACACGAAACTACCACCATCGTTATCATTAGCGGAAGGGATCATCCCATCTTGATTTGACTAGTAATATTGTAGAGTAGTTAGTAGTGAATCATGCATACACCTTACCTTATTTGTCCTGTCATACCTGTCATCTGTACCGTGATCCTCTTATCCACTTTGTATGCCTGTCATGTTTACCTTTATTTATTTACTGGCTAAAAGTTACTGGACTCACCAGATGTATGTCTGACCTAGTTTGTTTCGCCTCTTTTCTTCCGATTCCCACCCCCAGATTCTTAGGGAGGAAACACCCAGGATTAGTCAGGAATTGGATATCATCTTCTAGGAGCTACTTCTGAAGTATGGCTCGAGTCTCTGTCTCTTGTATGGCTTGCTCTTTAATATGGGGAATGATATTTTCTTTTAAATACCTATGTACTCTGATAATATAAGACAAAAGTGTTTTTTGTAAGGGTTTTATGACTCATGGTATTATGTAACAAAATGTTTTGGTGATTTAATAAAGTTGTTTATTTTCCGCTGCAAAATTTTTATATCAGTCTTGTGATGTTCTGTGTCTGTTTACCAAAAATGCTCCACTGAAGTTAAGGCATTCCCTTTGTGAGTGACCTTAATGGAGGTGGGGTGTTACAGAACATGAAATGGTAATTGAATTTACCGATAACACCATGGTGTTAGATATGAAGTATGACCAGTTTTACTTCATGGGATAAATAGGTTGGGATTGGGAAATAAAACAAATAATTACTTCGGTGTGGTTCGCTAATCCCGACTAGTTTGAAGTGATATTCAAAAGAAGATTAAAGAATAAATTTAAAAGAATTTATCTTTGATAAAATTAATGGGAACCTTTCCCTAAGAATGTGAAATTTAGAAACTAACTGTAGGTTGGCTAAGATGAATGGTTTCCTGGGTATTGATCTGATGTTGGTTTCGGCCTTCGGGGTTAATATTTGGGGAATTGTTCTCTTACTAGTTTACGGTTAGTGACTGATGAATTGGAATGAGGCGTATGTTGTGTTTGTGTAACACTTGTTTATTATATACGTGAGTTATTCGGAAAGACCAGGTTTATCCCATTCTGAATAACTGATTCGACGATGAGTTGAAGATGAAGACGGTGGTTGAAGATCGGAGGTCTTCATGTCGTTTGGATAATTACTGATGATTTTGATTGGGCTGTACACCCAAGAGGAGGGAATTAGTTGGTGATCGTCCATACGTACTTGGAGATCGATGGATATGCGAGGTACTAGGTGCCTCCGGTTTCGTTCAGGCCCAGAACGGACTTGTAAATGGATGTGTGTCTGACATCGAATTTCATTCTATGTGATTGATATCGGTTGCATAGAGTGAATTGCCTGTGTGGCATGCTAAGATGCAAATGATCAAGGCTTCTGTTGAAAAGCAGAGTCTTGTGGTTGATGATCAAAGCACGGCCTGTGTGGCATAGCTTTGTGTAGCGTTGATTCGCGAGCCTCACACCCCGGTGGTGAACCAAAAATGGGAGAGGACCTCAGGGAGGACATGCATTTCTTTCTAGTTAGAAGTGGCGTCAGTGGTTTGACACGCCCTGACGAGTTTGACTTATGTGATTGTTGGTTTGCGAGGCGCCTCGGATATATCGGTGACTATGTGAAGCCAATGGAGTCATTCATTGGCTCATTTGCGCCCCAAAGGGAGGGAAAACGCAGCGTTCAGGCATTTTAATCCACATCGGTGGACCGGCCCTGACGATCCAATGGTCGATGCGCTCTGACCCTGAGGCTTGGGCTAGAGAGTCTCGAAGTCGGTAGAGGTCTATCTTTTGCCTTGATTCACAGAAGGAAACCCAATTTCCAATACGTGACATTTGCAGTTTTGATTGTAGAGCCTAGTATGGCGACATGATATATGGTACCCATGCCGTCTATGATTGATATTTATGATTGTACATAAAATCAGAAACTAACTGGAAACGAGCTAAGATGGGTGGTTTCCTGGGTATTGGTCTGATGTTGGTTTCGGCCTCTGGGATTAAAACTTAGGGAATCGTTCTCTTACTAATTTACGGTTGGAGTCTGATTAATAATAAAAGATGAAATTTAGCGTATCAAGCATTCTTTGGCTATTATAAGGTAAAACCCTATCCTCCGGCTTGCATCACATTTTGTGATGGGACCTGGGTCTTATAATAGCTTCATTGTTCTTTATTTAGCATTGCGCTGTTGTTTTATGCACTGGTATCTTGGGAGGAAACCCGTTCCGTATTATACGGCGTGGTCCCTTGATTTACCTAACTTTAAAATAAAGATTAATAACTGTTTTAGTTCTCACACCAGTCACATGACTGACCTGGAGTTTATTGTTTTAACCTAAACTCTGGGTGCCCTTATTTTGACATGGGCAGCTAGTAGTTTTGGTTTTGCATATTTATATTCGCAGGATCCTGATTTACAGCTGGAACGATACTCGGAAAGCTCTATATCCGGGTATTACTTTCAGTCGTGTATTATATTATTTTTCCGCTGCTACGTAATTTATTGTAATCTCTGATATTTTCTGTTGTATATTATTTGTTTATACTCTGTATATTCTTGTATTCTGATGGAATTGTTGTAATATACAATGAAAAGTTCTTCTGTCTGTGTTCTGATTCGTCTTGTCCTCATAGTAATTCGTTCTTTCTCTTCTCTTCGGAGACCGGGGAAGTTCGGGTCGCTTCACTAAGTGTAAGAGTTAGATTAATTATTTCAAAGAGACAATTAAATGGGATTATTTAAATAGATTATATTATTAATTAATTTAAATGAAGGAGGACTAACAGAAATTGATTAGCGAGTTAATCATGTTTTGATTTGAGTTCTGTGCAGTTAATTCCCCGCTATTACCCTGCTATATTATGTAGTAGATTTATACCGCTACGCCATTTTCAAATAGTCTATGAAATAGCCTTTCCGCTTTAAGCCCCGCTATATTCCGATATATCCCATTATTTCGGCTATATTCTGCAATTTCCGCCATATCTTCTATAAAAGAAATGAATTTAAAAATGCCATTTAAACATTGTAAAATTCTTAAAATTAGTATTTTAAAATAACTTTTTAACATATGGGTTTCAGAATATAAAATACTATAATATTCTATTAAATTCAATCAAGTTAAATAAAATTTTACATTTATTTACATATATTTGATTATGCTTTTATTTAAAATTAAGAATGTACTAATTATAATCAAGTTGAATGTTAATTTTCCATTTTTTTTATCATTTATATATTTTTAAAAGCATTAGATACGAGTTTTATATGTTATTTTAGACTCACCCACTACATTCTGATATCTCCTCGCTTTATCCTCGCTACAACTTTTTGCATCCTCGCTGCATTGGATCCGCTGAGCGCTTTAACTGCACATTAGTTGACTAAGTCAACTACTTTAACATGAATTGATTATTAAATCAGTTGTTATAATTAATTTAATGAAAATAGTTAATGATGAAGTAAAACATTTTTAAAATATTAAAATTGGTTATTATTTATTCAATAGTAATTAAAGTGATGGATTAAAAATTAATTTAGTGGAGATTTATGAAACTATAAGGCCCTATTTATAGTTAAATGAATTTTTAAGAGAATTTACACTAATAGTAATATAAGTTAAGTATAAATTGAACTTTAAAATTGAATTCTTATTGGAATTCTATTTAATTAGATTTTATAAATCCAAGTTGGACGAAGTGATAAAGAATCCCAAGTTTTATTGAATATGTTATTGGAACGAGTTATTAAAGCTATAAAATTAAAGACGGACTATGAATGGAACGAAAGCTCAGAAATATGAAACGCAATCGAAACAGAAAACCCAAATTGAATAAAGTCATTAGACGAATTAAGTTATAAAGATTATTGTTTTCGTATATAATAAGGAATTCGTAGAGCGTAACACTATTATTATGAGAAATGATTTATAACGGAATATGATGTAATTTTTTAAGAAATTGGAATGTGTTGTACGTTGGTTAAGTCGAGTAACTTTCGAGGTGTCAATCTGATGTTGGTTTCGGCCTTTAGGGCTGTATACTTAGAGATTTATTCACTTACCAATTTACAATGATAAGTTAATAAAGTAGAACTGAATTGATGATTGAATATTCTTATATTAAATAAGAAAAAATGAAATGTTTTCCTAATATTGGAAGATTTGGAAATTTTAATTAATGACTGGTCAATTATGAGGTTAATTGATGCTCGGTATATAATCGGTAAATTAATTTTACTTTTATGGATAAATGGTTGTTTATTTGATAGTTAAATAACTGACTATCAAATCTGGCCTATACGATTGTTGGTACGGAAAGACAAGGATTGAATTTATATTCGAAAACCATTCTGAACCAGCGAATACGTAAACGAGAAAGATGTTGATCGAGAGGGAGCATTTAAAGACCGTGATCTTCGTAAAACAGAAGAATTACGTAAAATCACTAGTTGATCCCTAGAGATACATTGTGATTTTGTCATGGTTAAAATCTACGAATTGCAAGGACGACTCGTTACTGATCCATAGGGTGATTCCTTGGATGTGGTAGGAGAGTGCCTTTGGTTTGTTCAGTCCCAAGACAACTTGTATGGACAAATGTATGACAAATTATTTCCAAAAAGGTCGCGTATGTTGATTTTTTTGAAACGTACCAAGATTGGTGGCAAAGAAGGAAACTTCTTCTACTTAACACTCGGGTATTTTTATGGAAACCAATTAATGATTTTCCGGTGATCTAACGATGTAGCATTCAAAGCGAATGGTGGCTGGGTGTTATAAAACGGTAATTGTAACCTCAAGCCTCATCAACTGGGAAATGGTATAAAATCGGGTAAGTCACATGGTTATGTGGGTCGCTCCCATAAAGGCGTATTGTTACCATCTAGAAAAAACTTATTCGTTCTTCATTCGTTTCTGTATCTCCTGGGAAATACGGTGGTTCGGGAACCATAGATAATATATTCTAAATAGTCAAGCGAAGTAAATGGTCGTTCATGTTTCGCCGGATTGCAAGATGTTCTTGTTGAACCCTAGTATATTTTCTCTAGAGGCACACTATCGGAAGGTTGTCCCATACCTTGCCAAAGTTGGAAATCCAGCCTCCAATAAGTGCCTGCGGTTTTTGATTGTCGACTATGTATGTAGAGAGTGAGATGCAAGCGTTCTGCTAGATGGTTACTTATGTGATTTAAACACTATTATAATATCAAAATAGACAAACACTATTATAATATCAAAATAGACATGATTTCAAAAATGTTTTAGGTTATCGCAAGGTAAAAACGTCTGTATTTATGTGTGGGATGGTTTTACGATTATCCTTTTCTTTTGCAAAGATTTTTACTTTAAAACCAGTTGGATGATACCTAAAAACTTAGCGAATTTTCTCACACGGATTCACCAGACTGATCCGCGGCATTTGCAGTGCATGGGTCAGATCGAGATTTATAAGTTGGGGCTATAGGATGCTACAAAGTTCAAGAGACGAGCTAGAGAAGTTCAAACGTATGATTTGTTTATTTCACCGTGTGTTGTATATGAGGATAGATTATGATAACTATCCAGATGTATTGACATACTCTGATGATTATAAGTACTATTTCAAGGTTCTCAATAAAGATTTATTTCTATATTATATTTTATTCCACAGCAATTTGAGACTCTGTATTGTGTTGTTTCTTCTTCTTTTCTTCTATTCTAATATTTCTTTCTGTCCTCAACCTCTGATTTCTTCCTTTTAGCTTTCCGGGTTTTCGGTACTTGAGTTTGGACATGGGATGTATTAATGTCAAAATTTGAGCATCAAATGTTCCGGGTCGCTACAGTTGGTAATGGTTGTAAAAATTTATAGAATGAAATTAGGTGTATTTACCAAGATATAAATCAGAATTTGGAAGATTGTTGTAATTTGTAAGTTAATAACGTGAACTATAATAATTAGTGATTTTGTTGGATTATTGTCAATTTAAAATGTAAATATTTATTGTGAATCAATGTTTGATGTTTGGAATATTTTATTTTAGTTAATTGGTTTAATTTGTTAAATCAATGGAGAATGTAAACATTGTTGCAAAAATATAAAGATTCAAAACATTGTTTATAGTGTTTTGAAGTTTGTTATAGTGTGTGTTATGTTTCATAAATTAAGCACCACTTAATAAATGTTTTAATGTTTTTATGATGGAGTTTGTGTGCATAATTTAAAGAGATGTATATGTTGTGTTAAATAAAGTGTTAAAACTTGTGATTTGGATTTGAAGCTTAAATAAAGATTTTGTAACACTTTATAATTGCCACTTTTGCATTTTTGATGTTGGGTTAAGGCCCAAAAATATTTATGGGAATAAGATAGAAGTACGTATTCTTCCTTTTTCTTTTATTCACTTCTTCCTGAAGCTTCTCTGTAAAAAGGAAATGGCTGCCTCCTTTACTTTCTTCCTCAAAATCCAGAATTTGGTTCAACTATAAATAGAAAGAAATGGAAATATCAAGCCTTGCAACAAATATCCTCAATCAATAAAATCAATCCTATAATTTATGTAATCAAAGGAGCAGTCACTGTAGATCACCTGGGATCTTGCATGTCAATGCGTTATGGTTTCTCAAGCTCCTATAACTCAATTTCACCTCTTGCTAGCTAGATATCATCCAAAGTCCAATCTCAAGTGAGTGTGCGTTCACATTTTCTAGTTTACAAAGCTTTTGTGTTCATTTATGAAGAATTAGTTCATTTGTTATTACTATAACATGCGCAGCTTCCGTGAATACTTTAGTTGCAAAATCAGTTTCTATCCAACTTTGGGAGCATGGATCTCTTTCTTCTCTTAATGGTTTCACCCAATCTTAGATCCATTGTGTTGCCTAGTATCTCTAGCTTATTCATGCAAAGTTTGGTAGGAATCGGTTAATGTTTCATCGCTTGAAATCATTGTTAAAAACGAAAACAAAGCAGGTTCTACCTTGCTGATAAATTGCGTTCACTGGGCCGACCTGAGTGTCAACCTAGGCGTTAGAGGGGTTGACCCTTGGGTCGACTACCTCAAATTCAAGGATTGACTACTAGGTCTACCTACGTAGTGGTTGGGGGCATAGTGATATTCCGGGCTTCCTATTGTTGCTCTGTTGTCTTTTGCTCCCTCTTGCCTTTGTTCTTGATGTTCGTAAAGGGTTTATAGCTTTCTTGTATTGATATTTGTGAATGGTATTTAATGGCAATCAAATCCAATATGGAGTGCTGATATAAGCTTCAATTTGGGTTCTAAATCAATGTTGCTTTGGATGAAATTCTTTAGTATAATTGTGTAGTTGTTGTTGTTCACATACACATTTTATAAGTTGTTTTTTATGAAACGTTTTCAAGTGTCTTTATAATATAATAACTACTTATTACATATTTTTCTGAGTACTTTACGATTGTATAATCTGTATTATCCCCACTATGGAGGGAAGATTTTAAAGTGAGTGCTTTCTAATATTTTTGTAAAACTGATTTAAAATCGTTTTATAAACCAAATATTTTCCTTATATAAAATACACACTTTTGCACACTTAGGATGACATATTTTTGATTAAACAGTTAAGTAGACCTCATGGTGTAGGATACGAGTATATTTTATCGCTTAATTGCAGACCCGTCTAGCGGAAGCAGTTGGTTCGACGTTTCCGCTGATCAATGTTTTAATGATTGATATATTGATGTTTTCCGGTATAGAATTGATGAGCGAATAGTAAACTAGTAGTGAGAACGTGAGGTATGGGACACACAATAACCACCGTGGGTTACTAGCCGTAAGTTTATGGCACATCTTGTTGTTATTGCCAGTACTAGACCTTCGGGTCAATTAAATTGTGACTCTGGGTAGATCCAATATTCTACGTAAACTGGGTAAATCCAAGCACCTATAACTTCAAGGTAGATCCAATACTGTGTTATACTTCTAGGTAGATCCCACAGTGTAGTAATTTTGGGTAGATCCAACATCGTGTTATAATCTTTGGGTAGATCCAAATAACTGTGATTCTGGGTAGATTCATATATGGGCATTCCTTGGTAGACCCAAACCTTATATTTTCTGGGTAGATCCAAGTGATTGAGATTCTAGGTGGATCCAAGTGATTAAGATTCTAGGTAGATCTAAATGATTGAGATACTAGGTAAATCCAAGTGATTGTAACACTAGGTAGATCAAAAAATATAGTACTTAGCGAATAATTTCCTCTGTTAGTACTTGTTGGTTGATGATTTGGATCCATTCTATGTTGTCTTGTTGATTTGGTGATTATAGTTGACTTAGATCCTATATTACGATAGCATGTTGATTTTAATAGCCTCTAAGCTATATTGGTCTCATTTAAAATAAGGATATCTTTTATGTCACTTAAACCCATATGCGAGTTTAAGTGTAGTCTTTGGAGTTTACCTTGTTGTTGTATCTTCATGCTTAGCGTATAACATAACAACTTGCCATTAAGAATAAGTCCTTTCTTGTAATTAATCATATTGTCATTGAGATTTATAGGCTGCTTAGCCTTTAGTATCTCATGAGTAGATTTTTATCTTGAGTTACCATATTCCTTTTGGCGATGAAAGGAAATCAATTTATATAATTTCTTATCCATTGTTGATTATAACTAAACTGTAAACTAGACTGACTCGTATGTATTAATGTTTGGGTCAGACCGAGTTGTTACAGGTTGCTATTATTGCAGTCAATTCAAGCTTAGGTGTTACAGCTTGGACTATTATCTGAAGGCATTTTCTAGTTGTTCACTCATATATTTGAGTTTCGTGTCTTTGTACACTTGGATTCATACGTATTTATTGTTGTATATCATTCAAGATGTAGCACATGTATATGTGTATTTGGTGATTATATCAATTTTGTTATCTGTGTTATACTGTATATGGTTCTGAAATGATCCTTCGCCATCGTAGTCCCCTATTAAGGGTGTTGAATATGTTGATCCACCTGAGCAAAAAAGAAAAATTTGTATACCTAATTAACATATCCAATACTTATCTAATACAAAATCACATATGGTCGCCACTCTCCAGCCTTATTATCCACTCTAATAGACAAAATTATTCGTTAATGCTCTTTATTAGGGTGGGTATTAGGGTAGGGTCACATTTATTCTGTACCCATTGTGTGCGAGTATGCAGATGCATTTGAGGAGGTGAGGGGACTACCTCCTAAGTACGTGAGATTGATTTCCGAATCTATCTCAGTGAGAATGCGAAGCTTGTACCATTTCCCGTTCGTCATGTGGCTCTGAGGGAATGGAGAGAGCTTAGACAACAAGTGGGTGAGCTTTTGGAGAAGGGATTCATTAGATGAAATATCTTCGAGTGGGGAGCACTAGTCGTCTTTGCTACAAAGGTGGATGATTCTCTTCGACTTTGTGTGTATAGAGAGTTGAATAAGATCATGAAGAAGAATCGCTACCCCTTCCCGTGGTTAGATGATTTGTTTGACTAGTTGGTTGGCACATCAGTGTTTTCTCAGTTGGATTTATCCACTATTTTGCATCAGCTTTGTGCGGTAAAGGACATTATATATAAGACAATTGTTTGGAGTTGAGACGGATTATTTGAGTGGTTGGTTATGCCTTTGGGGATGACCAACGCACCAACATATTTTGTGGATTTGATGAGGCGAGTGTTCAGGGATGTTCTTAATAAGTTCATTATTGTCTTCATGGACGATATTTTGGTATTCTCTAGGAGAGAGGATGAGATGCCTTACACTTGGGAGAGGTTCTCTGTACTCTCTGCGTGTAAAAGCTTAAGGCGAAGTTTTCAAAGTGTCATATCCAGCGGAAGGAAGTGTGTTTCTTTGGGCACATGGTTTCTAAGGATGGATTAACTTTGAATCCCGCCACGGTAATGGCAGTAAAGGATCAGGTAACTCCTAAGAAAGCAACAGAGATAAGGAGCTTTCTAGGTTTGGTGGGTGATTATATAAAGTTTATTAAGGACTTTGCGTGGCTTTCCACGCTTCTTACACATCTTATTAAGAATAATTTGTTATTCTCATGGGATGTTTATTCAAGATTCTCTCATGAGATTGAAAAAAATCTCTTACTAGTGCACTAGTGTTGACGCTTCCTGATGGATCAGAGACGTTCACTATGTATTTCGATGCATGTGGGACTAGCTTGTGTGCAGTTTTAATGCAGGAGGGTAGGGTTATGTGCATGATAGTAAACAGCTGAGGGTTCTATGAATTACCCTTGGTCGCGATAGTTTTTGCACTCAAGTTATAGAGGCATTATCTAGTAGGCAAGAGATTTAAGTTTGAAAAGAGTCATAAGTCTTTGGGATATTTATTCTCGCAGAGGGACATTAATCTGAGACATCAACGTTAGATGGAGTTTTTGACATAATATGACTTCGAGATTGCTTATGCCCTTGGCAAGAGGAATTTAGTTGCAGATGCCTTAAGTAGGAAAAGGCGTTATTTAGTCCCTTTTTAGTAGAATGGTAGAGCTTGGAGTACTTCTCTACGCTTTATTTTAACCCATCTATGGACTATATCCATGGATTGTTGGTATCTTTGGAGGTACAACTTACTTTATTAGAGTAGATTTGTAACGACCCGTATTTTTAGCGGTATAATAATTAATTTATTTAATTAGTTAAATTATGGTTTGGTAATTTAATTGGCTTAAATTAAATAATTCTGATTTATATTTATTTACATAAATAATGGAATGATATTATTATTTCCAAAATAGTTAGAAATAGTTGAATTCGCAATAATGGGTGAATGGCATAATATAAAAGATTTAATTCAGTTTAGAATTTAATATTAATAACGAATATATTATTTAAACGACAGTTGAACGTATTAATTATAATATAATTATAATCGAGCCCGTAACAACGCGGTAGTTCGTAATTTAATGTTTTGAACTTCAACTGGATGTACAGGATCTGTTATAAGTCGGATTTCTTTGAAACAAGAAATGTTGGAATCTATTCAACTATATTTTTCTAATGGAAGAGAAAAATGAAGATTTCGCTTTATAGATTGAGAGTTACGTCCAAATTAAATTTTCAAATAGTCGCTATGGAATCGTTTACAAGCCGTAACGGTTATTTAATTTTAATCAAATATTTGTTTTGAATTTAGACAGGATCTTTGAGACGTAGGTATAATTTAATTTTTAAAAATTTTCTGTAATTTTTATTTTGCAAAATAAGAAACTTTTTATTTGAAGTATTTTACACCCTATACCAGCACTTGTGGGGTTTCACTGAACAAGCTAACTAGTCTATATTATTATATTTTTGGGATCGTGGCACATTGCTCGACACAATGGTATTTTTAGTATTGTCGGTAGCAGTTCATACTTGAACAGAATTTTACGTAGAAAGAAATGGTCCATTTCACATCACCTAATAATAGTAAAAACTATAGCTAATATTGCTGATGAGCATGCATCACTTCGTGACATTTGATCATAACAGGAAGTACATTAAGATTATCTTTTGTAATATGGATGTAAAGTCAAAAACTATATTTTTGTGGTATTGGCAAAATCCGACTTATAACGAATCCTATACATCCAGTTGAAGTTCAAAACATTAAATTACGAACTACCGCGTTGTTACGGGCTCGATTATAATTATATTATAATTAATACGTTTAACTGTCGTTTAAATAATATATTTGTTATTAATATTAAATTCTAAACTGAATTAAATCTTTTATATTATCCCATTCACCCATTATTGCGAATTCAACTATTTCTGACTGTTTTGGAAATAATAATATCATTCCATTATTTATACAAATAAATATAAATCAGAATTATTTAATTTAAGCCAATTAAATTACCAAACCATAATTTAAATAATTAAATAAATTAATTATTATACTGCTAAAAATACAGGTCATTACATTCCTTCCCCCTTAAAAGAATTTCGGCCCCAAAATTACTAAGGTGAGAAAATTGCTACAAACTCTTATTGACAAGGTTAAAAATTATTTATTTACTTCTTAACATCTGTTTAAAATGAATCAACTTATTTAAATTAAATTATTAATTTAATTCTTATAAATGAAAATTTTCAAAAATTCTGAAAATTTTCTAACACTCTAAATCTCCGAAAAATTTCGCCAATATCTCCTTTGTACGGCTCAATCGATGCAACTAGAACTCGCTTTTCCATGCCTTCTTCAATCCAAAAGAGAATAAAAAAGCCAAGTGACTTGCCAAACAGGCTTATAAATCTCATAGTCGAATATAATATAAACTTGTACCTTTTTGTCGGGCATCTCAACTCTATCACTTCTGTCTGCTATTAAGCCAGCATATATTAATGCTTTCGCACTTGGTCTTAACACAATTCATCCTTGAACTAGATCATTTGCTTAAGACCAAGCCAAATTCCATTCAACTCAAATTTCAACCTCTATTTCGAATTCTTAACTTACCAATTCAATTCCATTCCAGATTATCTCCAATTCAACTCAAATTTTTTTTAACTTAGTTTAAGTTAAATTCTTATTTATTTATTCATTTTTACCATTCCACTCTATTTTAATTTTAGAATTCAAAATCCTGGGTTTTCATTTCAAATAAGCTTGAAATCATATATAACAATAGCATATTCAAAACAGTTGAATTTTTAAACAACTTATTTCCTCAAAACATTTCAAAACAAAATCTTCGGTAGTAATCTGTCATTTAGAACCTTGAAAATCACACCGATGATGTCCGGATCATCATCGGAATTATTTTTTAGCAATCACAGTGAGTTCAATACTATATCAATTTCAAAACTTATTTTAAAACACTTTAAAATCACTTCAAAAATCCATTTTCAACACTTAAAAAACATTTCAAAATTTCCCCAGGATCTTAATATTTCCATATATTAAATCCAAAATTCGTTACGATACTTTTCCAAATTCCAGAATTTTAATTCCAGTTTTGGTTTATCTCCAGATTTAATTCATCTAATTATATTAATATGAATTCTACTTGGTTATTTGTAACCATTTCATTTATAATCTTATTCGATTATAATAACAACCAATACATCCTATACTATAATAATTCCAAGATATATACTTCTTTATATCAAAATATATTTTGGATAAAATTATTTCCTTTACCCCTTTTTAAAATGTAATGTGTTGGTTTATCGTATTCGAGTGTTTAGAAACCCCTATCGACCTTGTGGTGCCCCACGGTCGATTCAGAATTTATAATATACTCAACCAATAAATCTCCACAATAAAAATCACTTTTATATAATCAACAAATATGTTCACTCGAATAAATACTCAACTCAATCTAGGGTATTACTAACCCTACCTCTACTGAGTTACGCCACAGAGCCAAGGCAATTACTTAACCTTCAGCTCTGATACCACCATAAGGACCCAAGGATTTTCGACCTTGAAAATCGACACATATCACAATGTCGACTATTCAATCATCGGAAATATCGGAACATTAATAGAAAGAAGTTAGAGGGTGAGAAATAGAAAGAAAGAAAGTTAGAATAGAAGAAGAAGAAGATCACAACAAAACAGAATCAGAGTAAATACGAACCTCACAGCGGAACGAATAAAGTATATTATATAACATAACTTTGGAAATACAACTTGTAACAATATATACATACCATTATCACATAACATCACAGGGAAATAAACTCTCTATATATATCAACTCTGAAGCCCCCTGCTCCGAACTCCTCCAAGTATATCTGAAAAATCCCGACTTTTTGACTGCCTGTGTAAATTTAGGCACCCAAGAGTTTAGGGAAAACAAAACAAAATAAACTCTGGGTTAGTCATGTGACTAGTGTGAGTAAACTCCAAACACTTGGTTTAACTTTTCCTAATCCTTTTCAAAAGCAATGATAATCGTAAGACCGATCCATACATAAACATTGATAGTTTTTACCCTTACGATAACCCAAAACATTTTCAAAAACAATACTATTCGGATATTATAATAGTGTCTAATACAAGTACTTAACAATCTAGCAGAACGCTTTCATCTCATGCTCTACATATATAATATACAATCAAAAACCGCGACTCTTATTGAGAAATGGATTTCCAACTATGACAAGGTATGGAACCACCTTCCGATCAGTGTACTCTAGAAGCGATACACTGGAGTTCAACAAGAACATCTTGTAACTCGGCCACACATGACTAGCCATTCATTTCGCTTGAATGTTCCAAATATATTATCACCTTATGGTTAGTATACCAACATAACCGGTCCCGGGAGATACAAAAGCGAAAGAAGTAACAAATATGAATATTCTCTAGATGGTGATAATATACCCTAATTGGATGTGACCCACTTAGCCATGCTGCTTGCCCGATTTTTGTCACTTCCCAGTTGATGAGGATTGAGGTCATAACGTATCTTTTAACAGATCACTCCTTTATTTACTTTGAATGCCACATCGTCATACCCGTCAAATCACAAATTGATTTCCCTAAAAATACCACGGGTATAAGCTAAGAGAAACGAATTCCTCCGCCACCAACGTAAATACGTTTGAAATGATCAACTTACGTGATCTACCAGATAAAATCTGTCAGACATTCATCCATTTAAGTTGTACTGAGACTGGACGACCCAAAGAAATTATTCTGTAAATCCATCTTAAGGCAATTTCTACCTAGGATCGCCTGAATAACACTTGTATAAACACCGTCTTCAATTTCCTTCGATCTATTTGATTCGAAACGATAATGCCCATACGGAGTGGTTTTAAGATAATAAATCTGATCCCGGTCTCTCCGTATTAACAACGGAAATGGTAAAAAACTTTGATAGTCGGTTATTTAACTATCAAAAGAAAAATATGTACAAGCAATGGTTGTATTCCCAAATGAAAATCTCACCGATCAATCATCATTTCATTTCCCAATTTATTTCTTAATCCCGTTTTAACTTCTCACATTTTTCGAAAAAACAATTCCCATATATTCCCAACTTCCTATTTCCTATATTTAATATATATATATGTTACTAGCATTGGAAAACATTTCCATTTCTTATACTCATGCATTACTGTCCGTCAATGTCCATCAGTCCATAACCGTAAATTAGTAAGAGAACAAATCTGTAACACCCCACACCCGCTACGGTCACTCACTAAGGGAATGCCGTAGCATCGGTGGAGTATTCTAGTGAATATAGAACAGATAAATTACCACAAGACAGACATAAATAGTACTTGAAATTTTAAAACATCATCTCATAACAGCGGAAGTAAAACATGTCTGGTTACATCATAAAACCACGATAAAAGTCAAGTACAATATCCATCAAAATAAAGAAGTACATAATCCCACTCTCTTATACAATAGCCAGAACAAAAGAAAAGATAACTGGATAACTGGAGCTTTACATCTACCCAAGCTCCTAAAGACTGGAACAGCAATCCGATCAAGCTCTACTACCACTAGGATCCACCGTAGGACCTGAGGGTTGGGAAAAAGATAAAAACAACGGGGTCAGACATAAGTCTGAGTGAGTTCTATAACTTTAACAATACAATCATTAAAGTAACCAGAGAAGACATAAACTTGACCTACGGTAATATCTGGGGATGAATGGCTACACTAAGCAGCTTGGTAGACTTAGGATAAACTAAGGTAACCGTAAGGACACATCTACCCACCCAAGGGTAAATTCTACACTGCACCACACCAGTCATTCCTACTTAAAGGTTGATCCCTCCAAGGACTTAGAAAATTTCCCCAGTAGTTTCGTGTACTCCTAGCCCACTACATAGGTGCCGTCTGCCCCTATCTCCACTAGGTGTACTCAGTAATTCTTACCCAGTAGTTTCGTGTACCCCTACATAGGTGCCGTCTGCCCCTATCTTTATTAGGTGTACCCACTACTCCCCATCGATCGGCTCCCTACCGTAGATACCCGTGCTGGTCCCACAGTGGGGTGTATCACTCCCCTAAAGTGGCTACCCGATACTATCAACGGTGCACGGCTTTATATCTACACGATGCAACAACGGCTTATCTACCAGCCCGGGCCCACACACGCATATGAAACCCGTTGGACTTGCGTTGCCACCGCTAACCCGTTTGGCCTCTTATAATCAAGCCCAATATGCGTGTCCCGTCACTCGACATGGGTCGAGCCCACAAAGATACGTTTGGGATATTGGTTGAAATGGGCTCCCACAAGCTACCCACCTAAGCTTGTCACATATCTAGTGTATCCCACTTAACCCTTTAATCATGTTTAATTACATGTTTCCACTTGGTTAAGTATTCTAATCGTATTTTCTATTGCCACCCAAGGCAACCCACTAGATTCCACATGCCACCCAAGGCAACCACTGAATTTCCACATGCCACCCAAGGCACCCACTTAACCCCTCATGTCCCACTACATGCTAATATGGTTAAGTGTTTCTTAATTAATTAAGACCGTGATCTCCCATAAAGACCTCCCACATTAGACTGGCTGTTATGACCGCCTGGTTAAGCCGGTAGAGTCCGGGCAGTCTTACGTCATAACAGAGCCTAACCTCGTGTCTTTACTTTAATCACGTATTTAATTTATGGCTAAGACCTCTCACATTGGGCTGACATTTGTAGCAACTGGTTAAGCCGGTCGGGTCCGGGCAGTTTTACACTACAAATGAGTCCAACCTCGTATCTTAGTCGATTAATTACACCTAATTAATCACCCCCATATTAATTATCCCTAATTAATATCAAGTTTTCCATAACATGGGTAGACCTAACACAATAGGTAAATTCCCATGGGGTAGACCTAACTCAATAGGTAAATTCCCACTTATGGTAATTTATTTTTATGGTATGCTTAATCATACCCAATCATACATTTATTAACATATTTTCCAACCCCATCGTTCCCCACGTAAATCGTTCTCACTTCATGACATAATAAAGGGGAAGATCCATCACAAATATCATGGGCTTAGCATATAACTTTGTCATGGGTTAGGAGGATGTCAACTTGCATATATGAACATATATTAACCCAACTACTTTTAACTCAAACTTGCATATTATCATACACATATCTTGCATAACATGTTGAACTTGCATATAAGCATTCTCATAACTTGCATAACATGTTAAACATGCATTTAATCATACACATAACTTGCATAAGCATCCACATACTTGCATAATCATTCACATACTTGCATAAGCATTCACATACTTGCATAAGCATGCATAACTTGCATATCATGTCATTTAAGCATATACATATCTTGCATAAGCATTCATATACTTGCATAAGCATGCATAACTTGCATATCATGTTAAACTTGCATTTAAACATATACTTAACTTGCATATGAACTTGCATAACTCACTTTGTTAAACATGCATAATTCCACTCATTAAATATGCATAAAGCCACTTGTTAAACATGCATAAATCAACTTATTAAGCATGCATAAACCAACTTATCAAACATGCATAAAGCCACTTATTAATTATGCATAATCAAAGTAAAACATAGAGTAGCATATCATTACAAATGATTCAAACTCACTAATCCGCATTTAAGACCATAAGTCTCATTATACCCAATCTACTTACTTTAACAATTGATGTTAAAGTGATAGAAACTCACTACTAGCAAATTTGCACTCCAAATGAAGAAGATTAAGATGCTTAGAATGGATTAGAGGTTGATTAGAGAGTGACTTGCTTGCAACTTCCTTCATGAACTAGTGGAGGCCATGCTCAAATTTCATTTTGCCATAGTTTAGTTATAAGACTTAATTATGAATGAATTAGGGTAGGGTTGGGGTCTTATTTATAGGATAAGGTGAGTGTTTTAGGCCCTTAGATTAACCCTAGATTAGGTTAGGACCCTTAGATTTAGGAAATCTCTAGAACCAGCCCTCCAAGCCAGCCTAGAACCCAACCTGGTGCAACCTGGTGCACCCAGGTTCTCTGGACGCCGCACCCCTGTCGACAGGCAAGTCGACCCCCCTATCGACAGGCCTGTCGACAGCCCTGTCGATATGGGTAGGGCGGGAATCTTCCCGCCTGGCCCCGCCTGTTCCATTTCAAATCTGAATTTTAAATTTTTAAATCTGTTTTTAGTTTTGAATTTTCTGCAAACTTCTTTGGGCCATAACCGGGCCATACGGACTCCGATTCTCGAAAACTCGGACTCTATTTTGCGTATTTTTCCGAGACGAACGCAATGACGCAGCCCGTTTCCCCTAATTCCCACATCTGAGATTATTTATTCTGTAATTAGTGAATTTTAGTATTAACCCAAAATTCGGGGTGTTACATTCTCCCCTCCTTAAAGGATTTCGTCCCCGAAATCTCTAAGCTAAGGAGAATGCATATCCTACCATCCAAACAACCATCTACTCAATCCATCAAACACAGGCATCCATTGTCCTTAGAACAATTTCTAATGATGTATGAGCATATGCAAAGAGTGTGTGTATATGTTCCCTATCTAATGTATGAACATATGCAAACCATGATAGTGCCATGCATCCATTATGTATGCGAAAGAACCCTATCGACACATACAATATCTACATGAGTGCACAATCATTCACCAAAATGCATCATCCATATGATAACACAATCATTAGACATCCATAAATATAGCTTTCTACACATAATTTTATGCAATATGCAATATGAAGTGATTGAGCCGATCTAGTGCCTAGAGTGTGTGTATATGCATCCACGAGCAACCACTAGCAACCACTTGCGTCCACTTGCATCCATCAACCATAACATGTCTCAAACACATGTTTCAACCATAGGTTTACCCTATCTAAAGGTCAAAGGTACTAATGAGAGGACATACTAAAGATAAGATAAGTACTAGACAAATGATAAAGGAGAAGTTAAAAGACATACCCTCAAAAAGAAATGGGTACAATGAACGCATCTTCGCTTCCGTCTCCCAGGTTGCGTTGCTCTCGTCTTCTCCCCATTGCACTTTGACTAGATGAACCTCTCGATTCCTCAATTTCCTAGTTTCTGACCCAAGGATGCGGGTAGGAGCTCGTCGAATAGTAGCATCACGCTCTACTTCCACTTCTTTAAGCAAGCTCGGCTCTACCACCTCTGCGGTCTTATGTAAGCATTTCCTCAGATGTGATACATGGAATACATCATGAACACCACTAAGTCTGTCGGGCAACTCCACCCTATATGCCATTCGTCCAATCCTTTCCTTAATAGGAAACGGCCCAACAAACCTCGGTGCTAACTTCCCAACGGATCCGAAGCGAACAACATTTCTTAACGGAGATACCTTAACAAAAACCATATCCCCAACCTCAAACTCAAGATCCGTCCTTCTCTTGTCCGCATAAGATTTTTGCCTATCTTGCGCTGCTTTCATCCTTCTTCGAATCAAATCGATCTTCTCTGAAGTCTCCGTAACCATATCAGGCCCAAGCAAGATCTTATCCGTAGATTCCCACAAACATGTAGGTGATCCACAAGGCCTTCCATAGAGAGCTTCGAAAGGAGCCATCTCAATACTGGACTGAAAGCTGTTATTATATGCGAACTCCACCAATGGAAGATGCTCTTCCCATGTACCTCCAAAATCTAAGATACAAAGCCTCAAAAGGTCTTCTAGAACACGATTCACCCTCTCAGTCTGGCCGTCCGTCTGAGGATGATATGCGGTGCTCAGACACAATTGAGTTCCCACTGCTTCCTGCAAACTTCTCCAGAACTCGCTAGTGAAGATAGGATCTCGATCACTCACTATGCTAGAGGGTACCCCATGCAATCGAACTATCTCTCGAAGATATACTGAAGCTAGCCATGGAGCGGTCCTCTTGCTCTTTACAGGTATGAAATGGGCGCTCTTAGTAAGTCTGTCTACCACCACCCAAATTCCTGTATTACCCTTCCTCGACCTGGGTAACCCGTCAATAAAATCCATCGAGACGCTATCCCACTTCCATTGCGGAACCTCCAATGGGTGAAGCAACCCACCTGGTTTCCTTTGCTCCGCCTTCACTTGCTGGCACACCAAACATCGAGCGACATACTCGGCCACATCTTTCTTCATACCGGCCCAGAAGAAAACCCTCTTCATGTCTTGGTACATCTTGTCCCCACCGGGATGAATGGTCATCCTAGAACGGTGTGCGTCATCAAGAATAGCCTTCCTCAAACCCTCATCTTGCGGTACACAAAGTCTACCGTCTCTACGCAAGCACCCCCTATCGTCTAGGGTGTACCTACTCAAATGGCTGGACGACTCCCCCCTTATGAGCTTCTCTATCAACTCAACCAACTGTGGGTCGTCCCTCTAGGCTTCCCCAATCCGCCCCAGAAGAGTAGGTCTGACCTCCAAGGATGCTAGCAAACCGGGTATATAATCAATGGAAGGTCTGAAATCAAACATCGAGATAAATTCCAAGCTTCGTCGTTCCACGAACAATGGACTCAATGACAACCTCTTTCTACTCAAGGCGTCTGCCACCACGTTACCCTTGCCAGGGGTATACGCTATCTCGAAATCATAGGATGCTAAGAACTCCATCCACCTTTGCTGTCTTAAGTTTAAATCCTTCTGAGAGAATAAGTACTTCAATGATTTATGGTCAGTGAACAAATCGAATCTCTCACCAAGAAGATAATGGCGCCAGATCTTAAGCGCAAAAACAATAGCAGCCAACTCTAAATCATGGGTAGGGTAATTTTTCTCATGTGGTCTTAACTGCCTTCCACCATAGGCTATTACCCTTCCCTCTTGCATTAAGACTGCGCCAAGTCCTGTCCCACAAGCATCAGTATAGACAACAAATGGCTTGCTCCCATCTTGCAACACTAAAACTGGAGCAGTGGTTAAAGCCCTCTTTAACCGTCGTAACGCATCATCACAATCTACGTCCCATGTGAAAACAAGATTTTTCTTCGTTAAGCGGGTTAATGGGGCTGATATCTTCGCGAAGTCTTTAATAAACTTCCTATAATAACCCGCCAAACCCAAGAAACTTCTTACTTCGGTAGCATTCTTCGGAACCTTCCAATCCTGAATTGATACTACCTTCGCGGGATCCACCGCTAACCCTTCCTTGGAGACCACGTGCCCCAAGAACCGTACTTCCTTCCTCCAGAAGTGACATTTAGAGAATTTAGCCTTAAGGCTATGCGCTCGAAGAGTCTTCAACACCTTCCCAAGATGTAAGGCATGCTCTTCTTCACTCTTAGAAAATACTAAGATATCATCCACAAAGACCACCACGAATTTATTAAGGAACTCCCTGAACACCCTACTCATCAAATCAACAAAGTATGCAGGGGCGTTCGTCAACCCAAATGGCATCACCAGCCACTCATAGAAACCATCCGGAGTTCTAAAGGCAGTCTTGTCTATGCTATCCTCAGCCACCCTCAACTGATTAAACCCCGTGGCTAAGTCCAACTGAGAAAATACTGAAGCGCCAACCAACTGATCGAAAAGATCATCAATCCTCGGCAATGGGTGTCTATTCTTCTTTGTGAGCTTGTTGAGTTCTCTATAGTCTACACAAAGTCTGAGGGACCCATCCGCCTTCGTAGCAAATACTACTGGAGCACCCCACTCCGATATACTTCGTCTTATGAACCCCTTCTCAAGCAACTCCCCTACTTGCTTATGGAGTTCCCTCCTCTCACGAGGAGCAATGTGGCGCACTGGTAAAGATATGTTGTTGAGAGCTCCATTGCAGAGTTCAGGCCTAATCATTAATGGAGAAGCTATAGGATCCCTTTTCATAGATAGACGAATTGGTTGAACAATAAATATGCCTCTTTTTACCAATTTTGTAAGAGTTAGATCTTTCTGTCAACAAAATCTAGAGAAAGAAGTTGTTCTTCAGATAAAATTAATTTCGTAAGTATAACGAAAGAAAAAGAAAAATTACTGGTTTAGCATTATCCACCAGATATATTCGGAAGTCAATCTCCCGCTTCGGAGGTAAGCCCTTCACCTCCTCAAACACATCCGGATATTCCCGGATCACTCTAACAGATTGTAAACTCTCGACTGAAGCGTCAAGCGATTCAAGATAACTTAGCATAACAGAATCCCTGGGATTACAAGAAATCTCGAGAGTGTTACCCAAGCGGGTCATGAGCCTAACAACTCTCCTTTCGCAATCAAGAACGGCACCATTACTGGATAACCAGTCCATGACCAAAATCAACCCATAGCCCGTGAAGCCCAACACAAAAGCATCACATCTAAACTCAATGCTAAGTATAGAAATCTTCAAACCCAAACATATCATGGACAAATAAGTGGAGCCCCCAATTGGGTTTGAAACAACCAAGGGATCATCTACCAGACTGGTGTCTAAGTGCAGTGACTCAACTAATGATGATGAGATAAACGAATGCGATGCGCCTGAATCAAACAATGTACGGACAGGATGATCAAATAGAAAAACCAGACTTTCAACGGAGATAGTTCTACCTCTTTCCTGAATCGGTGGAACCGCGAGAGCCTGCACTTGCCCCCTAGCCTGACCTGGTGCCACTAGAGCTTGCACCTGTCCTCCTGAGGTAGACCCCGTCCTTTGCCCTTTCTTAGGGCAATCCTTCACTAAATGCCCTGCTTCGCCACAGTGGAAGCAGCCAGTCTTCTTCTTCTTGCGACAATCTTTGCTTAGGTGGCCAGGTGTCCCACAATTGAAACACTTCTTCTTCTTGTCCTTGCCACCGTTGCCTTTCCCACCTTTGTTGTTGTTGTTG
Source organism: Allium sativum (assembly GCA_030737875.1). Classification (NCBI taxonomy): domain Eukaryota; kingdom Viridiplantae; phylum Streptophyta; class Magnoliopsida; order Asparagales; family Amaryllidaceae; genus Allium; species Allium sativum. The sequence continues at coordinate 737,500,806 of CM060922.1, forward strand.
TTGCTGAGGTCTCTTTTGATCTCCCTTCTTCTCGGGTGCCTTATTAGCATTGGGACCCTTCTCTTCTTCATACATGAGTGCCATGTCAACTAGCTTCTCAAAGGTGGCCCCCATAGGGATATGAGTCATAGCCAACCCATGCATCGGTTCATTCAAGCCTTTCACGAACCTCCAAGTCTTCTTCTCCGGTGTATTCACCATGTCTTGGCCAAACCTTGCCAATTGATTAAACTTGTTAACATATTCCTTCACCGAGAGATTTCCTTGCTTAAGAGTCAAGAATCTTTCCATATACAAGTTTTCCTCCGCCCTTGAGAGAAACTTTGCCACAAATCTTTGCATAAAATCCGCCCAAGAGTCAACGGGGCGTTCTCCATTAGTGACCTCCCACCAGAATGAGGCCTCTCCCTTCATTAACCAAGCAGCTAACTTGACTTTCTTTCCTTCTTCCATCTCAAAGATATCTATCAACTCTTCCACCTCCTTAAGCCAATCTCTAGCCTCCACAAAAGTTTCAGATCCTTGAAAAGGTTTCCCTCCCATAGCTTTAAATTCCTTGCAAGTCTTAGCAAAAGTATCCGTGCGAGGAGGAGGGGGAGGAGGAAGATCGGGTGCTACGGTTGGTGGAGGAACATTTGCTGGACCCGCAGTGGTGGCCCTAGCCTCCATCAATCTCCTATACCATACTGGTACCGTCACACCCTCCGGAAAGTTAAGATCCTCAGCCATGCTGAAACGAAAAAGGAAAGATTCAAAACGGAGAATTCGAAGGATATAGATATGGCTATTGGGGATTATGCTTTTCTTTCAAAAACTTTTCTCTTTAAAGACATGTTTTTGAAAATATCTCTTCCAAAAATGTTTTTAGAAAAATAGTTTTCTAAAAATTTTATCTGTTCCGGTAACCTCGCTCTGATACCACGTGTAACACCCCACACCCGCTACGGTCACTCACTAAGGGAATGCCGTAGCATCGGTGGAGTATTCTAGTGAATATAGAACAGATAAATTACCACAAGACATACATAAATAGTACTTGAAATTTTAAAACATCATCTCATAACAGCGGAAGTAAAACATGTCTGGTTACATCATAAAACCACGATAAAAGTCAAGTACAATATCCATCAAAATAAAGAAGTACATAATCCCACTCTCTTATACAATAGCCAGAACAAAAGAAAAGATAACTGGATAACTGGAGCTTTACATCTACCCAAGCTCCTAAAGACTGGAACAGCAATCCGATCAAGCTCTACTACCACTAGGATCCACCGTAGGACCTGAGGGTTGGGAAAAAGATAAAAACAACGGGGTCAGACATAAGTCTGAGTGAGTTCTATAACTTTAACAATACAATCATTAAAGTAACCAGAGAAGACATAAACTTGACCTACGGTAATATCTGGGGATGAATGGCTACACTAAGCAGCTTGGTAGACTTAGGATAAACTAAGGTAACCGTAAGGACGCATCTACCCACCCAAGGGTAAATTCTACACTGCACCACACCAGTCATTCCTACTTAAAGGTTGATCCCTCCAAGGACTTAGAAAATTTCCCCAGTAGTTTCGTGTACTCCTAGCCCACTACATAGGTGCCGTCTGCCCCTATCTCCACTAGGTGTACTCAGTAATTCTTACCCAGTAGTTTCGTGTACCCCTACATAGGTGCCGTCTGCCCCTATCTTTATTAGGTGTACCCACTACTCCCCATCGATCGGCTCCCTACCGTAGATACCCGTGCTGGTCCCACAGTGGGGTGTATCACTCCCCTAAAGTGGCTACCCGATACTATCAACGGTGCACGGCTTTATATCTACACGATGCAACAACGGCTTATCTACCAGCCCGGGCCCACACACGCATATGAAACCCGTTGGACTTGCGTTGCCACCGCTAACCCGTTTGGCCTCTTATAATCAAGCCCAATATGCGTGTCCCGTCACTCGACATGGGTCGAGCCCACAAAGATACGTTTGGGATATTGGTTGAAATGGGCTCCCACAAGCTACCCACCTAAGCTTGTCACATATCTAGTCTATCCCACTTAACCCTTTAATCATGTTTAATTACATGTTTCCACTTGGTTAAGTATTCTAATCGTATTTTCTATTGCCACCCAAGGCAACCCACTAGATTCCACATGCCACCCAAGGCAACCACTGAATTTCCACATGCCACCCAAGGCACCCACTTAACCCCTCATGTCCCACTACATGCTAATATGGTTAAGTGTTTCTTAATTAATTAAGACCGTGATCTCCCATAAAGACCTCCCACATTAGACTGGCTGTTATGACCGCCTGGTTAAGCCGGTAGAGTCCGGGAAGTCTTACGTCATAACAGAGCCTAACCTCGTGTCTTTACTTTAATCACGTATTTAATTTATGGCTAAGACCTCTCACATTGGGCTGACATTTGTAGCAACTGGTTAAGCCGGTCGGGTCCGGGCAGTTTTACACTACAAATGAGTCCAACCTCGTGTCTTAGTCGATTAATTACACCTAATTAATCACCCCCATATTAATTATCCCTAATTAATATCAAGTTTTCCATAACATGGGTAGACCTAACTCAATAGGTAAATTCCCATGGGGTAGACCTAACTCAATAGGTAAATTCCCACTTATGGTAATTTATTTTTATGGTATGCTTAATCATACCCAATCATACATTTATTAACATATTTTCCAACACCATCGTTCCCCACGTAAATCGTTCTCACTTCATGACATAATAAAGGGGAAGATCCATCACAAATATCATGGGCTTAGCATATAACTTTGTCATGGGTTAGGAGGATGTCAACTTGCATATATGAACATATATTAACCCAACTACTTTTAACTCAAACTTGCATATTATCATACACATATCTTGCATAACATGTTGAACTTGCATATAAGCATTCTCATAACTTGCATAACATGTTAAACATGCATTTAATCATACACATAACTTGCATAAGCATCCACATACTTGCATAATCATTCACATACTTGCATAAGCATTCACATACTTGCATAAGCATGCATAACTTGCATATCATGTCATTTAAGCATATACATATCTTGCATAAGCATTCATATACTTGCATAAGCATGCATAACTTGCATATCATGTTAAACTTGCATTTAAACATATACTTAACTTGCATATGAACTTGCATAACTCACTTTGTTAAACATGCATAATTCCACTCATTAAATATGCATAAAGCCACTTGTTAAACATGCATAAATCAACTTATTAAGCATGCATAAACCAACTTATCAAACATGCATAAAGCCACTTATTAATTATGCATAATCAAAGTAAAACATAGAGTAGCATATCATTACAAATGATTCAAACTCACTAATCCGCATTTAAGACCATAAGTCTCATTATACCCAATCTACTTACTTTAACAATTGATGTTAAAGTGATAGAAACTCACTACTAGCAAATTTGCACTCCAAATGAAGAAGATTAAGATGCTTAGAATGGATTAGAGGTTGATTAGAGAGTGACTTGCTTGCAACTTCCTTCATGAACTAGTGGAGGCCATGCTCAAATTTCATTTTGCCATAGTTTAGTTACAAGACTTAATTATGAATGAATTAGGGTAGGGTTGGGGTCTTATTTATAGGATTAGGTGAGTGTTTTAGGCCCTTAGATTAACCCTAGATTAGGTTAGGACCCTTAGATTTAGGAAATCTCTAGAACCAGCCCTCCAAGCCAGCCTAGAACCCAACCTGGTGCAACCTGGTGCACCCAGGTTCTCTGGACGCCGCACCCCTGTCGACAGGCAAGTCGACAGGCAAGTCGACCCCCCTATCGACAGGCCTGTCGACAGCCCTGTCGACATGGGTAGGGCGGGAATCTTCCCGCCTGGCCCCGCCTGTTCCATTTCAAATCTGAATTTTAAATTTTTAAATCTGTTTTTAGTTTTGAATTTTCTGCAAACTTCTTTGGGCCATAACCGGGCCATACGGACTCCGATTCTCGAAAACTCGGACTCTATTTTGCGTATTTTTCCGAGACGAACGCAATGACGCAGCCCGTTTCCCCTAATTCCCACATCTGAGATTATTTATTCTGTAATTAGTGAATTTTAGTATTAACCCAAAATTCGGGGTGTTACATTCCTAAGAATTAATCACGAAGGCCGAAACCAACATCAGATCAACACCACAAAGTCGTTCAACTTAACTAGTCTCCAGTCAGTTTCTAATTTCCTTATCTCCTTTTAAATATGCAAAACGTTTGCTTTAAATCATCATTCACTTCAAACGTGAAATTTTTTCTTTTACGAAACTCATTTTACTAAATCAAATCTTGATTTAAATAACAAATATCATTATAGCTTAAAATCCCACTTATTTGGTTATTTTATAAACACGTACTTCATATTTTATTTCATAAACACATTTTATAAGTTATAACTAGAATGAGACCCATGCTTCGCACACGGGAGGTTGGTGGTGCATACCGATTTTAAGTTATAATTTAAATCTCAATTTCCTATTCGATAACAAATCTAAATATTAGTTATCTCATCAAATCCTGAATTTCATTTTATATAATTTATAAGAATAAATTATTTTTAATATATTCGACATAGTCGAATGCTAATTATAAATCCTTACGGATTTATTTCAACTCTATTTTCATTTCAAACATCGAAATGATTTCATCGGTTTCCTTTCAAACGACTTTCCCATTTCCCTTTTTAAATTCATTTCTGTATTTATAATTCCAAATTATTTAATAATAATAATTTCATCTCATTTATAAATATTGTTTATAAATCAAACTTACTTGTTTTATATAATTTAAACAAGTTATTTTATTCTAGTTTATTCGAAATTTACTTTCTATTTAATAATAGATTTTCTGTTTTTAAAACCCCAAATTCCTCCCCAATATATTTGAATATATTTTACGGTATTTAAATACCCATTTATTTTAGGTCAATGTTATTCAAACATCCCAATCAAACAATAATCAATACAGATTATTTATCACATCATAAAATAAAATATATGAAAAACAACAATAATTGTTGAGGAATCTAGTCAGATTCTTCCAACCTGTTTCCATGCATCCACAGATGATAATCAACATTTATTTCATCTCAATATGAAATAGATAATAAATAGAATCCATATTTAACTAACGACTTTATATATATAACTATCAACCAATTTGTTTGTAAATCATCCAAACAACCATCACACACAGCATTCGATCGTTTTTAACAATATTAAAACGTTTATAAAATTATAAAACTGGACAAAGTTAGTGAGATTACTCACATTGGCTCGTTAATCATTGAATAACGGTTAACGTTCGGTTGATCATATCAGGCATTTAATTACGCTATTAATTGAAATGATCTCCAAATCTCCCTAGACTAGTTCCGTTATGTAGTCTACTTCCATACGATTCTAATGGATCCAAGTTTGTGAAATTCTGATAACGTATGATCAAGATATGATTATTTACAGTTAATACACTACTATATTTTTAATTAAACTTGAGATTGGTTTTTACCATTTTACCATTAAACTTTTAACCAATCCGGCTACTACGTTCTTGACCTACCTCCTCATCGCACTGGCCTCGCACCGGAGCCACTACCTTGGCGTTTCACTTCATTCCGTGCTTGACACCAACTTTGAAATGCCATGCACTGTAAGTGCGAACATAAGCTTCACGAAATTGGCACACTCGAACCCCTCGATGCTTCTGACTATCCTCTCTGCACAAACCTCGCCAGTTACTGTCCACCTTCTAAAACCATTTTTCAGCTAAGTAAAATAATATACTTCTATTTTGTTGGTTGTGTTCACAAAGTGTATGCGTTCTTTTCCTTAACAAAGACATAGACCTTGATGGCTCCAGTTTTCCTTTTCTTTTATTTTACCTGGTCCGCGCAAGAATCCCTCAGCCCATTTTCACATGTATTCTTCGCTACCCTGCTAGTTCGAAACAGTGACCAGCTGAAGACCCTTCACCATTCAAACTGTCTCGTTCAACACACCATAACACACGCTCCAGTATTATGGCCACTTCTGCATGTTATTTATCCCATTTAAAATACATAATAACATGCCTACCCCATTTTGAATGCCCGAAACATCCCGTACTCATACGCACTCCTCTTCCTCACAAAAAGGTGACCTGCTCCATTCACAGGCCATTGTCGTTCTTTATAAATCCCGAAAACAAAGATAGCTATTATACCGATCCTCCCTTTTGCTCAAACCCAATCGTGCATAGTTCGAATGCTATTTGTTGTTTCCTACTTCACTCCTTCGTGAAACACCAAACTGGACTTCACCAATCCCACTGTTGTTCACGTATACCTTCCATAGTGTATATGTACACTATTAAACCCATGTACCCCATTTCAAAACTTTCCATCCTCGCACCAATACACAGTATTCCTTCTCCTATCAAAATGCCACTACCTGCATGAACCATTAATGAATCTACTGCAAACACCTTCCTCCCCTGACATTGGTGCTTACGTCTTATGAACCCCTCAACCCAAATGTGTTATTTCCCATCCTAATGCTCACGGTAAAACAAATGACAGCGAACTGAACTGTGTTCCACTACCTTGAATGCTTCTGGGGTTGAAGAGTTTTTCTCCATGATCCTAAAAGTATTTGTTTCGAATTTTTATATGGAGTTTTAGATTTAGTTATTTTACTTTCGAATGGAGTTTAAATCTTGCGATTTCATTTCTCCTTTTGTTCGAACACCATGTAAAAATGCTCCATATCCTAAAGCCTAAAAACAATGAATACTCTGACTCGCGTATATATGTAATATAGAGGATGCTTAACAACCAAGTATATAGGACAACTATTAATTAGAGGTCGGCTAGGGTAGGTGTCTTATTTCTTAGTGATGAAGTATTTAGGTAGGAGGTGACAATTCCATGTATGAAGTCTGTAAGGTATGTCAACAAAAGAAGGTAGTACATTACGTATACTTCACTTTCTAAGTAAAAGCCAGTTCTGTTTAGTAGCTAGGTAGGAGTACTATAGGACGGTGACAGTGTACTGAAATGGGTAGAGATATTTACATATTAACTTAGTAGCTAAGTAATGAAATATATATATATATATTCCTTTTCTTCTAAGATTGGTGGAAAACAAGTGGACATGTACTAGAGATTAAATTTCCCTTTGCTTTGAAATTGAGTTCGGCTCCTTGTACATTCCACGACAACGTAGACTTCAGTTAAATTAGGTTGTGCTCCATTGTACATGTAACATAAAATGATATATGGACCAACATATTGTTAATTTAGTTAATTTATTAACATACAGGTCTTATATTAGTTTTTGTTGTGTATTGATTAACGATATGCAGAACAACCATGTACAAATTTTGTTTTTTTGAAATAAGAAATGTTGGAATCTATTAAACTGTACTTTTCTAATGGAAGAGAAAAATGAAGATTTCTCTTTATAGATTGAGAGTTACGTCCAAATTAAATTTTCAAGTAGTCGCTATGGAATCGTTTATAAGCCATAACGGTTATTTAATGTTAATTTAATATCGGTTTCTAATTTAGACAGGATCTTTGCGACGTAGGTATAATTTAACTTTTAGAATTTTTCTGTAATTTTTATTTTGGAAAATAGGAAACTTTTTATTTGAAGTGTTTTACACCATATACCAGCACTTGTGGGGTTTCACAGAATAAGTTAACTAGTCTATATTATTATATTTTTGGGATCGTGGCACACTGCTCGACACAATGGTATTTTTGGTATTGTCGGTAGCAGTTCATACTTGAATAGAATTTTACGTAGAAACAAAAGGTCCATTTCATATTTCCTTATAATAGTAAAAAATATAGCTAATAATGCTGATGAGCATGCATCTCTTCATTACATTTGATCATAACAAGAAGTACATTAAGAGTAGCTTTTGTAATATGGATGTAAAGTCAAACACTATATTATTGCGGTAATGGCAAAACAAAATTTGTACACGGTTGGTCCGCATATCATTGATCAGTACACAACAAAAACTAATATAAGACTTGTACGTTTGTAAATTAACTAAATTAACAATATGTTGGTCCATATATCATAGTATGTTACCAGTACAATGGAGCACAACCTAATTTAACTGAAGTCTACGTTGTCGTGGAATGTACAAGGAGCCGAACTCAATTTCAAAGAAAAGGGAAATTTAATCTCCAACACATGTCCACTTGTGTACCACCTATCTTAGAAGAAAAGGAAAATATATTTGTATATATATATTTCATTACTTAGCTACTAAGTCAATTTGTAAATATCTCTACCCATTTTAGTAAACTGTCACCGTCCTATAGTACTCCTACCTAGCTACTAAACTGAACTGACTTTTACTTAGAAAGTTAAGTATACGTAATGTACTGCCTTCTTTTGCTGACATACCCTACAGACTTCACATATTGAATTGTCACCTCCTACCTAAATACTTCATCACCAAGAAATAAGACACCTACCCTAGCCGACCTCTAATCAACAGCCATGTTATATACTTCGTTGCTAAGCATTCTCTATATTATATATACGCGAGTCACAATATTCATTGTTTTTGGGCTTCAGGAACTGGAGCATTTTCCATGGTGTTCGAACAAAAGGAGAAATGAAATCACAAGATTTAAACTCCATTCGAAAGTAAAATAAATAAATCTGAAACTCCATATAAAAATTTGAAACAAATACATTCAGGATTATGGAGAAAAACTCTTCAACCCCAGATGCATTCGAGGCAATGGAACACAGTTCAGTTCACTGTCATTTGTTTTAGTGTGAGCATTAGTATGGGAAGCAACACATTTGGGTTGAGGGGTTCATAAGATGTAAGCACCAATGTCAGGGGAGGAAGGTGTTTGCAGTAGAGTCATTAATGGTCCACGCAGGTAGTGGAATTTTGATAGGAGAAGGAATACTGTGTATTGGTGTGAGGATGGAAAGGTTCGAAATGAGGTACATGGGTTTAATTGTGTACATATACACTATGGAAGGTATACGTGAACAACAGTGGGATTGGTGAAGATCGGTTTGGTGTTTCACGAAGGAGTGAAGTAGGAAACAACAAATAGTGTTCGGACTATGCATGGTTGGGTTTGAGCAAAAGGGAGGATCGGTATAATAGCTATCTTTGTTTTCGGGATTTATGAAGAACGGCAATTGCCTGTGAATGGAGCAGGTCACCTTTTTGTGAGGAAGAGGAGGGTGCATGAGTACTGGGATGTTTCAGGCATTCAAAATGGGGTGGGCATGTTATTGTTTAAATGGGATAAATAACGTGCAGAAGTGGCCATAATACCGGAGTGTGTGTTATGTGTGTTGAACGAGACAGTTTGAATGGTGAAGGGTCTTCAGCTGGCCACTGTTTTGAACTAGCAGGGTAGCGAAGAAGATATGTGAAAATAGGCTGAAGGATTCTTGCGTGGACCAGGTAAAATAAAAGAAAAACTGGAGCCATCAAGGTCTATGGCTTTGTTAAGGAAAAGAACGCATAAACTTTGTGAGCACGACCAACAAAATAGAAGTATATTATTTTACTTAGATGAAAAATGGTTTTAGAAGGTGGACAAGTAACTGGCGAGGTTTGTGCAGAGAGGATAGTCAGAAGCATTGAGGGCTTCGAGTGTACCAATTTCGTGAAGTTTATGTTCACACTCTGTGCATGGAATTTCGAAGTTGGTGCCAAGTCCGGAATGAGGTTAGACGCCAAGGTAGTGGCTCCGGTGCGAGGCCAGTGCGACGAGGATGTAGGTGAATAGAGTAGCAGCGATTGGTTCGAAGTTTAATGGTAAAATGGTAAAGCGCAATCTCTAGTTTAATTAAAAATATAATAGTATATTAACTTTAAATAATCATATATTGATTATACATTATCAGAATTTGACAAACTTGGATCCCTTAGAATCGTATGGAAGTAGACTACAAAACAGAACTAGTCTGGAGAGATTTGGAGATCATTTCAATTTATAGTGGGATTAAATGCTTGATATGATCAACCGAACATTAACCGTTATTCAACGATTAAAGAACCAATGTGAGTAATCTCACTAACTCTGTCCAATTTTATAATTTTAAATACGGTATTTAATATTGTTAAAAATGATCGAATGCTGTGTGTGACGGTTGTTTGGATGATTTACAAATAAATTGGTTGATAGTTATATGTATAAAGTCGTAAGTTAAATATGGATTCTATTTATTATTTATTTCATATTGAGATGAAATAAATATTGATTAACATCTGTGGATGCAGGGAAACAGGTTGGAGGAATCCAACTGGATAACTCAACAATTATTGTTGTTTTTCATATATTGTATTTTAAGATGTGATAAATAATCCATGATTGATTATTGTGTGATTCGGATGTTTGAATAACATTGACCTGAAATAAATGGGTATTTAAATACCGTAAAATATATTCAAATATATTGTTGACGAATTTAGGGTTTTAAAAAGAGAAAATCTATTTTTAAATAGATAGTAAATTTCGAATAAACTAGAATAAAATAACTTGTTTAAATTATATAAAACCTGTAAGTTTGATTTATAAACGATCTTTATTAATGAGATGAAATTATTATTAAATAATTTGGAATTATAAATTCAGAAATAAATTTAAAAAGGGAAATGGGAAAGTCGTTTGAAAGGAAACCGATGAAATGATTTCGATGTTCGAAATGAAAATAGAGTTGAAATAAATCCGTAAGGATTTATAATTAGCATTCGACTATGTCAAATATATTAAAAATAATTTATTCTTATAAAATTATATAAAATAAATTCGGGATTTGACGTTGGATTTGTTATCGAATAGGAAATCGAGATTTAAATTATAACTTAAAATCCGTAGGCACCACCAACCTCCCGTATGCGAAGCACGAGTCTCATTCTAGTTATAACTTATAAAATGTGTTTATGAAATAAAATATGAAGTATGTGTTTATAACATAACCAGATAAGTGGGATTTTAAACTGTAATGATATTTGTTATTTAAATCAAGATTTGATTTAATAAAATGAGTTTTGTAAAAGAAAAATATTCATGTTTAAAGTGAATGATGATGAAAAGCAAACGTTTTGCATGTTTGAAAGGGGTTAAGGAATTTAGAAACTAACTGAAGACTAGTTAAGTTGAACGACTTTCTGGTGTTGATCTGATGTTGGTTTCGGCCTTCGGGATTAATACTTTGGGAGTTGTTCTCTTACTAATTTATGGATAGAGACTGATGGACGTTGACGGATAGTGATGCATGAGTATAAGAAATGGAAATGTTTTCCAAAGCTAGCAACGTATATTTTCTAAATATAGAAAATAGGAGGTTGGAAATATATGGAAATTTGTTTTCCAAAAAATGTGAGAAGTTAAACGGGTTTAAGAAATAAATTGGGAAATGAAATGATGATTGATCGGTAAGATATTCATTTGGGAATATGACCGATGTTTGTACACATGTTTTCCTTTGATAGTTAAATAACCGACTATCAAAGTTTTTGACCATTTTCGTTGTCAATACGGAGATACCGGGATCAGATTTATTATCTGAAAACCACTCTGCATGGGCATTATCGTTTCGAATCAAATAGATCAAAGACAATTGAAGACGAAGTTTATACAAGGGTTATTTAGGCGATCTTAGGTAGAAATTACCTAAGATGGAATTTCTTTGGGTCATCCAGTCCCAGTACAACTTAAATGGATGAATGTCTGACAGAGTATATATGGTAGATCGCGTAAGTTAATCGTTTCAAATGTATTTACGTCGGTCGCAGAGGAATTTGTTTCTCTTAGCTTATACTTGTGGTATTTTTGGGGAAATCAATTTGTGATTTGACGGGTATGACGATGTGGCATTCAAAGTAAATAAAGGAGTGATCTGTTAAAAGATACGAAATGACCTCAAGCCTCATAAACTGGGAAGTGACAGAAATCGAGCAGGCAGCATGGCTAAGTGGGTCTGACCCAATAAGGGTATATTATCACCATCTAGAGAATATTCATATTTGTTACTTCTTTCGCTTCTATATCTCCTGGGAACGGTTATGTTGGTATACCAACCATAAGGTGATAATATATTCGGAACATTCAAGCGAAATGAATGACCGGTCATGTGTAGCTGGGTTACAAGATGTTTTTGTTAAACTCTAGTGTATTGCTTCTAGATTACACTGATCGGAAGGTGGTTTCATACCTTCTCATAGTTGGAAATCCATTTCTCAATAAGAGGCCGCAGTTTTTGATTGTATATTATATATATAGAGCGTGAGATGAAAGTGTTCTACTAGATTGTTAAGTGCTTGTATTATACACTATTATAATATCAGAATAATATTGTTTTTGAAAATGTTTTGGGTTATCGTAAGGTAAAAACTATCCATGTTTATGTGTGGATCGGTCTTACGATTATCATTGCTTTTGAAAAGGATTTGGAAAAGTTAAACCAAGTGTTTGGAGTTTAATCACACCAGTCACATGACTGACCTAGAGTTTACTTTGTTTTGTTTTCCCTAAACTCTTGGGTTCCTAAATTTATACGGGCAGTCAAGTAGTCAGGATTTTTTAGATATACTTGAATGAGTTCGGAGCAGGGGGCTTTAGAGTTAGATATATATATAGATTTTATTTTCTCTGTGATGTTATGTGATAATGGTATGTATATACTATTACTAGTTGCATTTCCAAAGCTATGTTATATAATATATTTTATTCATTACGCTACGGGATTCGTGTTTACTCTGATTCTGTTTTGTTGTGATCTCCTTCTTCTTCTATTCTAACTTTCTTTCTTTCTATTTCTCACCCTCTAACTTCTTTCTATTAATGGTCCGGTATTTCCGATTATTGAATAGTCGACATTGTGATATGTGTCGTTTTTCAGGGTCGAAAATCCTTGGGTCAATACAAGATCGGGTCAAGACAGTGAGAGGATATTAAGCTAGCAGATATTTCAGATAAGCTAAGCTATATAAAGGAGAGACCTCTGACATCTTCTTTGATACTTTATTGATGGTAAAGGATGGTTGCGCTGAGATGACAATTTTTGTGTTCCTTGCATGGTAGATTTGATGAGTGTGGTTTTGGCAAAGGCACATCACTCTCGGGTGGTTATTCATCCAAGCAGTGATAAGTCGTACTGAGACATGAAGAGGGTTTTCTACTGTACAAGCATGAAAAAGGGTACAACCAAATTTGTGGCAAAGTGCTTGACGTATCAGAGTGTGAAAGTGGAGCAAAAGAAGCCTGGTGGATTGCTCCAGCCATTGGATGTTCCACATTGGAAGTGGGAGAGTGTATCATGGACTTTATCGATGGTTTGCCTAGACTGAGGAAAGGCAACACCATCATCTGTGTTACAGTAAACCGCTTGATGAAGAGCGCCAATTTCATTTTGGTCAAAAGCATGAGGTCAACTTCTTGGTTAGCTTCTGTCTATTTGATAGAGATAGTTCGACTCCACAATGCTCCTACCAACATAGTAAGCGACAAGAATCCTAATTTTACTGGTGAGTTTTGGAGGGGTCTACAGGAGGCATTAGGGACATTGTTCAAATTGAGTATAGCTTGCCACCCATAGATGGATGGATAGATCGGGAGAGTGAATAGGATCTTAGAGGATTCACTAAGACCATGTATCCTAGATTTCAGAGGGACATGGTAGGAGCATCTACCTTTCGCGAAATTTGCGTATTATAGTCTCCAGACGAGCGTTGGCATGACTCCTTTCGAGCAATTAGATGGACGACTGTGAAGATCCCCTTCATGTTAGTGGGAGTTGACTGATAGATAGCTTGTTGGGACAGACATAGTGAGAGAGACATCCGAAAAGATTAACTTGATAAGGAAAATAATGAAAACGACACAAGATCGGCAAAAGTCTTATGCGAATAAGAGAAGGATTAATTTAGAGTATGTAGTTGGCGATCTAGTCTTTGTGGAAGTATCACCACCTAGGAATATGGTTAGGTTTCATTCTACAAGCAAGTTGGCATCCAGATTCGTACGATCATTCCATATTGTGGAGAGAGTAGGGAAGATATCTTATAAATTTCATCTACTTGAGAGAATTTCTAGAGTACACGACTTATTCATGTTTCGCATTTACAGAAGTGCTTACATGACTCAATGGTGGTAGTGGAGCCTAGCCTGTTAGAGGATGTGGACATTGAGAGAGGCATCTGTCCGTTGAGTACCTACACAGATTGTAGGCCACGAGATCAAGAAGTTAAGAAATAAGGAAGTGCGACTATTGAAGATTCGGTTGGGAGATGATAAGAGTGAGGCTATTTGGGAGCTTGAAGAGAAGACGGACATTTCTTATCCATTTCTCTTTGATGGTATGCTTTGACTTTTTCCATCATTAGCTTTGGATGGGTTGTATCTTTCCAATCCTTTGAGTATTTAAATCTTACAATATAACCTATAGATTACGTGATATGGCTGAAACATGTTATTACAGCATGTTATGTTTGATATACACAAGTGGATGCAAGTGTTTGTAAGTGGATGCTTATAAACAAACTAACTATTAGTGATCGGAAAATAGGACGCTAAACATATGCATATCAATTTGTGTGCATTTTTCTTTATTTTCATAGTTGATATAGTGGATGATTATCAATTAGTTGTTACATTTGGTTGATTTTTGAAGCATGCATGTAGGACTATATATTTGTTATCATTAGGGTTTTTTTGCATATGTTTGGATACATACCACTAACAAAATTGCATAAAAGGGAGGTCAACTGAATTAGTAGACTACCTAATCTTTTGCATTAGTTAGGGACATATACACTACACTATTGCATAATAACATAAAAAGCATTAGGAAATTTAAGGTCCATGGATGATAATTGATGGTGTTTGAGTATATGGTTTTAGGCACTTGTACAAAAATATCGATCTTAAAATTCTACCCTTAGAGATTTCAATGAGGAAATCCTTTAAGGGGGGAGAATGTAACAACCCAAATTTTTACTACACGATAATCAATTAACAAATTAGTTAATAAAATAATAAGTTGTAAAAATATCAGAATTTTGTAATGGTACATGTACCATTGGCTCCGCTGCAATTTTCTAGCCCAGTTACTTATTTGGTATGTGAGAAATGAATGTAAAATGAACAGGTTATGACAATTTGAATTTTAGATTAGAAAAGATTTATATATATATATATATTTATAATTATATATACACACATGTATGCATGTATGTATGTATGTATGTATGTATGTATGTATGTATGTAAGGATTAGGTCGACCTGGGCCATACAGGGGTCGACCCACCCATGAACAGGTTATGAAAATTTGAATTTTAGATTAAAAAAGATTTATATATATATATATATATGTATGTATGCATGTATGTAAGGGTCTGGTCGACCTGGGCCATATAGGGGTCGACCCACCCCCTTGTTAGGCACGATTTCGTGCCTGACATGAAATCAACGAACGAATCTGATTTTTCCAACATGTTTTTCTATGTTGGCTCCTTCTGATTGGCATATTTTCAAATCTAGGCTAACGTGACAAGTTCTGGTGGGTCCAATGACGTGGCTGGCCTAAATTTAATCTATAAACCTAACGGCCTAAGATCCCCAGCTTGACCTATAATAAGACCCCCATACCACAATACTACTCTCATTCCTTCACAACACAATCTATTCTCCGCTTAGGATCATTCTTTTATTTTAGAGACGGGCCAACCAATAATTTTAAATTTTAGGGGAAAAGGTTTATAAATAAAAGTGTTTATACGTACATATCCAGGAGTCAGCTGCTATTAGGGCCACAGAGGAATGCTTTGTCATGGTGAGTTTTTATAATTACGTGGATTTTTGATATCTTTAGGTAAATAGGCATTATAATAGTTGTAGGGTTTCTGTAGTTTTTATTTACAGTTTTTTTGCAGCTTTGTTTATTTACTGTAAGTTATTAGTTTTCTTTAAATTTATTTCCGTAAGTTATACTTGTAGATTTTTAGCCTTTTTTTACAATTTTTTTAGTTTATATTTAAAATATTATAAGTTATTTTTTTAGTCTTGTTTCCCCATGTTGTGTGTGATTTTACAATTTTACGCTTATTTTGGCTATGCCCATAACAGATTAGATCTGTAAATATAGCGGTATGTACACGACTGATATAGGTAGTTGATTTATGCATCTAATTATAATCCTTTTATTTTGTGTACGTTGAAAAATATAATTAAAATGGAATTATATAAAAGTGGATTAATGAATTGGGGCTAAATTTGTAGATAGTAAACATGTAGCACAAAACTATAATAATTGGGAATTAGACTGAAAATAGGAAAATTTGATAAGATTTGCAAATAATTACGATATAGGTTATAATGGGAAATTTGCATGCATAATGATAGATTGTACAAACACAAAGAATTATAATAAAAAAATATGGCTTAGATGCAAATATAAATATAACGTGAGGTTATAAATATATGAAATGGCTTATTATAGAAATGAAACTAAAAATGATGTTAGGTTTGTATGCATTATTCTATGATTATTATATGGTTCTATTATGTCCATGTAAATAGGCATTTTGTTATTATTTTATGGTTATATAATGGCCTCGTAAATAGGCACTCTATGTTATTTTATGGTTTTACGGTAGCCTCGTAAATTGGCAAGCTATGGTTATTCAATGTCTATGATTTTGTGGTAAATCTATAGGGTCCTAATCAAAAGGGATTTGTCGCATTTTTGTTGTTGTGGATCAATACCAAGAAGCATTCCTTTATCACCGATGTTCTCTCATGATGGAGGAGCCTAAGGCATACTTATACTGAGCTAAATAATAAGACAGTCTGAATGGATGTGGGTATGAGTGCATTGAATCGACTGGGGAAAATAAGACACTGCAACACCTATAGTGATGACTAGATCCTTTGTTGATCAATCGTTTTGAAATAAATTTGATGTTTCCATTTTAAATTATTTTTCGCTGTTTTTACTATTTTTGTCTTGTGAATCTTAGTCTCTGTGACATATATTTATGTTTATACCTATAATGCTTTAAATTTATTGGCGGATCCTACTTTGAGGAGCGTTAAGGGGTAAGGGGTGTTTCAACCTTTTAATGAGATTTTGAATCACATCAAATCAGAACATATGAAGGTTTTACTAGTTAATAATGTGGAGTGTAACGTAAAATGTTAGGGTTAGGAAAATTAGTATTTACGAAATTATTAGGGTTAGGGTATAAGTTAGTGTTATCTATAATAAATAGACAATTGACAATTGTAACCTTGGGGCTTATGGGTATTGGATATGACGATAAAACATAGAAGTTGAAAAGGTTATGATTAGGGTAAATAATAACTAAGTGTAAAAAGTCAAATTATGGGCAATTAATATTATAATGAATTTGGAAATAATTAATGAGTTACAACTAATAGGAACTGATGAGCATTCATGGGACTAATATTAATGGCATGTATTGCAATGTTGATTGCCTTAACAAAGTTGATCGTTATGGTTATTAATGGCATGTGATAGTTATACTACTAAAATTAATGCTGATTTTTGGTAAAATTACCATAGTTATACTAAGTCCAATAAATTATCTTAGAATTATAAGTCTTATCTTAGAAATGTAAATCTCATCTTACAATTAGTTTGAATCTAAGAGTAATATCCAGATTAATATTATAATTAAATATAGGAGATCGGACTTAGCAGGTTAATGATTCGAGGTCAGTTGAGTCATTTAACAGAAGTCTGCACTTTTCAATAGTTGGATGTACTACAACTGATGTGAGATATCATTGATCATAGAAAACTGCAATAATCATAAAAACGTGGTGAGGAATTTTCCTATTATTTTACTTCTAGCTTGAGGTACTAAGTTACTGTAAGGTTCGCCTTCCTTTAAAAGAAGAGATCTAAAGGAAATTGAGCATCGTAGCTTATTTATTTGGACTAAAGTCTCAAGTGGTTAGATCCACCTTTTTGAGTATTAAATGATTAGGATTTGCTCATTTCATTATGAATTTATCCTTAGGAGTACAGGAAGCAATTATTGGGTACACCCTTGGACTAAAGTCTCAAGTGGTTAGATCCACCTTTTTGAGTATTAAATGATTAGGATTTGCTCATTTCCTTATGAATTTATCCTTAGGAGTACAGGAAGCAATTATTGGGTACACCCTCACACGGTATTAAGTGATCAATGGACTCACCTTTCTCTAGCGGGAGTACCAAATGGATTAATGGGTGCGAATTAGAAAATCTTCGGAAAGGTCCGCTTCCTAAAAATATTAAGTGGGCGGGTTAGAGTCCACCTGGGGATAAGATATCAAATGGTAGCTATGAAGGTACCAAGAGTATGCATATCCTAAGAGGAAGTATTAAGTGTTTAGTAGATTACCCAATAATGTCATCTTGATAGCAACATAGGGGTCCCTTGGGGGAAGTCTTAAGTTATGAAATGTCGTCTACCTATCTTTCAAGGATTAAATGACTTCTTATTACTCTTGAATTATTTGTTGTTTTCTTTATGGGATTAATAAATGCAAATAATAGAAGCCTTAACTAGTGGTTAAGGGATTTCTCCTGTAATGTCCTTAAGGGATCGAGGGCTCTGCTTATATATTATATTTAGATAAGGTAGTAAGTGGGCTAGAGGACCCATTTCTTTTGTTATTGGAGTTTCGTAATGGTGGATGGTTTAAAGTATTTTTATATAAAAAGGGTACAATGTCAGATTTTTAGTAACTTGGTTTGGGAAGTTGCTACCGTGGATATGGTAGTCAAATCATCATGCGTGCAATGCAAGGTTAGGCTAAATTCACTAACCTTATTAGACATATAATCTGGCTGAAACCAATCAAGATAAATTTGTGTATTGTGGATGGTTTTGCTTATTTTCTACTTATCTTTTTTTCATTTTCTACTCACTAGTAATTGGTGGTTTGGCCTTCTTCTCATTACAACTCTTAGGATAACATTAGGGGAAGAAAGCCTTTGGAAGTGGACATGTTTCTTTTTCCTTCTTGATCTCTCATCTCGGTACTGATGTAGGGACTCGATTTTAAGGTAACAGACATAGTTGATAATTATAATCCTATCTTGTTTCCACCATTCGTTTGTCTTTATTATACTCTGATTATGGTCATGTTGATTATTGCAGGTACCAGATCAACACAATCCATGCTTGGATGGGTTTATGCTTTGGATTTTTTGGAAATTCAAGCTCAGAAAAGTGCGGTCATATCTCCAACATGACAGAAAATTGGTGGAAGAACGTACATTCAAAAGAAGACATGGATGATGGTTGGGGTTTTGTGTCAAGTCGAACTCCCTCCATTTTAAGAGACTTAAGATGTTGAATATCCGAAGAAGTTTAATCTTCTTATATTGCCTTCCCATAATGAAATTATTGATTCAGAATTGTTTTTATACTAGTATGAATGACCTATAGATGGTGTCGGTGCTACTGGTACATGCGATGCATATGTTGTCCCGTATTCTTGAAGGGAATCTCTTCTTGAAGTTTTATTGGGCTTCCATCCAAATCTATCTCAAGATTCAAAGAGCTATCTAGGAATTTTGCGGAATAATTCCAACTATGTACTACTTAAGCTAAGGACATTTTATGGTTGTCTATATTATTCTAAGCTCCTAAAATGTTGTCGAAGGCATTCTTGAATCGATCAAATGTCCCGATTGCGGAAGTTAGCAAACTATATGACAAGATGACTCTCATGGTGTCATATGAGTCATCAACAAAGAGGTGATTTCAGAAGGTGAATTAAAATGAAGTAACCTACAACTTTGACACGTTTTATGTAACAAACCTTGTTTTTAGGAACCCAAGTAAACATATTAGAATATGTTTGGTCATTTTAAAACAGAGAAGTATAAAAGACGAGCACAAGACTTAACTTGTACGATAATTCAAAGTGGGAAATAAAGAAATTATGTGTATTGGAATAATTAAATTCACTTTACATAATAAGGAAATTTATTCCACCCTATGTTTGTAAATTATATTTGATGGTTCAAACTAATATTGAAAATAGAATATTGATTAACAATCGGTATTTGAGTAAAAATACCTTGCTAAAAAAATATTTGAGTAAAAATATATTTTCAATATGAAATGTTAAATAATTTTAATGAGATCATAAATCGTGGATTTTGTAAATTAATTTGGAAGAAATCTGGATTATGTAATCATTTAAAATTGGTTAAAATGGATTTTTTTATAGAAAACTGTGTTGAGTTGAAATAAGCTTCAGAAAATAAGCTTAATCATATGCCTTGAGTAAAATTTGAGATGTAAGAGTATTTTTTGGTGTTAATCTGGAGATTTGGTAATAAGTTGAGTTTTAATACTCGCTGTTGTGTAAATATAATTCGAATAAGTTAAAACAAAATTTTGAAAACTTTGTTATGTGTGTAATTATTAATAAATAGGAATTTATCTAATTCCCAAAGTATATAATTGCAATAAACAAATAAACAATCTTTGTTGAAAAATAGGAAGTTTATTGTATAAAATTCCTAAGAGTTTATAAATATTGTTGAAAAATATTTATATATGTTTTATAATAAATATTTTGTTGTAATAAATTTTTTGTGTTCGGAAATTTATTTGTGTTTAACGTATTTTGAGTATTTTAAAGTTTAAGAATGTCAATTTTATTCAACTGAATGTAAAATGTACATTTTTGTGTAAAATAGTAAATTTAAGTGAAAACAAGTTAAAAGTAACGATTAAAGTTGTTAAAGTGTGCTAAAACATACTTTTGTATTTTTAGTTAAGTGGTTTGATAAAAATTTGTAAAATTTATATTGAAATTGCGTATTTAAAAGAAGAAACAACTTAAAACTTATGTTGATAGTGTCTTAGATCTCCTAATTAACTCCTTAGGTCCAATCTTCCTTAATTACCCTATAAAGGTTTGATTAGCTCATTAAATCATGGCTTAAGAACAGACCATTCTGGATATCTCATATCCCTTCCTCTATAGATAAAAATTTCTTTCTCCTTCTTTTACAGTAAAAGGAAACAATGACACCTCCTAACACTGAATCTCTAATCTTCCTAATCAAAACTAAAAAATTGAATTAAGGACTAAATCTTGTGCTAATCCCTGGTAATCTATCAAAAACTACAATGTCCTCAGTTCATCTTAGTTTTGTAAAGCTCTTTGTTGTAGGTTAATATTTTCTTTTGCATGTCTTTGTAATTTTAAGCGCATGTGTTGAAGCTTAAGAAAAGGCCTAAACGCGTCATCTTTGATCTGAATTCGAGCTAATCTTAGCCAATCTTGGCTGAAAATTTAAGATGATGTGCCCCCTCATTATTTCTAGCTTAAATCTAGAGTTTACTATTGAACTCATATTTTGATTTTGTGCAAAATCATTGTTGTTAGTTTCACTGTACTAAAAGCAACAAAACATGGTCTGAGTCCACGTTTGTGGCTGCAAAACTTCTTCATCCTTTGACGTTTTTTAAATTTTTTTCCATATCCATTTGCATGTAGCTCTAGTTTTCGATGTCAAATTTCATCAAGTTTCAAAATTGTTTAGATACATGGAATTGATCACGAAGTTGATCTCTGGTTGTGTTTCGGACCTGGGCAAAATCGCATTGCCTGGGTATACCCATTATAGAATTGGGTCAACCCAAGGGTCGACCCATGTCATGTATGGGTCGACACATCCTAGCCAAAACACCCAGGTAACTTTTTTGCTTCCTGTGTATTTCTGGTTGCCTCCTAAGCACTCCAATTGCTTATTTTTGCCCTTTATGCATATTTTAGTGGTGAGTTTGATGTAAATTCAAGGCTTAATCCATAGCCTTAATCTTATTGCATCCATGTGGTGTTTTGCAAGAATTTCTAAGTTGTTTTAGTTATGTATTGCCACGACTTCAATTATATCGATGAAAGCCTAAATTATATGCGATCCGTAATTCTGATCTAATGAATTGTGTGGACTTTGAGCAATGTTTTCATGATGGATTTTGATGTATTTGAGATAGATACACGTTTTATAAAAACGGGCTTGAAAGTAACTAAATATAAATTTTCTTATCACAATGGGACAAATTTGGTTTTTTTGTTTTAGTTTTATAAATATATTTTCCTAATTATAAAGATTTCAAAGGAAAATTTTTAATAATCAATTTATAATCTCATTTTCTCAAACTAAGTATTTTCAATATACAAAACACACATGTTTGCACCATCCGAGAAGGCGTGACTGTGATTAAACAATATCGTAAACCTCGTGATATTGGACATGAAGGTATATAAGATCGGTTAATCCCAGACTCGTCTAATTGAAGCCACTATTTCTTATGTTATCTTGTGCTTTCGTTTTTACTAGTGTGAAATCGACTAGAGGTTAGCAAACCAGTAGTGAGAATGTATGGAATGTGATGCCCAATTACCACTATTCAAATTGTTGTCTACGAGTCTGTGACACATTCTGTGTTATTGCCAGTACTTGCTTCAAAGTGAAGCTGGACTCTGTAGGGGTCTTATATATATATATGTATTTTCTTGACTGAAGTAGTCAAGTACACCTGACCGAGATGGGTCGTAGTGAAGCTATACTCGACAAAGGTGGGTCATAGTAAAGTTATACTCAATTGAGATGGGTGTAGTGAATTCAAGGTCAACCGAGATAGGTTGTTGTAAAGACATTGTTCAGAGACGGGTCGTATGGTGGTTATACTCGATCGAGACGGCTCATAGTAATATTACACTTGACTGAGCGGGTCTTAGTGAAGTTGAAATCGAACGAGATGGGTCATAGTAAAGAATACTCATCGAGACGGATCGTAGTAAAATTCTATGTGACCGTGTCGGGTCAAATTGGAGTGTACTCAATCTAGATAGGTTATAGCAATAGATGTTTGATACGTATATAGTACTTGTCAATATAGCTTTCTTTTGTTGATATTGGAGTTTGGATCCATTTATGATGTTTTGTTGTTTAACGACTACTTGATGTTTTGGATCTAATTATATAATGGTTTGGTGATTTTTGTAGCCTTAGAGCTATTATGATGCTTAGTTAAATAGTGAAGACTTTTTGTTGAATAAACTCATATCGAGTTTATAGGTTGCTTTGGATATAGTTTTGTGTTATTTCCTAGTGTTGTATCTTTGTGCTATGTTTGATGCTTAACACCCTTTTAATGGAAATAAAATCTTCTGTGTGATTATACGTATTGTTCTTGAGACATCTTAGACTATTTTAGCCTTAATTATTTAGTGAATTGATCATTGTCATGGACTTGTATTATTCCTTTTGCTTAGAAGGAAATTCTTATCTATATGAATTTCATTCACTTGTCTTATTATTACTTATATGTTTAAGCTAGATTGGCCTTTGTATGTAATATCGGGTCAGACCGAGTTATTCAGGTCACAGCTTACTGTAGATTCGTGGTCTGTTAACCAATCGTAGACTATCTCATTGGAATTATTATCTTAGTGTGAATTCGTGCACTCATGTCATTGTACATTTATTCATTTGGAATTGTTGTATATTTATGGCTTGTGTATAACCATTCGAGTTTGTAGCACATGTATATGTTATATTCCGCTGTCGTACCTATGTGTGAGTGATTTGTGATATATTCTGATTTGGTGCACTCATGTCGTTGTATATTTATTCATTTGGAATTTTGACATGTTTATGGCTTATGTATAACCATTCGAGTTTGTAGCACATGTATATGTTATATTCCACTGTTGTACCTATATGTGATATGTGATTTGTGATATATTATGAATTGTTTTGAATACAATCCTTATCTATTATAACATTTAATTAGATAAATCAAGTACGTCGATCCACCTGAGGTAAGAAACAAAATTTATACACCCAATCAACATATTCGATACTTATTTAATATAGAACTATGGACGGTTGCTCCTAGCTAGCCTTATTCTCCGCTCTAATAGACAACATTACTTGTTAATTCTCTTTATTTGGGTAGGTGCGATGACTCGCCATAAACCATTGATGCTCGTAATCAAAAATTTGCGTTGTACAAGCAAATCATAATCTCACAGTGAAAGGAATAAAATATAATAACTGAAAAACAGATGTACTGTTAAATAAAACAAAAATAATGTCAATTACACCAAATTCTAACTGTCATATGAAGGTACATCAATAAAAGTATCCCATACTTTCAATAAACTACCAAACATGATAATAATAATAATAATAATAATAGTAATAATAATAATAATAAGCTATAGAATCCCCTTCGTCATGCTCCAATATCCATGACTCCATCACTCAAGCATCCCCATTTACTAATTTGTTTAATTATTATGAGGTGGGTTGTCAGAACATTTGTCCCGATGAATTAAAATCACATAAGTTAAAGGAATGTCTATTTCCTACACCTGGCAGTATGAATTTACCAAATTATGTCTATGCAAATTCAACACACAAATACAAATACTAATTGGGAGGACCACTTTTTTGCACCTCACGTCCGTTAATGTCAATCACTAAGGGAATGCATTAAGTTTTATGAAGCGTTGTAGGTAAACAGAAATAGAAATGTTACAAGACGGATACAAAAGCAACAACGGAATTTAAATTTTTATTTCAAACATAAATCATAACATCATGGTCCAAAATACATAAGTATAAGACTACATAAATTCCATTACAGTAATATAAAAACTTTTGTCTTGTACCATTAGGGTATAGAAAATACATAAAAAGAAAAATTCCCCAAAAGGGACAAAGCCATAGTAGCAAAGATAGAAACTGAGTAATACTTCAAGAGCTGCCCCAAGCAAGATGATAACCGAGTCCTTACTAATCCTGGGAATTCCCACCTTGCGAACCGGTGGGGGGGGAACGGAAGAAAGAAGAGAAAAAAAAGAGTCAGAAATAATGCCTGGCGGGTCTAGTTACTTTTAGCAAGTAAATAAATAAAAGTATCATGACAGGCATATAAACTGGAGAGATAGATAACAGTAATAAGACAGGTATAACAGACAGAGCAAGATAAGCAGAATGGATACAACAGAATAGGTTACGCTTCTCTAATACTTTTCTCTGCACCAATACTGGTATAACAGATATGTGACAGGATTACATACTCCCTAATTACTCAACAGAAATAGGATGATCCCAACAGAACCATAATGGTAGTTTTAGGTGTACTCTAGTAACGGGTTTTACCCCAAACAGAATTAACCAGTACCAAAATAGAAATAACGGGTGTTAAACCCAACAGAAATACAAGTACCCCACAGAAACAGACAGGACTAGATGTACCCTAATTACTACCCCCAATAGATCAGCTCCCTATTCCGTAAATACCGTGTGTCAGCCCCACGGTAGGGTGTATTACTTCCTAAAGTGGCAACCTACAGAAGGACACAAACCTATTTACTAGTGCTATAACGGCTTGTTTTCCCAGAAGTAGGTCGTACTCATGCACGCACATGAGTTCATTGGAATGTGCTAGTACACACCTCCTCCCAGATGAACCTTTTACAATCAGTTTAGTAAGAGTGCCTTGACCCCTACCTAGTGCGGGGTCCCCCTTTTCATACTAGGATGGATTACTGACAAATATGGGTCCCACATAACGGATGACACAAGCCAACCCCCACAGATCTTGTGTCCCCAATTAACTAGGATTTTGACAGGTCATGCCTAACAGACTTAATAGATTCGCATAACCCCTACAGATTTACGGGTTAAACTTTATAAGTTAACGGTTCCCTATAACCCCAACAAATGTAATAGGTTAAGTTTTTAGATTAACAGGTTCGTATAACCCCCAAGGATTTAACAGGTTTACTTAACCCTACACACTTAACAGGTTTGCTTAACCCCACAAATTTAACAGGTTTACTTAACCAAACAGAAACTTAACATGTTTACTTAACCCCACAGACTTAAAAGTAGTAAACCCACAAATTTAACAGGTTTACATAACCCTACAGAAACTTAACAGGTTTACTTAACCCCACAGAAACTTAACAGGTTTACTTAACCCCATAGATTTCATATTTACTTAAACCCACCAATTCATATAAATTTACTTAACCCTTTATTCCATTTGTTGGGTTCATATGTTACCCCTTTCCACATTCAAACCGGTTAAGTATTTCAATTTAACATATTGTCATTATCTTTTCATTTATGCATGATAACACACCAGACCTCTCACATTAAGTCAATCACTTATGGCTGCTGGATATGCCGGGCGGCTACGGGCAGACTTAAACCATAATCTTAGACTTAACCTCGTGTCATGGTGCCGTTTCGCATTAGAATCCTCCCATTAGATTAGCCAATTGTGGTTGCTAAATATGCCAGGCAGCTCTGGGCAGACTTATACCACAAGCGCAATCTAACCTCGTGTCTAAGCGTTATTACCATTCTAATTTTTTTAGGCATATTCATATTAGAAATGATCCTATTTCAATTATAGGTTTTCCCATGCCCCTTTTCAATTCACATATCATTATGCCTAATATGCTTTTTCCTAAGTCATAAATCAATATACAATTTATGCCCAATTTCAAAATTCACATATGTTCCAATTTATGCCCCAATTCAATATTCACATATGTTCTAATTTATGCCCCAATTCAATATTCACATATGTTCCAATTTATTCCCCAATTCAATATTCACATATGTTCCAATTTATGCCCCAATTCAATATTTACATATGTTCCAGTTTTTGTTTTTCCCAACGATTCCCAATTTCGCACGTTCGCATATTTCAGCGTTAGGCCAAGGCTCGAAGGTAACCTGGCTATAAAAAAATAAAAAGGGAAAAAAGGGAGAGAAGAGAGTCAAAAGTAGGCATAATAATGAATCAATAATTAACTGACAGAAACAGGCATAAAAACTGAATTAGCGTATTATGACAAGATTTGGCATGGTGGAGGTATAAACATATAAGAACAGATCTGGTGAATATATAATAATAGAATTGATTCAGGCGATGATTCAAGATCCAATTTTTATATACATATCAAGACTGCCAATTAAATATTTAGATCTAAAAATAACATAAACTCACAGTGAATAGATCTAAGAAAATGGATCCAAATAACTAAGAAGGACACGTTGATTTTGTTGTAGCAATCTTTGAATATGTATAATCTTCTTTGAATTGATTTTGGAGGAGAATAGTCAATTTAATTGAAGTTGCGGCAGAGTCTCGTTGTCACCATTTTTTTTAGATGAATAAAACTAGGTTTTGAGGTCCTTTTAATAGCCGCTGCACCCCGAATCTGGACACTGCGTGCATCCAGAAATGTTCGGCTAATTCGACCTGGGGTCGACCCATAGGTCGACCCCCATACTCCTTGAGTCGACCCCGGGGTCGACCCAACATGGTCTCGGGTCGACCCCAAACGGTCGGATTTCCCATAAAAAATGCGCGCCATAATTCGAATTTTCTGATTTTGAACTTTTTTGAATATATATATATATATATATATATATATATATATATATATATATATTCTTATATGCATACAAACTTCAAAGCTTAATAACTTCTTTATATGATGTCTGTTTTATGCAAACCAAATATCTATCTTGACCAGAATTTCGAGATGGACAAAATGGCGTAGTCCATTTACCTTAAATTTGAATATTAAATTAAATATTCTTTAATTTTTCCTCTTTAGTGTTGTTAAAATTTCGGGGTGTTACATTCTTCTCTACTTAAAGGGTTTCGTCCCTGAAATCTCCAAGTTAAGAAGAATTTATATCCTAACATCCACATCCATCTACTCATCCACTAATCACAGGCATCCATTGTCCTTAAAAGATTTCTTAATGCTTATATGAACATATGCAAAGGTGTGTGTATATGTCCTAATACTAATGCGAAGATCAGGCGGTATACTGAATTAGTCGACCTCCTTAATGCAATGTATGTTAGTGCCTTGAATCCAACATGTATGCAAATAATCCTATTATAACTTGTAAGTTCTATATGTGTGCACAATCATCCGTCCAAATGCAACATCCATATGACGATACATCCATTTTCATTCATAAAAAGAAGAAAAATGCACATACAGCTATATGCAGTATAAGAGTGATTGAGCCGATCTAGTGCCTAATGTGTGTGTATATGCATCTATAAGCAACCACTAGCAAACACTTGCATCCATCAAACATAACATGTATCAAACACATGTTTGCAACCATGGGATTTCTATCTAAAGGTCGAAGATTCGATCGATAAGATACAAATGAATGACAGAAGCAAGTACGAATAAAAGCTTGGAAAAAGAAGTTAAGAACATAGTCCCAAAAAGGAAAAGGTATGAAGCGCGATCCTTGTCTTCAGTCCCCCAAGTCGCATCCTCACTGTCTTCTCCCCATTGCACTTTTATTAACTTAACCTCTCTATTTCGCAGTTTCATAACTTCTGATCCAAGTATACGGGTAGGAACTCGTCTAATTGTTGCCTCCCTTTCTATCTCTACTTCCTCAAGTACGTTTGGCTCAACTACCTGCTGTATCGTGCAGAAACTCCCATAAATAAGAAATGAGGAAAAACATCATGAATATCCACACATATGTGAAGCAAGCTGTATGCTGTAGTGGCGAATATTACTAGAGCACCCCTTTCAGATATGCTTCGCCTAATAAACCCTTTCTCACGTAGCTCCCCTACTTGCTTACTAAGCTCCCTCCTTTCTCTTAGAGCTATGTGGCGCACAGGCAATGCAACTGGCCTTGTATTATCCACCGAGTATATACAAAAATCAATCTCGCGCCTCGGAGACAAGCCCCAAACCTCCTCAAAACACCAAAATACTCGTAGACTACTGGTACATATCATAGATCATCGATAGATGCATCAAGCGACTCTAGGAAACTAAACATGCTAGACCCTCTTGGGTCACTAGAAATCTCGAGAGTCCTCCCACGACAAGTCAGAAATTCAATGACCCTCCTCTAATAATTTAGAATAGCACCATAGATGGCTAGCCAACCCATCCCTAGAGTAAAACAGTATCCCATAAAACCCAGTACATATGCGTCATGCTCAAACTTGATGCCTCAAAACAGATATTCTCAAATCCCGACAAGTCATAAATAGATGAGTCGTACCACCAATAGGGTTTGAGGCAACAACGGGATCCAAAACCGTACTAGTACTAAGGTGTAGAGACTAAACTACAGAATCAAATATAAAAAAGTGAGAAGCGCCAGAATAATAAAGAGTCCTAACTAGATGATCGGAAAGGGAAATCAAACCTTCAATATAAACTTTCATACCTCTGTTCAGCACATTAGTCACAAGAGCATGCACTTGCCCTCCAGAGGATACAACCCTTTGGCCCTGCCCTTGCTTCTTCGGGCACTCCCTAGTATAGCGTCCAACTTCACCATAGTTGAAGCAATCAATCTTCCTTTTTCTACAGTTTATGACTAAAAGACCAACGTTCCCGCAACCATGACATTTCTTTTTTCCTTGAGCTTTGTCATTCTTTCCTCCCTCTTGTTGTTGTTCTTTCTTAGGCCACACTTTCTTGTTTTGTGTTTCCTCAACCTTAGCTTCTTTCTTTTCAACTTTATCTTCCTCATGCATCAATGCCATATCAACGAGCTTTTCAAAAGTTTCTCCCATAGGAATATAGGACATAGCTAACCCATGAAAGGGTTCATTCAGTCCTTTAACATACCGCAAGGCTTTCTTATGCAGAGTGTCTATTAGTTCCAAATCGAATCTAGCTAGCTGGTTGAATTTGTTCACATATTCTTTAACAGTCATGTCTCCTTGTTTGAGCGCCAAGAACCTCTCCATTTGCATGCTTTTCTCAGCTTGGTAAAGAAACTTCATTTCAAATCTCATTCTGAAATCATTCCAGGTCTCCACCGGACGTCCAGCTTGGGTAACTTCCCACCAGAATGAAGCTTCATCATTCAATAGCCAGGTAGGTAACTGAATCTTCCTTCAGTCTTCTTTAAAGATTGCAAACAAGTCCTCGGTCTCCTTGAGCCAATTCTTTACCTTTACGAATGTCTCGGTTCCACGAAACAACTTTCCTCCCATGGCACAGAAATCCTTGCAGATCTTGGTGAAATTATCTGCCCTTGGAGGAGGAACGATGGGTGCAGCTGGGGGAGGAACATCAGCTTGACCACCAGCAGTCCTCATGGCCTCTAGATACCTACAGTAAAAGCCCGCTAGCCCGAGGAAGCTCCGGACCTCGGTCGCATTCCGTGGAACCTTCCAATCTTGCACCGCAACTACTTTTGGGGGGTCCACGGCTAACCCTTCTTTAGATACAACATGTCCAAGAAATCTTACTTCCTCTATTCAGAAGTGGCATTTGGAGAATTTGGCTTTCAACTGATGTGCTCGAAGAGTATCCATGATTCTTTCAAATGCTGAGTATGATCTTCCTCACTCTTTGAGAAATTAAAATGTCATCTACGAAGACCACCACAAACTTATTGAGGAACTCCCTGAACACCCTGCTCATCAAATCAACGAAGTAAGCGGGTGCGTTTGTCAGGCCGAAAGGCATGACAAGCCACTCAAAGAAACCATCCAAAGTTCTGAACGCGGTCTTATCAATGCTGTCTTTAGCCACTCTCAGCTGATGAAACCCGGTAGCTAAATCTAGTTGGGAGAAAACCAATGCACCTAAAAGCTGATCGAACAAGTCATCTATTCTTGGAAGTGGGTGCCTATTCTTCTTGGTCAGCTTGTTTAGCTCCCTATAATCAATGCATAGGCGAAGTGAACCGTCCGCTTTAGTTGCGAACACTACTGGAGCACCCCATTCAGAAATACTCCGCCTTATAAACCCCTTCTCAAGCAACTCTTTAACTTGCTTGTTGAGTTCTTTCCTCTTCCTTGGAGCCATGTGTCTAACAGGTAAAACAACGGGTTTTGCATTATCAACGAGGTACATGCAGAAGTCTATCTCCCGCTTCGGAGGTAACCCTTTAACCTCTTCAAAGATATCCGAGTATTCACGGATTGCTATAACAGACTGCAAATTCTGAATAGACGCATCAAGAGATTCTAGATAGCTATGCATAACCGAGTTCATGGGATTACAAGAAATTTCGAGAGTGTTACCGAGGCAAGTCATGAGTCTAACCACTCTCCTTTCACATCGAGGATGGCACCATTACTGGATAGCCAATCCATGCCTAGAATCAACCAATAGCCCATGAAGCCCAAAACATAGACATTGCATCTAAACCCCACACTTAGTATAGAAATTTCCAAATCCAAACAAATCAATGACAAATAAGTTGAGCCCCCAATTGGATTTGAAACAACCAAGGGATCCTCTACTAAACTGGTGTCTAGGTGCAGAGATTTAACTAAAGCAGTAGATATAAAAGAGTGTGATGCGCTAGAATCAAAGAGTGTACGAACAGGATGATCAAAATGATAAACTAAACTCTCAACAGAAACATTTCTACCCCGTTCTTGCGGAGGTGCCATGAGAGCGTGAACCTGCCCTCCAGAAGTAGTTCCAGCTCTCTGCCCTTGCCCTTGCTTTCTTGGGCAATCCCTAGCCATGTGTCCTGCCTCGCCGCAATGGAAACAGCCACCCATCTTCCATTTCTTCTTCCTGCAGTCCTTAACCAGATGTTCAGGAAAGCCACAAAAATTACACTTCCTCTTGTCACGGGTTTTGTTGTTCTTCCCACCCTTCTTGGAATCTGTCTTCTTGCTTTGTGATCCTTCCCGTTTCTTATCCTGAGATGCTTCCACCTTTGTCTCCTTCTTGCCAACCTTATCTTCTTCTTGTAACAGTGCTATGTCCACCAGTCTCTCATAAGTCGCACCCATAGGTATATGGGACATAGCTACATTGTGCAGTGGCTCATTCAACCCTTTAACAAAGCGGAGAACCTTCTTATATGGAGTGTTCACTAACTCCAATCGGAACCTATCCAGCTGATTGAATTGGTTAACGTATTCCTTGATCGACATACTTCCCTGTTTGAGAGCTAAGAACTTTTCCATCTGTAGGCTTCGTTCAGCTTGTGAGAGGAATTTCATTTCAAACCTCATTCTAAAATCCATCAAGTTTCAACTGGTCTTTCAGCGTTAGTAACTTCCCACCAATAGGAAGCTTCGTCTTTGAGCAACTACATGGACAACTGTATCTTCTGTCTAACATCCACTTCGAAGATATCAAACAAATCCTCAGTTTCTTTGAGCCAGTTTCTTGCTTCCACGAAGGATTCGTTTCCATCAAAGATCTTTCCACCCATGGCTCGAAAGTCCCTACATATTTTTGAGAAAGCATTTGCACGAGGAGGAGGAGAAACCGCAGCAGTTGGGGGAGGAGGAACGTCTGTTGGGCCTGCGGCGTTAGCCCTAGCCTCTAGGTACCTTCTGAACCAGCCAGGTACCGGCATGCCCTCTGGAAGGTTAAGATCCCCAGACATGCTGAAACGAAAAAGGAAAGCTTCAAAACAAAGGATAAAAAGATAGTGCATATGGCTTTGGGGGATTATGCCTTTTTTTAAAAATAAAAACACTTTTTCTTGAAAATTGCTTCTTTAAATTTCTTTTTGAAAACATTTTTCAAAAATTTTATCTGATCTGGTAAGCCTTTGCTCTGATACCAAGTGAAACACCCCACCTCCGTTAAGGTCACTCACAAAGGGAATGCCTTAACTTTGGTGGAGCATTGTAGGTAAAAGACACAGATAATTTACAAGACAGACATATATAAGAAGTGAAAAAAAACTAACTTTATTTCATACGTGGTTCATAACAAAATATCACATCAAACTGTTTCAAATCAACTTCCAAGTCATTACATCAGAATCTCTGTCTTGATTATTACGTAAAGAAGCATAGAACAAAATAAAACTGCATAAATCCCCAAGTGGTAGTGTGTCCAAATCCATAGCCAAAGATAAGAAGTTTCAAGCTATACATCACAGAGTCTTCAAGCTTGGCAAGATGAACGGTCCAAATTAAGCTGAGTTATTCCCTCCCTAGGTACCTGAGGGGAGGAAATGGAAGAAAAGAAGGCGAAACAAAATGGGTCAGACATAAGTCTGGTAAGTCCAGTGATTATTCAGCATGTAAACTGATAAGAGAACCATGACTTGAATAAACTGGACACAGGACAATAACAAGGAAATAAGGTAACATAGGATAAGGTAAGATAAACAGGGCAAGATAAACAAGGCAAGATAAACTAATCATACTATCGCACTCATGTCCATATTCTCTGCACCTACTAGATATTTCAACCATTATCATGAGTTAAAACCCAGTGATTCCTTTTCATTGATCGGCTCCTACTCGCACGCGTTTTCCACTTGTGTCATACGACCTCGCTCGACTGTAGATACCTGTGCTGGTCCCACCATAGGGTGTATCAAATCCTATGGTGGCAACCCAACACGACTCAAGATGCACAATGTATAACTATTGATGCCCAGTGCCTGCTTTTTCCACTCTGGAGTACGTGCACGCCTGTACTCCATCGGAACCTACACTAACGCACCAATCGTCGTCGTTTTGACCACTTATAATCAGCCCAGTAATCGTGCTCCACCCTGCCTAGTTCAGGGCACCATGATACATCTATGTGGGTTACTGCTGAAATGGGTCCCCGTTACTAGGGTTTCTAGTCAACAAGTTAAATTGGTTAAGTGTCCAAGTTAACTTAACCCCACCCATCAGTTTAGTTAACATGTTGCACTGGTTAAGTGTTGCCTTAATTAACTTAACCCTACCATTCCTGACTTAGTTTTAATTCATTTATTAAAGCACCAACCACTCACAGTAGACAAGTATCGTTGCGGTTACTGGATGTGCCGGTCGGGTTCGGGCAGTTTTACACCGCAACTCAGTCTAACCTCGTGTTCCTTTGGGCTCGATGCACTAACCTTCCATATTAGATATATATTGTTACGGTTGCTGGATGTGCTGGGCGGTTCCAGGCAGTCTTACACCGTAACTCAATCTAACCTCGGGTTAGGCACATTCGTCTTTTCTAAATTTACATATTTACCTCTTTATATTTATATGTAAATTATTGTCGTTCAATTCAAGCCCCACTTTCCTTTTTAAATCAAATTCATAATTTTAGGTATAAAAATTTATACCACTTTATGCCATAAAACATTTACATGTTCATGAGACAAATATGCCAATTATATATAATTTCATATATTTTTCCCAACGTTACCCCTGTTAAACGTTCGCATAAATCACGTAAAATGTTAGGCTCGATACATAGCCTAACTTATACACAAAAGGGGAAAAAGAGGAACACGTAATAATTCCAACATCATAAAAATATGGATCTAACTACATATGTGTCATATGAATATGGAATAAAACAATATACACTTAATTATGAACTTGCAAATTTAGATCTACTCAACATGAATCATGAAATAGGGTTTTACATAGAATTACATAAACTTAACATTATGCATGTAATTGTGAACTTCGCAAATTAGTTAGATATAATCTAACATGAACCTAATCATATTAGCATGTAGTTTTGGGTCATATATGTGAACATGGTTGAACTTGCATAAAATTCCCAAATTGACATACAACATATATATGTCATTACCAAATCATGCGACATAAAACGTCATCGCCCAATTATATAACATAGTATGTCATCGCCAATTTACACAATATGATATCCATCGCCAAATTATACAATATGGAATGTCATCGCCAAATTACACAATATGATATCCATCGCCAAATTATACAATATGGTATGTCATCACCAAATTACACAATATGATATTCCATCGCCAAATTATAATATGTCATTGCCAATTTATGCCATCGCCAAAATATACAACATAATATGTCATTGACGAATTATACAACATATGGATCTATTTCAAAGCATTTAACATTTATCATTATATTACATACAACATGATCACAAACATGATAAGAGTCATGGTCTTAATCAATTAAGTTTTAACAGAAAGGATAGGCATAGATTTACATTAGGCGATGTTCTACATCCAGTTATTTAGTCATAATTCTAATATCGTTTAGGTCTAAATGATAACTGGACTTACAAAAAGGAGGCTAGTCTGGAGTTCTAGGATCTGTATTCTGAATTTGAATAGCTCTCCTTTGTTGTAGACATTGAATTCTCTTAGTAGAATTATATTTGATTTGCAATTCCTACTTGCTTTCTAGTTGAATGAGACTGGCGGCTACTCTAGGTTGAGTGTTGACAGCATGACGGTCTTAGAAATATTTTTGTGTGGGTTTAGATTTAGGTTGCTTATATAGAAGTCTGATTTAATAGGAGCTGTCAGATTAACCTAGAGCAAATCAAAGCCATTCAAACCTAAGAGAACCAACCAGAATGTGCCACACAAGCCCTAATGACACAACAATTCATCACAGGAGAAAACACGTCAGATTTCAGATCTGACCCGAGGGGGAGGTCGACCTGTATGGGGGGAGGTCGACCTTCTAGTCGACCTGGCCTTGGGCGGGAAATTTCCTGCCCAGCCCGCTTCTGCTTCTGATTTTGAATTTTGATTTTTCCGAACTTTATTCTGAGTTGTTTATTTTAAATTCTGAATCTTCTGAAGGTCATAATTCCTCCTTCATATGGATTCCTATTTACGCAAACTTGAACTCTATCTCAAGCAGAATTCTGAGACGAACGCAATGGCGTAACCCGTTTCCCTTAATCCTCACATTTGTAATTATTTATTCTATAATTCGTTACTTTAATGTTTACCGAAAATACGGGGTGTTACAATTATAAGGTAAAACTCTATCCTCCCGTTTGCGTTGCGTTGTGTGATGGGACTTGAGTCTTATAATGGTTTCATTTTTCTAAAAAGCATTGCGTTGTTTAATGATTTACTTTATTTCTTGCACTGGCAATCCAATGGAGTAAATCCGTTCTGCATTAGCGGCGTGGTCCTGTGATTAGCCTTATTATTATTAGATAAGTTAAGTAAGATATCTCATACCAGTCCCATGACTGACTCGTAGTTTGTTTCACATTGCAAATTCGGGTGCCCTATTTTCCATACGGGCAGTGGAGTGGCTTGTTTTTGCAGATACTATTTATTATGCAGGATTCTGGATCTAAGCTTAAAGCGGTGGCCAGAGCAATGATAGTCTTCCACTGCATTGTGTTAAGTTTATTGTAAATTAATCTTCTGTTGTATTATTATTATTTGATGTATTATGATATTCCGTACTCTAATGTAACATTATTATAATGTTTATAAAAGTCATCTGTTGTTTGTTCTGATGTGTTGTATGCTCAAAGTTAGTGTATCCGGCAATTTCCCGCGAGAGGAATTTTTCAAATCATTACAGCAGGTTTCTACTACAAGCAGGAGTTAACCTCGTGTCTTTGTGTCATTAATATTAAATAATAGCCTTTAATACTCATACTCATACAAAATTCCTATTGGGACATTTAAAATTCTAATTTACTAATTTAACGAATTCAGTACGCATTTATAGTACGTTAGCTATGTTATAAATAATAATAACGTAAATTGAGCGCGCGTAAAGTAATCTTTCGAATGTAGAAATGTCAATCCTAAATACAAAATTAAGGTTTACAAGTTTATTTCCCTAACTTCATTATAGTACAAAATGTATATTCACATTCAATCAATAACAGGTAAATAACAAATATATACAGAATACTTGAAACCTAGGTTCAAAAGGTTACTTCAATATTAAAAGGAAGACAAGGTGTAATATGTCAAATATATGTATAATACCTTTTTGGTAGTGCTTCCCTTTTATATTATCTTTATATGAAAACTTAAGACTTTGGTGATTTGTGTTATAATATGTTCAAACTATATATTTAAAAATAGATGCTTAAACCTATTTAAGTCGGAAACATCCAAATCTTATGCTTTTGCATATAAATATAAATATATATTTGATTTATAATTTACGAGAAAGTGAATCAAACCATTATCAAAACTATACAACATCCAAAGTTCTAACTTCTATTACGTTCATAATCCAGAACCAATATATCAAGTGATTAACAATTTCCATAAAATATAAGGGATTTGGAGGATTTTTTTTGTTTTCATGCAAATCCAAACCCTTTAGGCATAACATTCCAAATCTACACTATCAAGATATAGAAAATTGTTAACTTAAACAATTTCCACTTACAATAACACAAGGAGAAGAATGAAGATGCTATGTAGAATCAGTTTCTCCATTGTTTCCTCGTGATAATCATTTTTCAAACTTCCTCCTAATCCAATATATATCTACAAGAATTTGATTAAAATCTTATATATATATATATATTCTAATTCTAGACTATTCTAAGAGAAATAGATTAGAAAGGTAGAGAAATTGGTTAAGAAAGAAGAAGAGTAATCCTAACGTGTCAAATTTCTGAAATTTGGAATAATGGTGGAGAGGAGAGGTAGAGTGGAGGCGTAGAAGAGAATGAATGTTGGGTTTAGGGGAGCGGCTGAGGTTCTATTTATTGTTGTTGAAGTGTTTGTGAACTATATGATTAGTTAACAAAACCTGGATAGTCTGTTCGAGCAAAAATAAACAAAAACCCTTAATAATAGCTGCCTTTCTCCCCCCCTCGACCAGGAGGGCAGTCGAACCCCTCTTAGGTTGAGCATGGAGAGATTTATTTTTTGACATTGCTATTTTATTAATTACTTTAATTAATTAAAATTGATTCTTTCCGTTATTTCATTATTCTTGTCCCCTCTATATACTTAAATATACACACAATTTCAAATTCCAAGGGAATATTCAATTATACAAAAGTATATTATTTTATTTGTAGTTTATATTTTTATAGTTTGAATTTCAAATCCTTTGTGTATACGATTTTTGTATAACTTGCTTTGTTAATAAAAAAATCATATGAACTCCGTTTTCGACAGATAAAATATGAAAACGGGTGAAAACGGACTAGAATCTCGCCATGAATACGCTGCTAATATTTTTTGGCCCTAATTCTTAATTATCCAAAATTCTTATTTTCATCTCATTAATATTTTATTAATTTATTATTGTTTATTATAAATTTAATTATTTATGTCTTTTGGAGTGTGATTTATTAGGTCTTACATTCTTCCCTCTTAAAGAGATTTCGTCCTGATTTTTCTTCAAAGGGAGAAAACACAACTTGCTCTAACAAACATGTTATACACCCAATTTATTTATTAAACATACATGAAATATCTATACTCAATGTGATTATGCACTGCAGACTTGCTAAAGTAAGCTCTGAATGAATTTGCCTCATCTTTTCTTCTGTTTCCCATATGCTTTGTATAGGATTATCTCCCTATCGTACTCGGATGAAGTTGATGGATTTGTTGCAAAGCCTTTTGATTCCCTGCTCCACAATCCTTGCGGTGGCACGACGTACCCTATGATCCAACTCAAAGCTTTCTTAGTCCCTCATTTGATCAAGCTCAAGTCTAACGGCAGAGTCGTAAAGGCACATCCTAAGGTTATAAAAGTGGAAAATGTTATGGACTCCCAATAAGTGCTTGGGAAGATCCACACGATAAGCAGTTTTTCGATCCTATCGATAATCTTGAATGGCCTAATAAATCTAGGAGCTAACTTCCTAGTCTTTTCAGACCAGGTAGCTTTCCTAAAAGGAGGCACCTTTACGAAAACCAAATCACTGATGTCAAACTCATGTTCCTTCCTCCTTCTATCAGCGTAAGAATTTTGTCGGTCTGGTTTACCTTCATTCTTTGTTGTATCAAAAGAATCTTCTCCATAGAGTCATAGACAAGATCGGGTCCGAGTAGAATCTTATCGATAGTTTTCCACCAACAAGTAGGCGGTTTGGATGGCCGCCCATACAATGCTTCATGAGGGGCTATACCAATCATCGGTTAAAAACTATTGTTGTACGAGAACTCCACTAATGCCAAATGTTGCTCCTATGCTCCAACAAAGTCGATGATGCAAGCTCTAAGTAGATCTTCAGTGAATCATTTAACTCTCTCCGTCTATATGATGGTCTATGGATGGTATGCTGTACTGAAATTAAAGTGTCATCCCTAAGGCTGCTTGTTGGCTTTTCCAAAACTCACTCGTAAATAGAGGATCTCTATCACTAACTATGCTCATCGGAATTCCATATAGCCACACTATCTCCCCATATATGCCTGGGCTAATGAAGTTGTGGTCTAACTCTTCTTCACTTGAATAAAATGGGCACTCTTCGTCAAACGATCCACAATGATCAAAATGGCCTCATTTCTCTTCTGACACCTTGGTGGCCTATCTGTGAAATCCGTTAAGATATGTTCCCATTTCCAAATGGGAACCTCTAACAGTAAAAGTAACCCTCTGGGCTTACCTTGCTCTACTTTAACTCTTTAACCAGTTAAACACCTTTCCATAAACCTAGCAACATCCTTCTTCATACCTTCCCAATAGAAAATCCTTCTCATGTCCTTAAACATTTTATCCCCTTTGGGATGTATGTCATCCTCGAATGATGATAAACTTCTTATCTTAGATTACCATTATAAGGGACATAAAGTCCGCCATCCCTTCTCAAACTCTCGTCTCTATCAATAGAATACCTATCAGAATGAAGGAAAGTGCTCCCCTGTAGAAATTCTTTCCCCTTAATTCTTCGTCGGGACCTTTCTCGTTTTTTATCATATCCATCAAAGCTAGTCTCACTTCCAAAACTGCGATAAATCCTTGAGATGACTCAAAAGGTGGCTAGAGGCAAAAACTAGAAAGAAACTCTAACTGCTTCCAATCGGAAATCGAACAAAAGGTAGTGTGTCATCAAATTAAAGTGTATGCAACAACATTACCCTTTCTTGGGGTATACTAAATAGTGAAATCAAACAAAGCTACATACTCCATTCATCTTTGCTGCTTAAGGTTCAAATCTTGCTGAGAAAACAAGTACTTAAGGACTTATGATCTATAGAAAGATCAAACTTTTCCCTAACAGATAATGCCTCCACATATTCAGGGAAAATACTACGACTTCTAACTCCAAATCATGCACAAGGTACCTCTTCTCATGATCTTTTAGTTGTCCACTTGCTTAGGCAACTATCCTACCTTCATACACGAGTATTTCTCCTAATCCTATCCCACAAGCATTGGTGAAAACTGTAATATCTTGATACCATTTGGAATAATAAGGATGGATGCACTCGCAAGAGACTCTTTTAATTTATGGAACGTGAAACTACACTTGTCACTTCAAACAAGCTCCAGATTTTACTTAGTCAAATGGGTTAGAAGGACAGCAATCCTAGAGAAGTCCTTAATGAATTTTCTATAATAGCTTGCTAACCCTAGAAGACTTATAACCTTTGAATCATTGTGGGGAACCTTCCATTCTTTAACAGTCTCTACCTTTGCGAGGTCCACAGCCAATCCTCTCCCCGAAACTATGTCTCCATGAAACCTGACCACCCTTCTCTAAAAGTGGCACTTCGAAAATTTAGCTGTGAGTTGGTTCTCCCTCAAGACCCCTAAGACCTTCCTTAGGTGATCTTCATGCTCTTTAAAGTCCTTGGAAAATATGAGGATGTCATTTACGAATACTACAAACTATCTTGTTGAGAATTCCCCTAAACACTCTACTCATCAAATCTACATAGAAGGGGGGCATTCGTTAATCCAAAGGGCATCGCTTCTCACTTAAATAAACCATCAGGTGTACTAAAAGCTATCCTTGCTTTTCTTTCCACGACAATTCTTAACTAATGAAATCTTATTGCTAGGTCCAATTGATAAAAGATTTGGGCACCTTTCATATGGTCGAATAGGCCATCTATCCAAGGTAAGAGATACCAATTTTTCTTGGTTAACTTGTTCAACTCCTTATAATCGACATATAGTCTCAAAGATCTATCGGGCTTTATGGTGAAAACTAGGGGGGCTTCCCATTCAAAGTAATTTGTCAAATAAATAATTTTTGTAGCAATTCGAAAATTTTCATATCCAACACTCTCATTTCATTAGGAGCCATATGCCTCAACGGAAAAGCTATAGACCTAGCATCCTTCTCGAGGTCTATTCTCCCTATGGGGTGGAAACCCTATAATTTCTTCAAATACATTTAGAAACTCACAGACAATGGGAACTGTATATGTCGATTTCATATTAGAAGACAAAGAATAAAACAACGCAAAATCCCTTAAATGTCCTACCTTACAAGGGTAATAAATTACGACTTCCTCGGCTTCTCAAACAAACAACCTTTCTATCAAAATCGAAGAAGGCCCCATAATAATAAAT
The DNA here is from genome assembly GCA_030737875.1 of Allium sativum. Taxonomy (NCBI): domain Eukaryota; kingdom Viridiplantae; phylum Streptophyta; class Magnoliopsida; order Asparagales; family Amaryllidaceae; genus Allium; species Allium sativum. The sequence goes on from CM060922.1 coordinate 737,542,104, forward strand.
CCAATCCTAATATAAGTCCATACCCCTTGAAATTTAGGACATACGCATCACCCGAGAAGTCGACATCGTCGATATCTAGTACAACGTCTTTACAGATCGATAACAGCTGCTTAGTTACTTCGATAGGGTTGTATACCATTACCAGCACACTTGCAATAGAAGTTGGAAGTCTCAAGAAATCAACAATGCTCCTAGCTACGAAGGAATGAGATGCTCAAGAATCAAATAAGGTACAAATAGGACTCCCAAAAACAGATATTATACCTTCTAAGGCTGGCTATCCTTGATCCTTTGGTGGTTGACTCTGAAGAGATGTTATTTTCAAAGCGTAATTCTGCCCACTCTATCCTCCCTTAAGCTTGGTGAAGTTCCTAACGATATGTACCTTCTCATGACATCTATAGCATATCCCTTTGAATTCCAACTTCGCTCGATTAATCCTACAGTCTTTGGCCTCATGGCCCTTCTTATGGCATCTCCCACATGTTACAGCCTATTTCTTAAACTTCTCATTCCTTTTCTTCTTCAGCCAAAAGATCTTCTTCTTGCTCTTTCCAAATCCAGAAGTACCTTCACTTTTCTCACTCTTAGTCTCCTTCCTGTCCTCTATAGCACATAACACAGCGTCTCCACAAGAGCCTTAAAAGTTGTTCTAAAAGTCCTTAAGCTGGAAACATCTCTCTTAAAGGGGGGGTTAAGTCCTTTCACAAATATTAGTGACTTATTCATAATTATGTCTATAACTCCTCTTCTAAATTTAGACAACCCTGTGAACCTTGCAATATATTCTCTTAGACTTATCTGTCCTGGTTTATGTAAGATAAACTTCTCCATTTGCAAACTCATCTCAGTGTAAGCAAATTAAACTTCAAATCGAGCCTTAAGCTCATTCCAAGCAAATACCTTTCCCACGTTCTCCTTGGAAATCATATTCCACTATTCCAACACTTCGCCTTTAAGATGCCAAGCCACTATCCTATGTTTCAGCCGGTCCTCTCATCCTGTATCTTCAAAGATATACGATCAAACTTAGATATCCATGCCTAAGATTCAAAAAAGACTTCATTTTCGAGAAAAGGCTTGCTCCCCAAATTAATGAACTGTTTACAAAGAAGAGGAAATTTTAAAGACACATCAGTGGGTTGAGCTGCTGGTTCCGTTGGGACTGGAGGAGCAACAAAAACTTGTTCTAAGGACCTTAGCTGGAACCACTCGGGCAAGAACCGAGGCCTTGCCTAATACCATTGCTCAGGATGATTATTGGCCATTCAACTATTTGAAAAAGGAAAGATCATCAACAAAAATTCCTAAGATAGTATTTAAGCCAAAATAATGTAGGAAGAAAGATAGAGATTGCATAGTATAAACGTGTATGTCTTTAGGGTATAGTGTATACATACAGTTTGAAAACTTTTCCAAAAAAAACAAGTACATCTCTCATACGTATATTTCCCCATAATTGGGTAACCTATTGATACCACATATAACAACCCTCCCAGAATGAGCCTAAATCTCAATCTAGAAAAGGCCCATCGGAAGTAAGAGCCATTCTAAACATATCGTTGGTTCCTATAAGGAATACATAAACAGTGCCAAACTAAAAAAGAAATCAGAATCTCACAACAGAAGGGTAAAATATAATAACCAAAAAATAGATGTACCATTAAATAAAACCATAATAATATCAATTACACTAAATTCCAACTGTCAAATCAAGGTACATCAATAATAGTATCCTATAATTACAGTAAACTGCCAGACATGATAACAATATTAATAACAATAAGCTATAAAATCTCCTTCTTCAGGCTCCAGTTTCCCTGACACCATTACTCAAGCATTCCCACCTACTAACATGTTTAATTGTTATGAGGAGAGAGGTCAGAATAATAATTACTTGTGAATGAAATCAAATTATTTTAAGGAACATCTATTTTCTAAAAATGGAAGAATGAATTTACCAAATTATGTCTATGCAAATTCAACACAAAAATACAAATACTAATTGGGAGGACCACTTTAAGGTCACTTAAAGCTCACATACTTATATAAGGGTGGGTGTCTATTATTACTTAATTACTCTACGAGGCGAACTATCATTTAGTCACTTAATGTTGTTATCTATATTTAATTATGGGGCAGTTTTCTACTATCACTTAATACTCTACGGCGGTCCCTAGTCACATAAGACCTAATCTTAATGTTATCAAATAATCTTTGTTTTTATAATACAAGAAATAGAAATATGTCACTGAATACTGGGTGCGGCAGACTATCGCCATTTAAGACCACTCCGATGGACCCGTGCATTACTATTTAACTAGTATTATGGGTGAACTCCTAGTAACTTAATATTTTCCTTAGATAGGTGGTTCCTTAGGAACTCTCTATTGCCCATCCCTATTTATGTCCTCACATAGACCCTAGATAAGAAGCGAACAATTTCAAAAGAACTACGATACTCATATGTTTATCTTTTTTATTAAGACCATTTATTACCTTGTAAGAAATGGATGACCCGTGAGCATTTTGAAACGTAATAAGGGCGGGTCCTATGACTTTGGTCTAGAACCTAGGAGTGAACCTTAGGAACGGGCCTAATCCTAAACACTTAATACCCAAAGAGGATAGGTCAACCACTTAATACCTTCCCGAGACATGCTTACTTCGGACACAAATATATATACACACACAAAATGTCCCATGTTAAACAGACTGCTTGTAGATGCTAGATTTGTTGGGTGGTTTTAGGAAGACTTCTAGTACAAGCTGGGCTTAATCTCATGTCTTTGTGTGTACTTGTTATAATGGTCCATGACACCTAGACCTCTCACATTAACCCAACCTACTTGTAGATGCTGGATATGACACTCAGTTTCGCGCAGGCTTCAACTACAGGCGGAAGTTAACATCGTATATATGTGTCATGAATATTAATTAATAGCCACAAATACTCACATGCATAAAAATTCCTATGGGGATTTTTAAAATTACAATTTCCTAAATTAACGAATTTAGTATGCATTAATACACATTAATAGTACGTTAATTATGCTATAAATAGTAATAAATAAAACGCAAATTGAGCGTGTGTAAGAAACGCTTTAAATGTAGATATGTCAATCCTAACTACGAAATTTAAGGTTTACATTAACACAAATTGTTGTTAATAACAGGGAAATAACAAATATATATGAAATACTTGTAACCTAGGTTCAAAAGGTTACTTCAATAATAAAATGAAGACAAGTTGTAATATGTCAAATATATGTACGATCCCTTTTTGGTATTGCATCACTTTTTATATAATCTTTATACAAAATTAAGACTTTGCTGATATGTGTTATAATACGTTCAAATTGTCTATTTAACTGTAACAACCCGTATTTTCAATAACCTGTTATAACATAAATCGAGCCAGAAATTAATTCTAAAATCTGAATCAAGGGAAACAGGCTATGCCATTGCGTTCGTCTCGGAAAAATACGCGAAATAGAGTCCGAGTTTTCGAAAATCGGAGTCCGTATGACCCAGTTAAGGCCCATTGAAGTTTTCAGAAATTTCCATATTAAAAACAGATTTAATTTTTAAGTTAAAAACAAGGATTAGGGCAAACTGGCGCAGGCGGGAAAACTCCCGCCAGGACCCCCATGTCGAAAGGCATGTCGACAGGGTCCCCAGGGTGTCGACAGCCCTGTCGACAGCCCTGTCGACACAGGGTGGCCGGGCAGTTTTGCCTGGCGCACCATTTTGGGTCTTGGTCTGGTCTTGTGGCTTGGTTCTGGAGAATTCCGAAATCTGATGGACCTAATTCAACTAGGGTTTAATCCTATGGTCTAAATCACTAGCCTAATCTATAAATAAGACCCTAACCTACCCTAAATCATTCATTATTCATTCTAGCAACTAAACTATGTCAAAATCCATCCTCTCATGGCCTCCACTCTCTTCATACAATTCCTAAACAAATTCCTAAGAGATTTCCATGCATACAAGTGTATTTAGGCTTGTATGATCCTCTTTAGCTTGCATTAAAGTCTTGTTTCTCTATTGTCAACATAAAGGAGGAGTCTTGATCAAGTTTGCTTGCATTTTGGGGTTTTATTTTGTTGCATAAGGGGTTTCTTACATTTGCTAGACTCATTTGAGTCCGCATAAGCATTGTAAGCCCTCTTACCTTCATTTTAGAAACTCTAAAGTTAATATGTGATGAAAGTTGGGATTTATGCATGTTTAATAAGTTATGCATGCTTATGCGAGTTCACTATGCCATGTTACACATGTTTGATAAGTTATGCATGTTTATGCTAGTTCACTATGCCATGATTTGCAAGTTTAACAAGTTATGCATGTTTATGCAAGTTCACTATGCCATGATTTGCAAGTTTAACAAGTTATGCATGTTTATGCAAGTTCACTATGCCATGATTTGCAAGTTTAATAAGTTATGCATGTTTATGCAAGTTCACTATGCTAAGTTATGCAAGTCCAACATGTTATGCATGTTTATTATGATATGTAAGATTCATCATGTATGTTGTGCCAAGTTCCCTCTTTCTATCCTTTATGCGTTATGACGAATATGAAGGCGATAGAATGACGTTGGGGGGTTTGGGTAGAACTTAAAATACATGAAAATATAAGATTGGGAATTTACCTATTAAGTTAGGTCTACCCCTTGGGAATTTACCTATTAAGTTAGGTCTACCCAAGTATTTGTTAAACTTGTAATTATGTTTTGAAAATAAAGTGGACATGACACTTAGAAAACATAAGTGTGGCCAACTCGAGGTTGGGTTGAGTTTGTAGCATAAACCTACCCGGAACCGACCGGCTTAACTAGTGGCTACAAGCAATAGGACCCAATGTGAGTAGTTGGTCATGTTGCACGTGAAACCCGAGGTTAGACTAAGTTGTGGTGTAAACCTACCCGGACCCGCCCGGCCTAACTAGTAACCACAACAAGGTCTAATGTGAGAGGTTGGGTGCATTAAATTAACTAATGCCTCATGATTAGGGTTAAGTCATGGCCCACTAATACTTAACCAATTTTGGGGATACGAGGGATAAAATGGGGTTAAGTGGTGAACTGTTGGTTACACTTAACTAATTTAATCCATGATTAGTGAGGGGTTAAACCATACTTAACCCTATTAGAAAACCCTAGCAACGTGGTCTGTTCTAGCAGTAATCCCAGTTTGGTATCATTCACAACCCTAGAGGCTAGGCTAGGGCGGGGCACGATTACTGGACGGATGTAAGCGACCAAAGCGATGGCTGAGTGGTACAGCGGTGCGGGTCCAGGCGGGCTACGGACGTGCACGTAGTCCGGTGTTGGACAAACTCGAGGCATGGGTACCAGTAGGTCTAGAATGTGCATTATTGCTTAGGTGTCTGGGGTTGACACCCGAGGGCTTGATACACCCGAAGGTGGACCCAGCACAGTCTGACTACAACCATATGTGGGCCGTATGGACACCAACACTTGACGTGTTAGGTTTATAGGGAGCCGATCGACTAGACCGTTGGGCTGGACCTTGTATTAAGGTCATCTCATGTTATTGGGCCAAAGTTTGGGCTGAGGGATCAACACCTGTTATGTTAGTTTGCTAGTACACTGTGGTGCAAAGCTTAATCTTCTTTATGTGATGACACCTTTATCTATTGCCAGTATATTCATCTCAGTTTCCATCATGATGCTAACTTTATTAGTTTATAGACTGATCGTAGTAGGGCTTACCAGTCTTTTTGACTGACATGTTTTCTTTCGCTTCTTTTCTTCTGTTCCCCCCCCCCCCCCAGGTTCTCAGGGAGGGAATAGTGGTGCTTAGCCTGGATCGCTTGCTTGCTTGCTGGATAGCTCATGTATGTCTGGACATTGAGCTCGCTATGGTTTATCATCTTTATTTTGGGGATAGCACTATGTATTTTCAGTATTTCTGTTTATGATGTACTAGACATGTTTATTTTGGCAGTTGACTTTATGATGTACTAGACTTGTTTTGAGATGGTTTGAGATATTCCGCTGTTTTGTTCTCACTTACTCTGTTTTACATATATATTTATGTTCTTGTTCTGCCTTGATATATCATTATGCATGCTTACCCAGTTCTAACGCCCCCCAGAAGCTAGTGCCCCCGAAAGAGTGACCCTAGCGAAGGTGGGGTGTTACAAATTTGGTATCAGAGCATATGGTTTACAAGAAAGAAGAAAAAGTTTTTAAAAAGACTTTTGAAAAACTATTTTCAAAACAAGTATAAAGTATTTTCCAAAGAAAAGTCTAGTATTTTAAAAGGCTATTCCCCAAAAAACCATTAGCGTTATCCTTCGTTCCCTTGACCTAATCTTATCTTATCTTTCGTTTCAGTATGGCTGAGAATCTTGCCATCCCGGATGGAGTAAACGTACCACTCTGGTATAGGAGACTTCTAGAAGCTAGGACGGCAGCTGGCCCCGCAAACCCTACTCCCACTCCTCCTCCTGTAGTTGAGAATCCTCCCCCTAATGTCCCTCCTCCGGTAGTTCCTATTCCTCCTCCTCCAGTTGCTGAGGCTCCTCTTCCTCCTCCTCTCCCTCAGCATCCTCAGGTTGAGTTCACGAAGGTTTGTAAAGACTTCAAGGCAATGGGAGGCAAGAATTTCCTAGGCACGGAATCTTTTGTTGAAGCTAGGAATTGGCTGAAAGACACTGAGGACTTGTTTGCTATCTTTAGGATTGATGACGAGAGGAAGATCTTATTGACAGTGTGGCTTTTGAAGGACGAAGCAGCCTATTGGTGGGAGGTCACCAATGGGACGAGGCCCGTCGAGACTTGGGCCGATTTGAGGGCTAGATTTGTGGCCAAGTTTCTATCTGCTGCTGAGGCGAATTTACAGATGGAGAAGTTCATTGCATTAAAGCAAGGTGATATGACTGTCAAGGAGTATGTGAACAAGTTTAATCAGCTGGCCCGTTTTGGTTTGGATATGGTGAACACTCCTGAAAAGAAGGCTCTTCGATTTGCCAGAGGGTTGAATGAGCCGCTGCAGGGTTTGGCGATGTCACATATTCCGCATGGGGCTACTTTTGAGAGTTTGGTCGATATGGCTCTACTTCAGGGAGATGGAAAGAAAGAAGTCAAGTCAAGTGATACTCAAGCAAAGAAGACCGATTCTCAGGGTAAAGGCAATCAAGGTGGTCAAAGCAGTCAGGGGAATCAGAGCAAGAAGGGGAACAACAACAAAGGCAAGGGAAAGTGCAATTACTGTGGTGCGCCTGGACACTTTGCTAAGGATTGTAGGAAGAAGAAAAGGAAGCTTAGTGGTGGATGTTTTTCCTGTGGTGAGACTGGTCACTTCAGCAAGGAATGCCCGAAGAAGAAAGGGCAGGGTCAGACTCAGCGTGCTGGGCCTTCAGGAGGGCAAGTTCATGCTCTCAATACCACTCCAGTTCCCGATCGAGGTAGTGTTTCTGTTGAGAACCTTGTTTATGTTTCCGATCTTCCAGTTCGTACCTTGTTTGATTCTGGTGCATCACATAGCTTTATTTCATCTGATCTTGTTGATAGTTTGCACCTTAGTACTAGCTTAGTGGATGATCCCGTTTGTGTTTCGAATCCCATTGGGGGTTCTGCTCATCTATCTATGATATGTGAGGATCTGAGGATCTCTATACTCAGTGTAGAGTTCTTGTGTAGTGCGTATGTTCTTGGTTTCAGGGGACACGGATTGATTTTGGGCATGGATTGGCTGTCTAGACATGGAGCCATTCTTGATTGTGAGCATAGGGTTGTGAGGCTTGTGACTCGCCTTGGCAACACCTTAGAGATTTCATGCAATCCGAAGGATCCCGTCATGTTGTGCTATCTTGAATCTCTCGACTCGTCAGAGGAAACCCTTCAGTCTGTAAGGGTAGTCCGAGATTATCCAGATGTTTTTGAAGAAGTTAAGGGGTTGCCCCCTAAACGAGAGATTGATTTTCGCATTTATCTGGTGGATAATGCTAAGCCTGTTTCTTTGCCTGTTCGGCACATGGCTCCGCGTGAGAGACGGGAGCTCAGCAAGCAAGTAAAGGAGTTGCTTGAGAAGAACTTCATCAGACGAAGTATATCCAAATGGGGAGCGCCTGTGGTGTTTGCTACTAAGGCAGATGGTTCTCTTCGACTTTGTGTGGACTATAGAGAGTTGAATAAGCTGACTAAGAAGAACAGACACCCATTACCGAGGATTGATGATCTTTTTGACCAGCTTGTTGGTGCTTCTGTTTTCTCTCAGCTTGATCTTGCTACTGGATTTCATCAGCTCAGAGTGGCTGAAGATAGTATAGACAAGACTGCATTCAGAACTCCAGATGGATTCTTTGAATGGCTTGTTATGCCGTTCGGTTTGACGAATGCACCCGCGTATTTCGTGGACTTGATGAGTAGGGTGTTTCGGGAGTTCTTGAACAAGTTTGTCTTGGTCTTTGTGGATGATATTCTGATCTTCTCTAAGGATGAAGAAGAGCACGCGAGGCATCTTGTAGAGGTGATGGATACGCTTAGAGCGCATCAGTTAAAGGCCAAGTTCTCCAAGTGTCACTTTTGGAGAAGGGAAGTTCGGTTCCTTGGGCATATAGTATCTAAGCAAGGCTTGGCGGTGGATCCCGCTAAAGTAGTTGCTGTGCAGGATTGGAAGACTCCAAGGAATGCAACCGAAGTGAGAAGTTTTCTAGGTCTTGCAGGGTTTTACCGGAAGTTCATCAAGGACTTCGCGAAGATATCCGCTCCTTTTACTAAGTTGACGAAGAAGAACTTAGTTTTTGCTTGGGATATGGACTGTGAGCTTGCTTTTCAGAGACTCAAGAGAGCCCTTACCTCAGCACCAGTTCTAGCTTTACCCGATGGTGGTAAGATGTTTACCGTGTACACTGATGCTTGTGGCACGGGATTGGGCGTCGTTCTGATGCAAGAAGGCAGAGTTATATGTTTTGGTGGTAGGCAACTTAAGGTGCATGAGAAGAATTATCCCACTCATGATCTAGAGCTGGCAGCGATAGTATATGCACTCAAGGCTTGGCGTCATTATCTTCTAGGAGAGAGATTTGACCTGTATACTGATCATAAGTCTTTGAAGTATCTCTTTTCGCAGAAGGATCTGAACTTGAGGCAGCAAAGGTGGATGGAATTCTTGGCGTCCTACGATTTTGATATAGCTTATACCCCTGGCAAGGGGAATGTTGTAGCGGATGCGTTGAGTAGGAAAAGGTTGACACTTAGTCCTCTATTTGTTGAGATGAAGAATTTAGAGTTCTTGGCAACCTTTGATTTCTCTTTGGCAGTGGAGTCGATGACCGGTTCTTTAGCATCTCTTGAGCTCAGGCCTACCCTTCTGGATCAAGTTGGGGCTTCGCAGAAGGAAGACCCCCAGATAATTGAGATTATGGATAAGCTGATTCGAGGGGAGACATCTAGTCACCTTGCTCGATATTCTATAGATGATAAGGGTTGGATGAGGAGAGACGGAAGGCTTTGTGTTCCAATGGTGGAAGACTTGGTGAGGGAAGTTCTTGAGGAAGCACATCGCTCCAAGTTGACTATACATCCGGGTGGAGATAAGATGTATAAGGATATGAAGCGCATTTTCTTCTGGCCTGGAATGAAGAAGGATGTGGCAGAGTTTGTCTCTAGATGTGTTGTTTGTCAGAGAGTAAAAGCCGAGTCGAAGAAGCCCGGTGGGCTATTGCATCCTCTAGAGGTCCCGCTATGGAAGTGGGAGAGTATTTCTATGGACTTTGTGGACGGATTGCCAAGGTCAAGAAAAGGGAATACCAGCATATGGGTCATTGTGGATAGGCTTACGAAGAGTGCTCATTTCATTCCGGTGAAGAGCAAAAGGACCGCATCTGGTCTAGCATCAGTATATCTTCGTGAGATAATACGACTACATGGAGTCCCTTCTAGCATAGTGAGTGACCGAGACCCCATCTTTACTAGTCAGTTCTGGAACAGTTTGCAGGAAGCTATGGGCACGAGGTTGAACCTGAGTACGGCTTATCACCCACAAACGGACGGTCAGACAGAAAGGGTGAATAGGGTACTTGAGGACTTGTTGAGGCTTTGCATTCTGGATTTTGGTGGTACTTGGGAAGACCATCTTCCTCTTGTGGAATTTGCTTATAATAACAGTTATCAAGCGAGCATTGGGATGGCACCATTTGAGGCTTTATATGGGAGACCGTGCAAGTCACCTACATGTTGGTGGGAGACTACGGATAAGCTTATACTTGGACCTGACATGATTAGAGATACATCCGAGAAGGTTGAGTTGATTAGAAAACGGATGAAGGCGGCCCAGGATAGACAGAAATCTTATGCTGATAGGCGAAGGACTGATTTGGAGTTTGATGTTGGGGATATGGTTTTCGTGAAGGTTTCCCCTTTGCGGAATGTGGTTCGGTTTGGAGCAGTAGGAAAGTTAGCACCAAGGTTTGTTGGACCGTTTCCAGTTGTAGAGAGGATCGGGCAGATGGCCTATAGAGTGGAATTGCCCGAGAAGCTAGCTGGAGTGCATAATGTTTTTCATGTTTCGCATCTCCGGAAGTGTTTGCATAAGTCAGCAGAGGTGGTTGAGCCAAGTGTTCTAGAAGATGTGGAAGTAGAGAAAGAAGCTACCTTGAGGAGAGCTCCGATTCGTATCTTGGGGACAGAGATCAAGAAGCTAAGGAATCGTGAGGTCAAGTTGGTGAAGGTTCAATGGGGTGAAGCCGAGGAAGACGCAACTTGGGAAACTGAAGAGAAGATGCGTAGGCTTTATCCATTCCTTTTTGAGGGTACACTCTCAATCTCTTTATCTTTCCATGTCTATCTAGTTTATCTAGTTCATCGTGTCTATCTTATCATGAGAACCTTAGGTAGAATCCTTTGGATGAAACATGTGTTTGAGACATGTTATGTTTGATGGTTGCAAGTGGTTGCAAGTGTTTGCAAGTGGTTACTCGTGGATGCATGATACACATTAGGCACTAGATCGGCTCACACACTCCTCATATTGCATATGCATGAGTGTTTATGATTATTCTTGGATGAAATTTGTATGCTATCACATGGATGTTGCATATGGATGTATGATTGAGCACGCATGTAGATATTATACATTATGTTAGGGATTTGCATACATATGGATACATTTCACTAACATATTTTGCATTGATCTTTTGCATTAGATAAGTACATATACACACACTTTTGCATATGTTCATCCAGCATTTAGAATCTTGTAAGGACAATGATTGCTCGTGGATGATGCTTTGAGTAGGTGGGTGATTGGATGGTAGGATACGTTCTTCCTAACTTGAAGATTTCGGGGACGAAATCCTTTAAGGAGGGGAGAATGTAACAACCCGTATTTTCAATAACCTGTTATAACATAAATCGAGGCAGAAATTAATTCTAAAATCTGAATCAAGGGAAACGAGCTACGCCATTGCGTTCGTCTCGGAAAAATACGCGAAATAGAGTCCGAGTTTTCGAAAATCGGAGTCCGTATGACCCAGTTAAGGCCCATTGAAGTTTTCAGAAATTTCCATATTAAAAACAGATTTAATTTTTAAGTTAAAAACAAGGATTAGGGCAAACTGGCGCAGGCGGGAAAACTCCCGCCAGGACCCCCATGTCGACAGGCATGTCAACAGGGTCCCCAGGGTGTCGACAGCCCTGTCGACACAGGGTGGCCGGGCAGTTTTGCCTGGCGCACCATTTTGGGTCTTGGTCTGGTCTTGTGGCTTGGTTCTGGAGAATTCCGAAATCTGATGGACCTAATTCAACTAGGGTTTAATCCTATGGTCTAAATCACTAGCCTAATCTATAAATAAGACCCTAACCTACCCTAAATCATTCATTATTCATTCTAGCAACTAAACTATGTCAAAATCCATCCTCTCATGGCCTCCACTCTCTTCATACAATTCCTAAACAAATTCCTAAGAGATTTCCATGCATACAAGTGTATTTAGGCTTGTATGATCCTCTTTAGCTTGCATTAAAGTCTTGTTTCTCTATTGTCAACATAAAGGAGGAGTCTTGATCAAGTTTGCTTGCATTTTGGGGTTTTATTTTGTTGCATAAGGGGTTTCTTACATTTGCTAGACTCATTTGAGTCCGCATAAGCATTGTAAGCCCTCTTACCTTCATTTTAGAAACTCTAAAGTTAATATGTGATGAAAGTTGGGATTTATGCATGTTTAATAAGTTATGCATGCTTATGCGAGTTCACTATGCCATGTTACACATGTTTGATAAGTTATGCATGTTTATGCTAGTTCACTATGCCATGATTTGCAAGTTTAACAAGTTATGCATGTTTATGCAAGTTCACTATGCCATGATTTGCAAGTTTAACAAGTTATGCATGTTTATGCAAGTTCACTATGCCATGATTTGCAAGTTTAATAAGTTATGCATGTTTATGCAAGTTCACTATGCTAAGTTATGCAAGTCCAACATGTTATGCATGTTTATTATGATATGTAAGATTCATCATGTATGTTGTGCCAAGTTCCCTCTTTCTATCCTTTATGCGTTATGACGAATATGAAGGCGATAGAATGACGTTGGGGGGTTTGGGTAGAACTTAAAATACATGAAAATATAAGATTGGGAATTTACCTATTAAGTTAGGTCTACCCCTTGGGAATTTACCTATTAAGTTAGGTCTACCCAAGTATTTGTTAAACTTGTAATTATGTTTTGAAAATAAAGTGGACATGACACTTAGAAAACATAAGTGTGGCCAACTCGAGGTTGGGTTGAGTTTGTAGCATAAACCTACCCGGAACCGACCGGCTTAACTAGTGGCTACAAGCAATAGGACCCAATGTGAGTAGTTGGTCATGTTGCACGTGAAACCCGAGGTTAGACTAAGTTGTGGTGTAAACCTACCCGGACCCGCCCGGCCTAACTAGTAACCACAACAAGGTCTAATGTGAGAGGTTGGGTGCATTAAATTAACTAATGCCTCATGATTAGGGTTAAGTCATGGCCCACTAATACTTAACCAATTTTGGGGATACGAGGGATTAAATGGGGTTAAGTGGTGAACTGTTGGTTACACTTAACTAATTTAATCCATGATTAGTGAGGGGTTAAACCACACTTAACCCTCTTAGAAAACCCTAGCAACGTGATCTGTTCTAGCAGTAATCCCAGTTTGGTATCATTCACAACCCTAGAGGCTAGGCTAGGGCGGGGCACGATTACTGGACGGATGTAAGCGACCAAAGCGATGGCTGAGTGGTACAGCGGTGCGGGTCCAGGCGGGCTACCGACGTGCACGTAGTCCGGTGTTGGACAAACTCGAGGCACGGGTACCAGTAGGGCTAGACTGTGCATTATTGCTTAGGTGTCTGGGGTTGACACCCGAGGGCTTGATACACCCGAAGGTGGACCCAGCACAGTCTGACTACAACCATATGTGGGCCGTATGGACACCAACACTTGACGTGTTAGGTTTATAGGGAGCCGATCGACTAGACCGTTGGGTTGGACCTTGTATTAAGGTCATCTCATGTTATTGGGCCAAAGTTTGGGCTGAGGGATCAACACCTATTATGTTAGTTTGCTAGTACACTGTGGTGCAAAGCTTAATCTTCTTTATGTGATGACACCTTTATCTATTGCCAGTATGTTCATCTCAGTTTCCATCATGATGCTAACTTTATTAGTTTATAGACTGATCGTAGTAGGGCTTACCAGTCTTTTTGACTGACCTGTTTTCTTTCGCTTCTTTTCTTCCGTTCCCCCCCCCCCCCAGGTTCTCAGGGAGGGAATAGTGGTGCTTAGCCTGGATCGCTTGCTTGCTTGCTGGATAGCTCATGTATGTCTGGACATTGAGCTCGCTATGGTTTATCATCTTTATTTTGGGGATAGCACTATGTATTTTCAGTATTTCTGTTTATGATGTACTAGACATGTTTATTTTGGCAGTTGACTTTATGATGTACTAGACTTGTTTTGAGATGGTTTGAGATATTCCGCTGTTTTGTTCTCACTTACTCTGTTTTACATATATATTTATGTTCTTGTTCTGCCTTGATATATCATTATGCATGCTTACCCAGTTCTAACGCCCCCCAGAAGCTAGTGCCCCCGAAAGAGTGACCCTAGCGGAGGTGGGGTGTTACATTAACAATAGATGCTTAAAACTATTTATATCACAAACAGTTAAATCTTATGCTTTTGCACATATATATATATATATATTTGTGTGTGTGATTTGTAATTTACACAAAAATAAATCAAACCATTGTCAAAACTATTCAACATCCAAAAGTCTAACTGTTAACGATTTTTTTCGTCAACACCAGAGATAGGTCTAAGGAAGTGGACCTAAGGATAGAGTGGGATTATTTAGTTTCCATAAGCTCGAGTTAGTTCACCGTTTCCTAGATATCAAGTTTTTGAGCCCGAAGATTAGTTACTCTTCCCTCGAGGGGTGAGTATCATGCTAATGAGACTCGACAACCAACAATTACCTTGGGATAAGGGTTTCCTAAGCACAACGCAAGTTAGGAAGCTAAGCAGTTGGTAGAAGGGTATTTTTAACAATCTTGAAGAAAGGTTAAGGCGTGTGTAGAAGATCCTTGTTGTAAAGAAAGCATAAGTTAATATACGAAAGAAATAGTTACATAAACCATAGAAATTATGCTAAGTGTCGATCCACTCTTTATTGCTCATTAATCTGAGTACATAAGTGTTTGCAAAAGAAATCCCAAAATTGATTTAGAAATTGGGGTTTACTCTACAAGAAATGAATACAAGATTGGGGAATGAGAAAAGTCCCCCAAAATGTGACCCCGGGGGTCTTTTTTTTGTAGACAAATCGAGACCCATTTTGCCATTGGTCTAGCAGAAGCCTCTTCCGAGTGTGGCAGCTAAGTGTCGGCCGCTCTTCACCTTTCGGTTTCGGCTTCTCTTTTGACACTACCAATATATATGACATGGCTTTTGGCGGGTCAGTCTTGGCTCTCAGAAATCTGATCTCGGTCTTAGAAACTTTTTTAGGGCTGCATTTACCTTTCGTATCGATACCAAGCTCATTGGTATAGATAGCTGTGGGCATGGCTTTCGGCTTTCAGCAATAAGCTTCCAGTTTTACTTTTAAATTCTCATGTATTCGCTTTCGTGCTTTAATTGCCCATGTTCCGGGATCCGTCACCCCTTTTGGTATCGACAATAAGCGAGTTAGTGTAGATAGCTCTTCTTCTCAAAAGCTTTGGTTTTCTCTTAGTGAATCTTTGGAGTGGGTTTCAGTGATGCTTTTAGCACTTCTCCTGTTGACTCCTGAAGTTTATTCTCGGTGACCAACAATTTTTGACTCCGATGGCTAGCTTTTGGATTGTTTCTCTCATGTTTTGGTTTCTTTAGTATCTTCACCTTTTTCTATGTCGACACTAAGTAAATCAGTGCTGATTGATGGTTGTCACAATTGCTTCTTTTATGCTTTGGGCTTTAGCCTAGTGCTGGGTCCATGCTTTCGGTTCACCCTCTGCGCTGGTTGCGGTATGATACCCCTTCACCAATAACCTATTTCGGTGTTGATTTTGTAGTAACATCCCCCCCTCTTGTTGAAGTGGTAGTTTGATTTTTCAAGTCAACACATTTTGTTCTTCGTACTGTACTGTTTTGATTATGCCAGATTTCCGCCTTTAGTCTTTTGGAGAGGATCTGACTCGTTCATTCAATCTTGTGTGTGCGGCCGAGATTGAAGGAACACTTTGGCATAAATATTATTTCTTCTTCTTCCTCGTCTTTTCCCCTGCAAATTACATTGCTTGAACAAGGTTACTATCCCTCGAGATTTTTACGAGCTTTTCAGAATTTCAAATATGATTTTCTGTAAGTATTATTATTTTCGATTACAAGTAGAAATTTAAATCATGCTTTCAACCTGATTTGGGAAATCGATCGGGATTTTCACATATTAGTAAGAATTAAACAACGATGACAGTTTGGATAATGATTAATGGAATATATCATAGGTTACTCATTTCCCTAATATACCTTTTAGGGTTTAAAATGCAAAATTGACATATGAAAGTTTAACTTTTGTTATGAAGAAGGATGCTATGCTCCCAGTACAAGTGAATTCAACACCCATTGTTGTCAACTTACCTTATTTCCAATTTGGCAGACACTAGTACTTGTATTTACTTGGATTTCGACCTAGTGGGTATTGGTTCCATATGAAAGTATTGTCGAATCTCTATTTCCCTTTAGGTTTTAGTGTCAAAACAATCAGGAGCCCTATATTAAAGCACTTTTATCTTGATTTCACTTGTATCGAATCTCGAGACCATCTAAGCCTTCAGTGATGACACTTAATCACTTGGTTATGGTTGAATCGACACCAAGTACTATCAGTATTCTGATTCACCCGACACCTACCTTTCTCCCTTTGATTTTTTTTTTGATAGAAAAGATAGTGAATCAAGCTGATTCACGCCTTCATATATTAAAAAAGCAAAAGAGCATAAATCATCCATATAATTACAACACATTTACATAGCCTTGGTCATAGCCTACATACTGAAACATAAACGTGGAACAGAAAAGATACATACTAGAGTGAATACATATAAGCAGCATACAAAAAAGGATCACAAAGAGTAAATGCCAACGTGGTAAGCATCCCTGAAATGGCTGTAGTCATCAAGCATTTCCACTTCTGCCCCATGTCCGATCTTGGACGCGAGCAACAATTGAATTAGTAAACCTCCAAGTGCTAGAGCCTGTCCAAGAGAAAACAAATTTAAGAATGTTGTAGATAATTTGGTTCGGTGTTTTTATCTTAAATTTAAATTTCCTCGCGTTTCTTTCATGCCATAAAATCCACACATAAGCAAAGTTTAGCAAAATAAATAGTTCACGGTTATTTGAATCATCTAAAGAGGGGAGGGTGTGCTACCAGAAACAAAGCTGGTCCTTAATAAAGTCTCTCCAGTGCAGATCAATGCCAAGTGGCACCAAACATTTAGTAAACACGTAAAAAGCAAAATCACAGCTCCAAAACAGATGCAGATGATCCTCCTCGACCTCATCGCAAAACACATCCACCAGTCATGTTTAGGCCTTTACGTCGAAGTGTGCAAATAGTATTTAAAAGGTTATGCATTATGAGCCACATGTGAATCTTGACTATGGTAGGCACTTGCTTCACCTTCCACATATTCAAGAATCCCTGCCATTTTGTTCCAGTGAAGTTTATCACCTTATATAAGCGTCCCACTCGAAACGTTTCCTTTTCTCCATTTAATCTCCATATGAACTCGTCTCTAATTTCCGAAAATCTCACATCCTCTAACAGCACATAAATGTTGCATAATTGCCTTAATGCACTTCCAGTAACGATTCTAGAAAAAGATAGCTTCCATTTAAAGTCTGTAGCATCTGGATCATACATTTCGTTTACTATTTCTAGCTTATTACATGCTATTTCAAACAAGTCACCAAACTTCGTCTTTAAGGGTATCACTAGCAGCCAATAGTCCAACCAAAATGATGTACTGAAACCATTTCTCACTCTGGTATCAGTGCCTATTTTAATCCAGTTCAAAATGGACATTACACCACGCCAAAAGAAGGAACAGTTCGAGAAATCTTTGTGCCAATCAAATCTGCCATCGTAAAATGCATTGATAATCCACTCCTTCCACAAAACTTGTTTATCTCTTATCATCATCCACAACCATTTCCCGAGTAGAGATGAGTTCATGTTCTTCAAGTTGAGCACACCAAGACCGCCTTGAGCCTTAGCATAAAAACTTGATTCCAAGAAATTAGACAACTAAGTTTCTTCGCCTCATTATCTCCCATCCAAAAGAAATTTCTTCTTATCACGTCAATTTTGTCTAGAACCCATCCTGGACACTTGTAAAACGACATCCAGTATTGAGGAATTGCGGTGAGTACAGAGTTGATAAGAACCAATCTCCCAGCTCTCGAAAGAGAGTGCCCTTTCCATCGTGATAGCCATGAACCAACTTTGTCAATCAGTGGCTACCAGTCTCGTTTCATTAATTTTTTTGTCTTGATGCACAAACCCAGATAATTGATGGGAAACACTTCAGCTTTGCATTTGAGAAGATTAGCACACTTCTTGTTCAACTCTGGACCACACCCAAGAGTGTGCACAATGCTTTTATGGAGGTTAATCTTTAAACCTGACAGACTCTTAAATGCATACAGTAAAAAATTTAGTGTGGTAATGTATTTACAATCAGGATTACTGAAAATTATAGTATCATCAGGATAGTTTAAAGAATTGATACCCCCGTCCACCACATAATTGTCTCCAAATTTTTGAATGATATTGTTAGCGCAACTTACTTTGAGAATTTGACAGAAAACATCAACAACCAGGTCAAAGAGTAGAGGTGAAAGTGGTCCCCTGCCTCAAACCTCTCTTAGAAATGATAGTGCTCCCCGCAACTTCGTTCACACAGATGTTTGACCTACTTGTTGCCAGTATCTTGACAATCCAGTCAATCCATCTACATGGAAAGCCCCTCGCTTTGAGAACATCAATCAAGAACCTCCAATCAACAACATCGAAAGCTTTGGCGAAGTCTAACTTGATGATAGCACAAGGAACCTCATAGCGATCACAATAGGAGATGACTTCTTGCACCAAAACTGCTCCATCTAAAATCTTTCTACCTTTAATGAAAGCTGCCTGAGATTTATCAATTAAACCACCCATCTTCAATTTTAGGCGATTAGCAAGGACCTTCGTGATAAGCTTAAAGGTGATGTTTAACAGGCTAATAGGTCTAAAATCAGATGTAAATACATTTCCTTCCTTCTTAGGAATTAGTACCACATTAGCATAACTCAACTTTTCCAATTTCAAAGAGCCATCATGAAATTCCTTGAACAATCTTAGCACATCAGTCTTAACAACATTCCAGTATTGTTTAAGGAAAAAATTAGGAAATCTGTCTGGTCCCGGGGCTTTGTCACCAGGCATTTCTTTGAGAGCAACAAGAATTTCCTCTTCCGAGAAATCATTGTCAATACCGGTAAGATTAACTTCATGAGGATATAATGTTTTCTAGTCTACACCAATACGGGATTCATTACACTTTCCAAAAATGTCTTTATAATACTCAGTAAACGCTTCACCAAGCTTATGATGCTCACTGATTTCCACATCGTCCTTCCAAATGCTGCAGATCAAGTTCGTTCTACGTCTCCCATCCGCAACTTTGTGAAAGTAACTAGTGTTACTGTCATCAACCTTTATCCATTGTGCTCTCGATCTTTATCGCCAAAAGGTTTATTCCTGATCAATCACTTTCAAAAGCTCTTTCTCCTTACTCTTCAAAAGTGCCTTCTCATCTTCATTTAAAAATCTTTCCTCTTCAAGAATGTTTAACTCCAAAATTTCTTTTTCAATCTTTTCTTTATTTATTCTAATATTACCAAACTCCTCCCTATTCCATTTTGACAGAAATTTTCTCAACATTTTAAGTTTACTACAGATGTTACTCGTAGCGTCATCCGTATCCCCAAAATGCAACCATTTATGCGTAATCATATCATCAAAGTTCTCCACCAAGCACCACATATTCTTGAATCTGAAAAAAAAAACTTTTCTCCTTACAAGTTCGCCGGAATCCAAAATGATTGGGCAATGATCAGAAATTATTGAGGAGAGTCCTTTTTGGAATGTCAGAGGGTGCAGCTCCTCAAACCTTGAGTTGATAAGAAAACGATCTAACTTAACCACCATAGGCAGGGTTCGACCATCGCTTTAAGTAAATTTTCGATTCAATAGTGGCAAATCAACGAGGGCACATTCATTTACAAATTCATTAAAGTCATCCATATCACTAGTGTAATTTGTTGCATTGCTACTTCTCTCAAAATCAAATCTCGTCACATTGAAGTCGCCCCAATAACCCAAGCTCCAGCTATCAAGTTATAAAATTCGACACCTTCCTTCCAAAGAATTTTCCTCTCCCTTCTAGTATTAGGACCATACACATCGGATACAAAATAGAGCTCTCTGGACACAATGTTTTCTAAGGCCACATGCAGACAATGGCATTTTCTAATTTCTTGCTTCAACCACCAACCATTACTATTCGACCCAGTGAAAATTCCTCCCGAAGAACCATTAGCAGGAATGAGACACCACTCGTCAATTACTCCCCATCCCAAACATTTAAAAATGTGATCCTTATGATTTTCAAGCTTTGTTTCTTGTAACAGCACAATGTCAGGTTTAATAGACTTAAGATAATTTTTAACCCTAAGACACTTATCAAAAGATCCTAGGCCTCTAACATTCCAAGAAACAATTAACATAATGAATCATTAGCCCTCTCTAATTCTTTTTTTTTAGTCTACAACATCATTATTCAACACAAATCTACAACTACGTGCGAGAGCATGCATTTGGTCACTGGAAATATTATTAAAGATAGCAGGGACAAAAATGCTACCTTCTGCTGGATGAGGAAGCCCACGAGCACTCCTGTGAAGCATCACCACACCAGATTGGTCAAAAACTCGCTTCCCTTTGTTCTTTGTTCTGAAGCATTGACCAGAATCCGCAATAGCAAGCATCTTGTTACCTTCAGAATTAAGATCCTTTGATACATTATCATCCACCAATTCATTATCAGCAGCAACATAATCACCTCCCACTTCAACACTCAGGTCTTCTAATCCAATTCCATCTTCTGCATTGCCCACATTCACAATGTTTCCTTCTCCATCAATCTCAACATTAGCTCCCCCATCATAACCTTCATAATGCACCACATAGTTTTGGTTAATGTCCCTCTTTGAATTCACCTCATCCGAAGAAAGGACAATTGGATTGTTAGCCAGACCCTCATCCATAACTTCCCTTACATCCCTTCCTGAATTATCATCATTCCCCCCAGCATCCCTTGCATTCGCATCACCCACATCTACCTCTCTGAAATTCACAATATTCAATTTTTCATCACTTCCTTTTGTAAAAATATTCCTTATAAAACTTGAGTTGTCCATGCATGCAAGTGGGTCGCCATCAAATTTGGAAATTTGCAAATTGTGCCAGTAATTTTCAGTGGAAATTCTAAATAAGGGCGGGATAACAATCGGCTCTTCCACATACAGCTTTGCCCTCAAATTAGTGAGATCTGCTTCCTTCAACACCATTGGCTGCAGCCTAGTTACATACCCAAAGTCAACCAGCACCGCCCTTAAAACTTCCAAACTCCTGCAAACAAGTGGTATATTCTTAAACGTCGCCCAAAACTTCACCTTTTTCAATTGAACACTCCGATCTATGACTCCATCTTCTCAGATTAACAGTTCCATGTGGTGCAAACACAGAACAATAAAAATCATCAGTAAGCAAAGATAGAGGAAAACGAGTAAAGAAGAAATCCCCCCATCATTTAACCTCCCACCTCCAAGCCGGCGCCTATCCCCCAAATCTAGATCTGAGCAGCTATTCAAGTTGAGGAATAGAGAAGTTACCATGCGCAAGTGAGATAACTACCATAGATCTCACCCAACAAAAATCTCCAGGAAAATTGGAAGCTGAAATTTTAATTTTCTTTTGATTTGAAGCCGCCACGTTTGAGTGAAATGAAGGGGATTTGCAATTGAAACCCTTATGACCCATTTTATGGCATTTAAAACATAAAATTGGGTTCTGACATTCTCTTGCCTAGTGATATGTCGATCCGCACCTGTAGCAACCATTTTTGGATTTAATATTTGAGAGATTTTTAGAGTATCGATTAGTATTTCTATGCGTCTATTGGGGAATCATGCCCTTGTTTAAACATATATTTGTATTACGCTTTACAGGTGACTTCTGCAAAATCTCCTTGTACGAAAGATTGTTAGATTTATCCACTTCAACCTTGTCGTCTTGCAAAGGAGAAAAGTGATCAGAGATCGAAGATGCAAAGTTAGAGAGTGCATTTTTGAATTTGATCAAATAGATTTGAAATTCAAATTTGGATCCGCCATTAACGTTTCATTACATGTAGTTATATTCCTTAGTAGCAACAAGGTAAATGTTAATGCAAATTTTTCTCTCTTTTATTTTGGCTCTGGAGTAGTTAGTTTGGTCATCACTGAAGATTTAATTGTTCCTAAGTGTACATAACTTATGATTATATGTCTGAACCTTGTTAAAATCAACTCCTATGATTAATGTGGTGTTTCACAGTCCGAGCTTCTAATGTTAACAAGTTTTTATGTTTTTAATCCTCATGTGGGTAGCATGTTTATACTTACGCAAGAGAGTGTAGTACTAATATATATGTTATGGAATGATATCACCTGACAGCATCATGTCTGAGGAGAAAAAGGCTAACAAGTCTAAGCTGGAGAAATCTGCTACACCTCGTCCAAAGAAGGCATCCATCCCACAACGGTCTTCTTTAATATCCTAGAGGAGGTGGAAGCTATCCTCCAAAGTTTTGGTATGACCAGTGTTGATATTGCTCCTGATGCCCCTCATGATACCATTCAAAGTCCAATGGAGGGATATTTTGTGTTCATCGCCATTCACATCTGGCACAGAGGTATCTTTCCTTTCCCGGAGTTTGTATTTAGATTCCTATGCCACTTGAGGATTGCTCCTATTCAGCTTTCATCGTACACATATACCCTCATTTTATGCTTGGAAATCTTAATGCTTGAGTCAGGCCAATCCTCCCTTAATGTTAATCTTATGCGATTTCTGCTTCGTCTGGACAAAGTATCAGATTCGTTTATTCTTCCCTTCAATCCTGCAAAGAAGTGATCGAGTGATCCCATTAATAAGTCTAAAGATTGGAAAAACCATTTTTTCTATATTAGGTGTCCTCATGGTATATCGGGAACTTTTGTTATCCCTAATAAGTTTCTCATATTTTTCTCAAATCTTTTATGTCATCATCGCATCTCATCCACCATTGCTTCTTTTCAGCTTTTATTTCTAAAAAGAAAGATTTAGGTGTTAAAGAGACCCAGATAGTTGATGCTCTTTGCAGGGTATCTGAAAAACTGGGATGACGTTCTGTCCCATAAACCGTGGATAATCTCTGCAAAAAAACCCACTTGCCTCTTGGGAAAAAGATTTTGGGACAGCCTCCTATCCATTTTCCAGGTGCTATAAGCTTGTCCCCTGGCTCTGATGACTTTAATCTTTCGTCATCCTTATATCTGGGTTCCCCAGGAAGTGGCTTCCTTATTTGCCTCCTATTATCTGATCCTCAAGAAGCTTTGGATTTGAGGGAATATGAGCTGACCTCTTTCCCCTCTCCTCGTTATGATGATCCTTCGAGATTCCCTTTACCAACTCCCAATTTTTGCAGGATTGTGAAGTCTGTTCTTTCTTCCTCTGATGTTTCCAACATGCCACTTCCTTCCCCTTCGGACTGGTCAGATTTCTATCACTACCTCATCAAGCAATAGCTTTGGGTTTGTCCTTTATCCTTTCCAATTTTTCTTTTGTTTTTTCATCTCCATACATGGACCAATATGATCCCATTTTTTTAGATATCCAAAGGTTGGTACTCCCTCCGAACGGTAATTGCCTCATCATCTTCTAAAGTGAATAAACATAAAGAGGAAAAGGCTGCTTTGGAGTCTAAGGTTTGTGATTTAACTATGGAAACAGGGAAAAGTGATGAGAAATGAGAACAACTGAAAACATCTCTTAGTAAAGCTGAGTCGGAGCTTGAAAAAGAAAGAAAAGCCAAGAATCTTTTGATTGACAAGGTTTCAACTTTCGAGGATGAGCGGGCAAATATGTTAGCTGAGCATGCAGAGAAGTTGAGAGTGAAGGAAGATGCACTTTGTAATGCCACGCGGGTTGTTTATGAAGCTAAAAATGGTATTTCTTCGTTCTTGAAAACACACCTTTCGAATGTGGTGACGGAATGCTATAAACATGCCTTCTTTCTGGCCTACTTTGATTACTTTAAAAAGTATCCGGGCTTGGATTTCCCTTTTATCCATCCGTTCGGAGCAGAGTTATGGAAATAATAGATTTAGCCAAACATGGTATCATGGTTCCAAAAAGGGATAAGACGAAATTCAAGGACATTTTATACACCAAAGATTTTCCAGATGATTCAGAATACGATAAAGAGGTGGAAGAAGACTTTGCTGCTGGCTGTGACAATGAAGATGGTGACGGCGATAACAATGACCCTAGTACTAAGGGTGGAGGCCGCCGGGATAATCCTGAAAAAGATGAGGGCAATCCTTCCCCACTAGTTGGTGGTTCCCTAAGTTCCGGGGAGGTGAATCCTGATCTCTCATGTGTTCCTTCTACCCCATATCATGTTGGTACTTCTGCCCAAAAGACTGGTTCCTCGGAGTTTGGTAAAAAGGAACAACCTACGCAATTAGCTTCTCCTATTTCTTAAGTATAGCTTCTTCTCCTGAGATACTTTCTTCCTTGTATTTGATTAATCTACCTTGTCTTGAAACTTACTGGTATTTGTAAAACATAATGCCACGGACGTGTGCTTCTGATGACGTCTCCTTGTTACCTGTAACCATTGTTGTTCTTTTCACATTACAACAGAACCCTGTTTTTTTCCAATGACATTGTCCCTAAGGATGATTTACATTCATTATCTAGGTTGAGGAGGGAGTTGCTCACAGAACTACCTTGTAAGTCCAGCAGGGATCACTACATCAAATTCCTTAATTGGCAACGGTTTTAAGCCGTTGCAAACTAATTTAGCAACGGCTTTAAGCCATTGTAATGACCTGGGTTGCAAATATTTAGCAATGGCTCAAAGCCGTTGCTAAATATGTTTTTAGCAATGGCTTAGAGTCGTTGCTAAAATAGATTTTGCAACGGTTATGAGCCGTTGCAGAATCCTATTTAGCAACGGCTTTTGTCCGTTGCTACATGTTGTAATACAACCAATAATTTCGGTTTAGCAACGGCTATTGGCCGTTTCCAATTTTATTTAGCAACGGTTTTGGGCCGTTGCTGTGTTAAAAAAATTCCAATTTTTTTTATTTCTTTCCATGCATTTCATATTCAGTAAAAATCTATTAATATTTGATATAAATACCACAACTGTTCATATAATATTACGATAATTTCAATACATAAGTTGCTTCATAAAGTACAAATACCAAAATACTATTCCGTTCTTACATTCTGAGTTCACCAAATCAATATTACACCACACATACCATCATAAAGTACTAATACTACACACATACGTTATAATTGAAATAGCATACTACAAGCATAAACCATAATTGACAGTTTCAAACATTCGTCATAATTAAAATATCATACTACAAGCCAAAAGTGTTGCCCAAGAAAAGTAGACTACATCTCCCTTCATACTCTTAACCTACCAAGAAAAGCAGCTGCATTAAGTAAGAAACCCAGACAATTCATTACTCATGAAACAAAATTTCATATCCTAAAACAACATATCCTAAAATTGCGCGTTCTTTCGTTAAAAACTTCAAAATATGTACTGATCATGTCCTTAAACAACATGAATTAAGAGCACAACTTAAGCTCAAAAAGCTGCAAGATGAAAGTATGAGCTTCAGAAATCGAAGTACAATGTAACCAGACAGGAACTACAGTATGGATATTAAATGATTCATAATATCTCATAATAAACTAGTAATGACAGGAATGAAACCTGAAATCACAATATAATAAAATGATTCATAATGTGCGCACTCAATTGGCGCAACATTAAAAAAGCAAAAATCTCAGTTGGACAATTGTCATAAAAACAACAATCTAAGTAAACTGCACACCCAATTGGCGCGACAATCGAAGGAAATTGCGCGTTCCTTTGCGCGTTATTATTGAATTGTTTATCGAATATTTCTTTCATGTTGT
Organism: Allium sativum; assembly: GCA_030737875.1. Taxonomy (NCBI): domain Eukaryota; kingdom Viridiplantae; phylum Streptophyta; class Magnoliopsida; order Asparagales; family Amaryllidaceae; genus Allium; species Allium sativum. The sequence continues at coordinate 737,567,951 of CM060922.1, forward strand.
GCATTCCTTTTTAAGCATAAGAAAATGCATCAACAAATATCATTAGAAAAATCCTATCAGAATTTCTCAACATGTCATTACTTGGTGTAATCAATATGACAATTTTCTAATAGCCACAATAAACTAATAATTGTACATATGATCATGTGACCCAAATAAAACCATGGGACTCCAATTTTTTTTACAGGGCTTTCCTAATAACTTCTAATGAATAAGAAGGGAACTTGCACCCCGTTTAATGTTTATTGGATCCCTAATAAAACCATGGGACTCCAAAAAAGTATATTATAGTTCTGAACTCAGAAGCACATGCTAAATAAGATTCGTTCACTAAATATAAAGGGAGTTTTTTTTCTTATCCCCCTACCTTTAATAGCAATTATGATCACAGTCCAGCAGCAATTATGATCACGTTTCTTTAATCAATCTGAGCACAATCAATATGATTTTTTTTTAATGTTTACATATTTGTGTTAAAGTAATGTTTTCATGTCCAGATCTTTTCAGAAGAAAATTGCTACTATTGCATACAATCTGTGCCATGCCGCCACATTTCATTGAGATATTATTCATGTGTGTTAATCTAAAATCTTATGATTTAAAACCATATCTGTATTATTAGATATACACTAGGCCAATGCATTTAAGATATTTAAATCTGTCCGCTTAAGTTTTAAATCCAAACTCACTTGCATGACGACCTATTAGAGACTAAATCTGTACTTCAGTTATTTTTAACACAAGTAATTTATAAAATGGAAATTTTCAAATTACCTAGTTTAATTTATACAACCATTTGTTAAGACTTGAGTTGCATATTCACACAAATCTTATTTAAGTTCACTTACATTATTTATTTTATCAGATTAAATATAAGTTTAGAATAAAAATTAAAATTTAAAATAATTATAATTACAACCCATCTGAAGAGTATTTTATTTTCACAATCCTTATAAATTCAAATAAATTATTATTTCAAATTATCAGTTTTCAAGTCTATTTGTATAAATTTCTTAATATATGATTTATAAGTTAACGAACGTATATAATTCAATCCGATTTCCTTTAACCTAATGTTTATAAATTCATAAAGCTATAACTCATTCAAATTTCCATTGAAATGCCTATTTTATTCAAGATTTCAATTTATTCATAAGGAATTTTATAATATAAGGCCTTCAAATTACAAAGTTTAATCTGCATAGCCAAGTTTTACTTACATAAGTAATAAGCCAAATGTTATTGTTTTATTATTTATTCCCTAAATGCTTAATACTATAATTATTTATTCATTCAAGTTTTAATTTAAATTCCCAAACACTGCTTATTACGTTAGATTCAAGTTTGGTTTGGAAATATATATATATATATATAGACTAGAAGTAGACTTAACAGATGAATATAATCGATAAGGAATTTCCAAAGGATAGAGACTCAAATTTAAATAAGTTAGAGAAGAATTTAGTAGTTTAAAAGTATTGATTCTAAATTTCCTAAGACGAATTTTAAAACATGATAGAGACTCAGATTCAGGAAATACTAACCTAAGAGAAATCTAACTAAGGAAATGAATTCAAGGAATGAATTTTAAAACAAGGTGGAATCATGTATAGACTACAAGTGGACAAATACTTTAGCAACTAATGTAAAAGAGGGATTGTTACACTCCACTACCATAACTCAAAAATTGTGGTCGCTCACAAGCAAGTAACTACGGAATCTAATTACTTTAGTCTTTCAGAACAAAATCTTTTTAGCTAACAAAATAAGGGATGCATATGCTAATTTAATTTAAGGTTATGCATATAGAATTAACAAAGTTAATTTAAGGTGTGAAAAGGTGCCAAAGACATCAAGTCAAATGCATATGTTCAGGTTATGCAAGGATCATAGACAGAGAAAAGTGCATGAACATCTATATACACAAACTTTTTTTAACAAGGGGAATTAAGGTCTAGCTGTATGGATCATTATTCAATTTATAAAGCCAAAAATTATAGCACATGAAGCACTCTTTTAGTCAATTTTCTGGTCCCTTTTTTTTCTACCTTATTGTTGATCTACATCATGACATACTATGGATATTAAATGATCACACAAAATAAAAATAGTTACTAAATGATCACACACACAAATACAGGAAGGTTTTCCATAAAATAAAAATGATAAATGATAATTTAAGTATACCAGGTTAATTGGAAACCGAGAATAAGCACCTGAACCGATGTCTACAGGTATCGAATAAGATTCTTCGGATGGTACACAAAACCGCCAACTCCAACTTCTTCAATGGTCGTAGCAAGAGGATGGTTTTGCTTGGTTGTGCTTTCATCTGGCAGCAGTATGTTGTCCACAACCAACTTCTCATATGTTGGCGGTACAGGTTTTCCATGAATAATTGAGCCCATCAAACCTCTGCATACTGTACCTATCACAATGACCTCTAGATTAAAGTTTAAGATTTCACTCTTCAAACTTCCCGAATCGGAAGAATTATGTGGATTTCCAATGTCTTTGTCCGGCTGTCTTTCAATAGCATCGTGACTTGCATTACTTCCTACTTCATTCGAAGCATTGTCTGGTATTTGCTTCTCATATTTTCCCTTAATCAATTCCACCAAAGACAACAATGCACCCTCTACATTAGTCATCCGACCTTCCATGTTTTGAGCAGTTTTAATTTGTTTGCAGGCAATATTGGAGGCCTTAACTTGGGTCCTTGATATCTTAGTTCCAATACTACGAGTCCGGCCTCTTTTATCCTTTCCAAAAACTTGTGAAAGTATGTCTTCATCCAGCGGCAACTCCTCTTCCTCACCGTCTTTGATTGCTTCCTTTCCCTTCGCAATTTTATCCTAATCATGAAGCTTAAATTTATAAATTGAAATAGTGAATAATTCAAACAAGCAATTATTTGGCTAGCTAATCGGATATGCTTCCATTCTTTTTTGTATGAGTTTTCTCCCATACTTCGCGACGTGTTATTTCTTTATCTCGATTTGCAACTGCAATAAAACAGGAAATAAAATAACAGCAGTACGTATTGAGTAAACAAATTTACAATATGCCTCTAAATATGATCAATAGATGATTGTTTACATGTTGAATCATCTAGACTCCTGAATATACTGCTTTTTAAGTCATATACAGAAGTCACCTATTGTACACTTTAGAGATGATAAGCCAATTTTATGGGCATGTAGGTTTGTTAAGATGAGTTTTCATCAGCTAGATAATTGCATCACCTTTTAATCGAACTTAAATTTATACCTAAAAAGGAAGCAAAAAAATAATAAAGTAGGGGAAATGAAAAAAGTACAAAGTCGATACTTTTCCTTTGATGGATTTATGCAGCAAGACATGCAATATTCATATGAGTTGCAGCACCGTGATGAAGGTTGCAACCCCTCGTGAACAAAACGAAAATAACACTAGTTGTATATGCAAAATATTTTTGTGCAACTGTGGCTTTAGTTATTAATAAACAAGGACAATTGACCTACAAGTGAACCTTTCTCCTATTTCTGGACAACAACACAAAGGAATGCACAGAGTAAACCATTCAATTCACATAGTAAACCATTCACAAAAGTTGGCACTAGTAGCCCTGCTACTAAATTTCGATTCTATTTATCAAAATACCAGGACTGGATCCAGCACAACTTAAACAAAGGGAAACAATCATGCTCTAATATTTGGGCAGACGCATGAACCTTCAAAAAATAATGGGGAATCAAGGGATTTTCACAATGCATACTTAAGTATTTTCATTAATTCTAATTGGCAACTTCAATATACATAAGAAAATCAAACAACAACATAACATCAGATTTCTAAATGGTTGAGAGCAATATTTTTGGATTCACCTACCTACTTTAATACTATTGTGTTTTAAGGTTTAATGATGAAAACAAAATGATTCAAAAATTTATGCTGTGATCCTAGGGATGAAGTGAATATGGAAAGAAGAGGAACACCAAAAAGCAAAAAGTTGTTGCTAGTATATAATTGGTAGATGAAGTTAATAATTTTATAATAATGTTAAAAGTTTAATATTTCTATTTTCTACAGTGGATAAACTTACTAAAATTTTGGATAGAAATATAAATTACCTTTTTTTTAATAAGGGTAAATACTTGTCCGGCTAATATTTTCCTTGAGGAATTTAAGTTGCCCGATAAATATTTATCCCCAGGCAAATATTTGCATAGGGGAATTGAGGTCGCCTTTTAAACAAAAAAACTCTGACAAATATTTGAATGGGGAATTTCAAACATGTTTCCGCAGTTTACAGATTACATATCTGTTTACTTGTATAGATTGCAAATCTATTTATAGATTTGTTTATTGCAGGCTAATGTAAATCCGCAATAAAACAAGATATCATTTTAACAGTGGACCAGTACGTTAAACTTTTTACTGATCTTAGTTAGATAATTGATTTTTGTTATTTTCGATTTGAATAATGTTGATGTATGCAAGAAACATACAAGATTTACAAAGCAATGCCAAGATAGCATGACACAGTGGTAATAAGGTGTGCACGTACTGAGTAAGATGTTGGGAAATCAAAAATGGAAAACTAAAATTAAAAAACATACCATATCATGTTGTATGACAACATGACTTGTTCGACCGGTGTGGTGGCCATAGCTATATTCTGATCTTTTTTTTTTTTTTTTTTTTGCCTAGGTCTCTTCGCTCGCTCACACAGGGTTCCTCTTCATTCTTCAAAAATCCCTCCCAGTCGTCTTGACTAATAGTGGGTGGACAATTTTTCAACCTTTCATCGTAATTGTTGAATTTGTCAAAGTATTTTGTCCTCAACTCACTCTTACGCCTCCTAAAAGACTCAAACATTTTTTTGAAATAAAATTCTTTTGTATTTGGATCAAGTTCAAAACGTTTCTGCAAAAATTACGAATTATTTACTAAAAAGGGCATTGTAATAAAAATATACTTACATTGTGATAAATATACTTACCAACAATGCAACCCACACGTCATTTTTAATTTTTGGCGGGACTTTATCCCAGCTTTCGTAGGAGATCGGCACATGCATCCGCACAAGTTTACCGATGCAGCTGCCTATCTTTCCCGCATTTTTAGAAACGGGAACTCCATATACATTTATGTCAACCTTCTTGGGTTGTGTTGTTGATGATTGCGTAGGCTGGGTTGGAGCTTCTTAGGATTCTGACATTCTTTATTCGAGTAATTGGTAATCTGCACATATATAAATAAGGACTATAATTTCAATAATAAAGTTCAATGATCTAATAAACTAACATGCCTTTACTTCATTGATAGGTAGATTTTGAACATAAAACTATATGCGTTGATCCTACCCATCATCTGCTTAAAAGTTAGAAATGGTATGACCTCACCTGCTCAAAAGGTGACATTTTGTTTTCAGGCACACTAAAATTTACAATAATATTTCATAAAGTTCTACATTTTTTTAGGTTTTTGTTTCTGAAGAATAATAAAATGAGAATTTTCTGAACTCCATAACTATTATTATTTCTTGTTTTGAAAAAAGTTTATCAATATTTGCATTAAAAAAATAGTTATATCAGTGAATACATAAAATAATTTGGAAAACAAAAATGACAGGTATGAACATATATATATATATATATATATATATATATATATATATATATATATATATATATATATTACTATTTTCAGTTATCCTATCCTACAGTTACACAGTAAAAGATAATATATAAAAGTAAAATAATTTACTGATTATATTGGTGGTGCATGTGCATGGAGCTGCCAAAGTTAGTTTATCAACAGAATTACATCTCCATATGACCACAGGAGTAAAAGTTTATGTAACTGCACATGATGCACTGACAACCCAAGTACATATGTATAAATAATGGAATCAAAATATATATGATTAAGATGGCATAAAAACTAGAGCTTGATGCACAAAATGAAACTCCCTTTTTAATGACTTATTCCTGGATAATGGGGAAAGTGTAATGAATGAAGAAGATAGGTTTATAGCATAGTTATGTGACCATCTTTTGAGTGTAAAATGAAAAAGAAGACGATTATTCATATTAAAACCATATGAATGCTATAGGGTAAAACAAAACTATTCCAGGTTGCTGGGATGATTGTTTTGGAATCAGTAAAAGCTAACGGGTGGAGTGTATACTGAAATAATAAACTGCTGTTGGCAGCGTCTGTCAAGAATAATAATAAACAAATATAGTCACATAGTAAAATATATTTAAGTCCTTAGATATAAATTCGATTATCATGTAGCAATGCGTATTTGATAATGTTACTTTTATATCTCGACACCTTGTCAATTTACTAAACATGATTCAAGAAAGACAGCTTATGCCTATATGGTCCACAAGCAAAGAACAATTTTCTGCAGTAAAATCGAGAATGAATAGAATGAAATATGCATCTTGTTAGGCAAAACACTTCAAACTATTAACATGAGTTATCAGTTTATTCATCATCATTACGTGATATCGAGAAAACAAAACAACTAAAGTGGCTAACAAGCAATTAAAGATCATGTAGCGACAACGTTTAGATTTTTATAAGGGAAACAAACAATAGCAAGAAACTTATCATCATTAAAAAAATGTATAAGATATGATGTGGGGTTGAAGAAGAATACCGCGTAGGAAATCCTAAGTGCGGTACTTTTTGTAAGCTATTTATGGTAAAAGAAACTAGTTTGTGGATAGAAAAACTACTCTGCAAATTACCCAAAAAATAAAATATTAGCTTACAAGTTCACGCTAAGTATTTAACCACTTAAAAACAAAATATAAGACTGACATGACATGTCAGAAACATTAAACTGATAAAATTCGATACGTGTTTAGTTAGTTTGAATCATATGATTAGTTGGACATGATGACTTGATTAATTCACTACTTGCTTGGTAATTAATCACAACAATATAGTTGAATATAACCATTTGAGCACCATAAGTTCTCCATGATATTTTAAACAAATAAACACCGATAATGATTATAGAGTAAAAGGTGAATGTACTTACGCCTTAAACTTCCAATACACATTTCTGTGTTGCATATTTGCATTTTTTATCCCATTAAAAGATTAGTGAAGTATTAGGTCCTAACTATGTAGATTTAAAATATTTATTAACATGGTTACGATAATTAAGTTTGTAACATGTCTGACATAAACAATATTGTGTGCAGAAAAGATAAATAAATATTTGATTTATAGTAACAACATGATATTTAACTATACTATAAAGCGTCAAATGAGCACAATATACTAATGAAAATGACGCGTCAAAAGCAATTAAGCTCATGCAAATTTATAGGTGTGGTAAAATAATCACCAATGTATGCAACAATAAAGTCAGCAAATTGTTTGTTCAAAAGTATAGCATAGATATCCTTCTTCTTTAGGTTGGATACATCCTACATGACAAATGCAGAGTATTCAAATGTGTCACCAACCTGAACTTCAGTGATGGCCACCTGGCAGTATTAAACTTTATCGAAAGAAACAAACCAGGGTATGCATGTGATTTCCAATATTAAACTTTATCCATTGCCGGAATTAAATGCAGATATACGTTATGATATAAAATTAAATACCAAATAGGAAAAATCATTCAAATTAGGCGCTGCAATATGAATAAGCCTCCATTATTAGCGCATAAACAACCAAGCACAAATTTTTTGTATTAGACTGTAAGACAAATAAATAATTGTAATACTCAGATTACCAAGTAGTCCTCTGAAAATGGGAAACTGCTCTCCTAATTGCTTTAAATTCCCTTGAACGTTGCCAAAGAATGCCCTTTGTTCCCCTAGTGACAAATCTTGTCGCTTGAGCCCAATTTATAACTTCATCAATCTGGTTGAGGAAAAGAAAAGAACAAACACCTCAATCAGTTTATTTATTACTGGAATCTCATTTCAAATTCACTTGTAATTATTATTACTGTTTTTTTTATGTGACTAATTCAAATGAAGGACAGTGAAACATAATTATAGAATTTATGCTTACAAGAATTACAAGATAAGTGATATATTGAGAACAACGATTTCACATTTTAAAACATCAAATTTTTAAATAGCAAAATCATGTTCTAATTGGTATGTACATGCAAAATCATGCTAATTCACACTTATTATAAAACGGATCGACAACAAATCAAGTTCTAACCGCTTATTAATACCTTCCAGATGTACCATGAAATTTTTGTTTTATAAAACGGGTCGAATACAAGTGATTGGAACGAAGAACAATTCAATACCTGGAGTCAATCGAGATTAGAGTCTTCGATTGAAATTGGAATCTTCAGTTTGGAATCGGACTGGAAACTTTGGGATCGAGAGTTAGATGTTAGGGTTTTTGCTTTCCTTTCTTTTTTCTATTTTACGTTGGACACGGTGTGTTTTGGGAAAAGAAAAGAGCGTACTGGTTTGACCGGGGGTGGTGGTGGTAGGGAATTACTATTTCGAGTTAGAATGTCCTAAAGCCATTGCGAAAGATGAAATGATAGGAAGTAATTCTCTAAATAGCTTTGCAACGGCCCTAAGCCGTTGCAAATTAGTAACGGCTCAAAGCCGTTGCAATGCTGCCGCTCTATGGTGTTGCGATTTTGCCAATATGGTGTAGTGGATCGCTTTTTGAAAGATCTAAGCATATTTACATGAAGTATCCCCAACTCCCCTTTAACATTTTGGGTGACAATCGGGAGGCGACATTAAGGAAACTTAAAGCATACCATGCAAAGCAGATATGTAAAATAAATAACAAATGTATTGAAGGAAATGACTAAATCATGTAATCTTGTAACTAAAGTTTGTTTGGACGGATTTAGGGGAACTCATGTATTGTCCCCTTTCGAATAATGAGAACTATGGTTTACTATTATTATTTCCTTCTGAAAGTAAGACCTATAAATGATGGTTTATTTGTTCATAAAATAGAGATTTCGAACCAGAGATCTTCCCTACTTTACCGGGAAGGATGCATTACGAACTATAGACTAGAGAGACATTTCAGAGGACCCTTTTGTTAACAATAGAGGTGGGTCCATTTTATTAAAGAAGCCAACTACGAAGTATTTGAGCAAACAAGTAAACATTTGGAGGTTCAGCTAAGGAAAAAAGGGAAAATATCCTTGGGCTAAATAGAGAAATAAAAATGAATCCATGCATTGATTTTGATGAAGAAGTAGTTGAATTACATTGTTAACGTGCTGATTTAGAAGTTAAGCGCGATAATGCATTGACAAATTGCAAAACTTGGGAATTTGTTTTTGGGTGTACTACTAACATTTTGTGTCTAAGTCTCCACAAGTAACGGCTAAGCCAGAGGGTCTGGAGTCTAAAATAGGTTATTATATGCGAGGAACCCCCCTCCCGGGCTAGATGATTCTCCGAAAAATTAAAACTGATATAAAAAGTTTTTACGACAGAAAATATAACGAGGATACTGTGACCACCGCCCATAACCCCTGCACTAAACAAGGGGAATAATGCGTTGAAAGGTGTGTCAGGCAGCTATGGACGATCATAAAGTTACGGTATATAAGCGAAACCTGTCGTAAACTCACAGCGCAAGGATAAAATATAATAAAAAATATAAAACAGGTAGTGATAGTGAAGTAGAAAACACTAAACTTTCATAACTACTAGAAAATATTTCCCATACATGTGGATATCAACAATAGTGTATGTACAATTTTCCTCTTTACAGTACTCAGAGAAATAGAAAACAACAGAAATCCAATTATTAGATAGTAGTAAAGATAGTACGCCAGCCTCCTGCTCGCCATTGATCAGCATCACTGTTACCACTAAGGCATCACCTGTCACCTACTACTTAGTCTGCCCATCCAACAATCAGATGAACAGCCTAAGGTAATAAGAGGGAAACATAAAACCTTGAGTCAGACAACAGTCACAGCGAGAGATAAAACAACTAACTAACTTTTTCAATAAAGTATATGAAAATGGTTAAATAAACAACCAATCTACCATGCTCTGGAGAAGAACTTACACATGCCTTCCCCACACCTGACAATGATAGCCTTTACGATCTGTAAATAAAAAGGGACAACAATTCAACCACGGCAATTAGAACAACCACTCATACATGGCAAAATCAACTCATACAACATCTAGTTATATCTCACGGAAACCACCTTAATCGAACTTCGTATCCCATAAGCACAAGCCCCAGAGGCCGAAACCAATATTAGAAAAGCACCCAAAGAACACCTTAATCGAAGTCAGATAATCTCCATGGGATGGTACAACCAAAGCAACCAAGCATTCAAACATCTATGACTAACTCTGGCTATCACCGCCATCCTTGCTTTGGAATCCTCGTTATCGTATGACTGGCTAAATAATTTGCCAACAATTGTCAAGGACAAAACACGACGTCCCGATTCTAGCAAAACTCCATGTGCTATACTCAACACATGCTACATGCTATACTCAACACGTGTCTAGGCCATACACGACACCTAAGGCACTCGACCTACAATTGGTCTTCAATTGTACCTCTGCTTTGAGTCCGCTAGAACCTATGACAACGATAATTCCTCGGCCTTCGTCTCTCTAATCGTTATCAAGTAGGACTATTAATTAGCTCAGAACACTTTAGACTTGTCAATTCACACGAACTCAATACATCCTTGAGTTGTCATACCATTCATTGTTTTACGCCGATCAACGAAAACTTCATAACACTTCAAAACTTCCCAATTGAATTCACTTTGAAGTCACATCATCACCGGAAATGTCCGACCAGAAATACCAGACCAGAAATGGCTGACCAGAATAGGCCGACCCAACTTTAGTCCGACCCAACTTTATGCCGCCCAACTTTAGTCCGACCTAACTTTGGTCCGACCCAACATTAGTCTGACCCAACTTTGGTCCGACCCAACTTTTGTCCGACCCAACTTTGGTCCATAACTTTAGGCTGACCCACTTTGTGCTGACCTAAGTTTGTGCCGACCCAACTATATACCGACCCACTTATGGCCGATCCAACTTATGACCGATCCAACTTATGGCCTACCCAAAACCTGCATATTGCAATTCAACTCCGATTTCGACCAAAACTTCGCCAAACGATAAATCCGACGAAACTAACTCATCCAATTCACCAAAAAAGATTGCAAGAATGTTATGAAATCAACAATATCATCAATATGACAATTCTATCAACGATAATGTCAGATTCACCAAAATCACCACAAATATGCATATGAACAAAAACCATAGATCTAACTTGCACATTCGTATGAAATATCATAGAAATTACCTATCTACACTTGCTAAATTAGATCCTATGGTGATTTATATGAAAATGAACTTACCAATGCATCAATCTAAGGAAAAACACTTGAATTTGATGAAAAACATGATCTACTACTCATAGACTTCATTGAATTCATGTGAGAAATATAAATCACTCACTGATTCTCCAAAACAAGCTAAAATGGTAGAAATAAGAATCCAGACAACAAGCACCTTGCACCAAACACCTTGATCCGATGAATCCTTGCTTTGATTGACGGTGATCTAGCCTCCAATGGTGTAGATTTATGATTTCCCTCCTTTGATTTGGATTTTTAATGGTGAAAAGGTGTTAGAGGAAGAAGGAGATCAATGCCTCCAAATTAGAGAATGGGAAAGTAAACCTTTTCCCTCCTCTCTCACCCCCTATTTATAGGATTCCACCAGCCCACTAATAGGCTTACCGAATTCAGCCCACTAAGGCTCCAAAACCTGAACAACCAACCATTAAACCTTAAAACAATGATTCCTCCCAAACCACTGAGCCAAGTCTTTAATGTAACCACTCTACGGAAAGGCAATCATCAATTCCTTTCAATGGCACAGGTCTCATCCTCTGATTCAACTTGAGTCAAAAGTTATACCCTATACAAGACTGACAGAGGAAAAATGGTCACAAACAAAATTGGTAAAAATTATGGACATGTCTTACATCCCCATAAACAACATACTAAAAGATGAGAATGATCCTAGCCTCAGGGAATAAAATAAAAATATTTTACAATCTTCCAATATGTAAAATGCGGGTTGTTACATTCTTCCCCCTCCCTCCCTTAAGAATTTCGCTGCTGAAATTCCAAGCAATCACAATAATTCTGCATGCCTATCATCCATAAGAAGCCAATTTTTTTTATCATCCAAACTAGCATGCATCCATAGCCTTATCCTAGCATGCGAATTCTATCAAACAACAACAAAGATACCAACAAAATCAACAAGTAATAATGATGGTGTGATTTCAATGGGTCATACGGATGAAGAGTTTTGGATGGGCCGTCTTTATACACTCCCATATCTCCCATGTAACATCGTCGCCATCCCCACTCCATTATACCTTAACTAAATTAAACGTCTTTTCCCTAAGCTATTTCGTGTCATTTGCCATAACATGAAGCGGCCTACGACATTTCATAACTACGAACTCAACTATAAGGTCGACGTACTACTCCGGAGGTACTACCATATCTGGACTATGCGAATACTTCGTAAGAACGATTCACGAAAAGCGTTATGCACACACGACATCTTCTCAAGTAACTCCAATATATATGCGAGCTTTCCAATTCGCTCGACTATCGAAAACGGTCCAATCAAACCATAGCACTTAAGCCACCCACCACAGTGTTTAAAGCGCTGCTAAAAATTCTGCCAACTTGATCGATCGGCCAGCATACCCAACCGACCAACCCGATTGGACCGACCAGGTATGGACCGACCTGACCCAAAAGTTTAACGGACCCATTTGCTGGCTTGGTTCTAGGTAGTCCATTGATAAAATCAATCGATACTTTCTTCCACTTCCATGTAGGAACTTCCATTGGCTGAAGCAACCCACCCGGCTTCTTCTGTTCAGCTTTCACCAACTAACAATTCATACATTTGGAAATGAACTTTCCAATATCTCGCTTTATTCCCTCCCAGTAGTAAACTCGCTTCATGTCCTGATACATCTTATTACCACCAGGATGAATCGTCAACTTCGAATGATGACATTCCCTTAGAACCTCATCTCTCAATCTGTCGATACCAGAAATAACTAATCGTCCTTGCTTCCGAAGTGAACCTTCTTGATCGACTTCGAACTCTTTATCCTCTGGTTCCAATCACTGGATAAACTCAACAAGCTTTGCATCTTTCTTTTGGCTCTCTCCAATCATTTCGATAAGAGTAGGTCATATCGACAAGCTTGCCAACATTCCAGGTTCCAACTTACACCTTGGCCTGAAATCGAATCTTTCCAAATACTCAAGACTCTTCCATTCCAAAATCATCGCTCCCAAACTTGCGTGTCTTCGACTCAACACATTTGCAACTGCGTTACCTTCGCCCCGACTATATGCTATACCAAATTCATATGATGTCAGAAACTCCAACCATCATTGTTGCCGAAGATTCAAATCCCTTTGGGAGAAAAGATACTTCAACGATTTGTGATCCGTAACAACTCGAATCGAACTCCTAGTTGGTAATGTCTCCCCATCTTCAGAGTAAACACAATGCCGCCAACTCTGAATCATGAGTTGGATAATTCCTTTCATGCGGCTTCAAGTTTCGATTCGCGTAGGCCATAACCTTATCCTTCTGAATTAGCACTACTCCAAGTTTAGTACCACATGCATTGGTGTATACCACCATCTCTTCAATCCCACTTGGAATGGTCAACACAAGAGCATTCGTCAATCTCTCCTTTAGGATACCGAACGCTTGCTCACACTTTACATCCCATGTGAGCACTTGGTTCTTCTTCGTCAATCCTGTCAATAGTGCAGCTACCTTGGAGAAATAAATCCTTAATAAACCGTTGGTAATATCCTGCCAACCCAAGGAAACTCCGAATATCTGTCGCATTCTTAGGTCTATCCCAGTCCTGGATTGCAGCCACTTTAGCGGGGTCAGCCGCTATCCCATTTCCAAAAACTACATGGTCGAAGAATCTCACTTCATCCTTCCAGAAGTGGCACTTTGAGAACTTAGCTTTCAGCTGATGCTTTCATAAGATCTCTAACACAACTCTCAAGTGTGTCTTGTGTTCTTCCTCATTCCTAGAGTAAACCAGAATATCATCCACGAACACAAGAAGAAACTTATTCAACTGATCTCTGAACACTCTATCAAAAGATCCACGAAATACGCTGGCGTTAGTCAACCTGAATGGCATCACCAACCAATCGAAGAATCCAGATGGTGTCCTAAAATCAGTCTTCGGTACATTATCCTTATCCACCCTCAACTAGTGAAATCCCGTTGCCAAATCCATTTGATAAAATACTTTGGCTTCGTGAAGCTGTTCGAACTAGTCATCTATCATTGGCAATGGATACTTGTTCTTTTTAGTCACCTTATTCAACTCATGGTAATCCATACACAATCTTAACGAGTCATCCACCTTAGTTGCAAACACCTCTGGTGCACCCCATTCGGAAACCCTTCTCCAAATGAATCCTTTTCCCAAAAGGTCACGAACCTACACCTCTAACGCTCGTTGTTCCTTAGGCGCCATCCGCCTAAGAGGCATAACGATTGGTCTAACACCCTCGACCAAATCGATTCTAAACTCGATCTCACGATGTGGCGGCAACCCTTTGACCTCGTCAAAGACATCTTTATACTCCTTAGCGATCAACATAGATGATAAGTCTTCTTGTGGAATCACAAGCGAATATAGATAGCTAACTAAGGCACCCTCTTCGCATTTATTCTTTATCAACACCTTTCGCCCTTCCACATCCCTGACTCTCACCTCTAGCTTCTCTCAATTCACCCTTGCCGCATACCTCTTGATCCAATCCATGCCCAAGATGATCCCAAACCCAGCGAAGTTAAGAACAAAGCAATCACTCACAAAAGAACAACCATGACTCGACAACACTAGACCACGGCATAACATGCACAAACTGGACGAACCCCCAACTGGATTAGTCACGATCAATGGTCTATCACAAATCCCAAGACAAACTTCTCGTTCTTTTGATAACGAGTATCAACATATGAAAGAGCATACTTCGACAAGGTCTCGAAGTCAGAAATATAGTCAAGAACTGGACGACCATTCTCTTTAAGCTCCACGAATCTCTTAAACAAAACAGACTTCTACACGGTGGAGATAAATTTTGCTTCAAACTTAGCTTAGAATAACTCCCATGAAATATCCTCTTCAGGGGTCTCAAGTGTGACAGAGTTCCACCAATCCATTGCTCTGCCTACTAACTGCCTTGATGCAACTTTCCTCTTTGTTGCATCATCAATACGCATGTCCTTGAAGATTCGAACATAAGTATCCATCCACCTTTGAACATCTTCAATTGTTTCAGTGCCCTTAAACTATTTCCCTCCCAATAATGTAAAGTCTTTGCATAGCTTTGCAAATTCTACAGCTCTAGGCAACTGAACTCCAAACTCAACCGTAGCTGCCACTGGAGCGGGGTTCCTTATAAGACATGCTTCCATCATGGCTTCAAACATGGCCAGGTAATCAGGTGCCCTGCCATTACCCACTCCAGGCACAGTTTCTTCCCTAGTAGAATGTCTCATTTAGCATCGACTCATTCTAAATCTACAAACTAGAATGATTAGCCACTTTCAAGAAAAAATGTTAAAGGAAGTACAAATGCTACTACTATATATGCTAATGTATATAGTAAGCATCCAACTAAAATCTACAAATACGTCTCTCATACATAATTACGTATTAGAACTTTAGCCACAATCGTTGACCAGAGCTGTGATACCAAATGTGATGATCGCCCATAACCCCTGCACTAAACAAGCGGAATAATATGCTGAAAGGTGTGTCAGGTAGCTATGGACAATCATCAAGTTATGGTATATAAGCGAAACCTGTCGTAAACTCGTAGTGCAGGGATAAAATTTAATAAAAATTATACAATAGGTAGTGATAGTGAAGTAGAAAATGCTAAACTTTCATAACAACTAGAAAGTATTTCCTATATACGTAGATAGCAACAATAGTGTTTGCATAATTTGCCTCACCACAGTACTCAGAGAAATAGCAAACAACAGAAATTCAATTATTAGATAATAGTAATGATAGTACACTAGCTTCCTTCTTGCCATCGATCAGCATCATTGTTACCACTAAGGCATCACCTGTCACCTGCTACTTAGTCTGCTCATCCAATAATCGGATGAACAGTCATAGGTAATAAGAGGGAAACATAAAACCTTGAGTCAGATAACAGTCATAGTGAGCGATAAAACAACTAATAAACTTTTTAAATAAAGCACATGATAATGGGTAAATAAACAACTAATCTACCTAGCTCTAGAGAAGAACTTACACCTGCCTTCCCCACACCTGATAGTGATAGCCTTTACGATATGTAAATCAAAAGGGAAAACAATTCAGCCACGACAGTTAGAACAACCATTCATACATGGAAAAAGCAACTCATACAACATCTAGTTATATCTCATGTAAACCACCTTAACTGAACTTGGTATCCCATAAGCACAAGCCCCAGAGATCGAAACCAATATCAGACAAGCACCCAAGGAACACCTCATTCGAAGTCAGAAAATCCCCGTGGGATGGTACAACCAAAGCAACCAAGCATTCAAACGTCCATGACTGACTCTGGCTATCACCGCCATCCTTGCTTTGGAATCCTCATATGACTAACTAAACAATTTTCCATCGATTGTCAAGGACCATACAAGACGTCCCGGTTCTAGCAAAACCCCACATGCTATATTCAACACATGCTACACGTTATACTCAACACGTGTCTAGGCCATACACAACACCCAAGGCAGTCGACCTACAATTGGTCTTTAATTGTACCTCTTCTTTGAGTCCGCTAGAACCTACGACAACGATAACTCCTTGGCCTTCGTCTCTCTAGTCGTTATCAAGTACGATTATTAATGTAACAACCCAGAAAATCCGAACCAATTTAAAATTTTTATTTTGGCTATTTCAGGGAATTTTGAATAGTTAAAATAATTTATTTTAAATAATAACGATTAAAAATTTATTTTAATCGAAGTTAGAGCAAATATATTTATTTTGACTCCAAAAGGAATTAGAAATAGTACGGTAGTTTGAAATGTCAAACATGAACTTTGACTGAGGGTACCGGACTCAATATTAAACGGATTTTAGCGAAACCAAAAATATCTAAATCTGCTTGAAAATATCTTTCCAAAGAGTTCGAAAAATCAAAATTTCATAGCGGGAATCAAAAGATAGGGCAGTTGAATATTCAGAATGGTCGCTATAGTATAATTTATAGCCCGTATAAAAGGCCATTTTTCAAACGACCTCCGTTTTTGATGAAACCACTTTTGTTGGATCCGGAATGTCAAATTATTGCTAAGTTAAAATTTCTAGAATTTTTCGAATTAATATGTGAGCGCGGCGAAAGAAAATGTGTTTTGTCAATTTAAGTCAAATTTGATCGACTTGAAAATAGTCATTTTTCAAACGGTCTCGAAATTCGACGAAATTAATTTTGTTAGGACCGTATCGTCAAAACAAAGTCAGAAATATTTTTTCTGGAATTTTTAGAGTCCGTATGTGGCCCCGGTGAATTTAAATATACGATCAAATTAATTAAATATATGATTTAAATATTAAATTAAAGAATTCAGGCCACAGACAGTCGTTTGGGCTGACGAGACCTAGCCCATTGGATTCGAAACAGGGGCTACTAGGTAGGATCAACTCTGGTTGGACTGAAATCGGAGTTGTTAAGAAGGTACGGATTTAATTGTAAGATTTACATTAAAATATTATAAATAATTGGAAAATCATTTCACCAAACCCTAATACTATTCATTAGCCGCCACTACTTCGTTCCAATGGCCGAAAATGCTCCTCCTTCTTCCACTAAATTCTTGCAATCCTCTCATTAAAACACCTTCCTCCTTCTCAGATTATTGCAGAGCATTTCATCATCTTCGATTCCATATGGTTTGATCTTGAAACCGTTGTGTATTCGAGGAGTTTCAGCACACCAAACCCAACGGGTTTCAACCGCCGCCCCTACCTCCCTGCTCCGCCGAGCTCCACCCCACTCGAGGCGCACGCACGCCACAGTCCCCCCGTCGACATGGCAGTCGCTGATTGGCCTCTAACACCTCGATCCGCAAGCAAATAGGAGCCTTAGAACCGAACTAGTTGGGTTTCAGCGCGACCTTCATCTGAGTATTGAGGAAGAAGGGTATAGAACTATATTTTAATATTTAATTAATTTAAAATGTTGTAAATCTTAATTAAATCATAACTCATTCGTACTGATTCAGAATTGATCAATTTCTGAAGCGTTGCAATCGTACGACAGAGAACTACATTCCTAGACTGAAAAGGAGCAATTCCGAGTTGTTTGAATTTTGGACAAATTTACAACACAATAGTGAGATTTCTTTCTTTTGTTTAATAATTAATCAATTTATTTATTTTACTTGCTATGTAATGATTGTATGTATATGATTTAGATCCGCTTTGTTTTGAAATTTTTGATGATGTTTGATCTATTGTTTGGTGATGAATAATTATAGATCTGAATGTGATGGTTAAATTAAATCATTTTCTCTTTGTCAATATTTGGTGAATCATATGTAGTAAACAATATAAAATATTATTCTATCATTTTATTTGGATTGAATTAGTTTGTCAAATCAATATAAAATATTATGTTATCATTTTTGTTGAATTGAATTAGTTTCTGAATTAAGTATAAAATATTTTGTTATCATTTTTGTTGAATTCAATTAGTTTGTCAATTCAATACAAAATATTATATTATCATTTTTGTTGAATTGAATTAGTTTGTCAATTCAATATAAAATATTATGTTATTATTTTTGTTGAATTGAATTAGTTTGTCAATTCAATTAAAAATATCATTTTGGTCATATTTGTTAAATTGAATTAGTTTGCCAATACAATTAAAAATATCATTTTGTCATGTTGATTGAATTGAAATAGAATTGTCAATTCAATAGAATTATCATTTTTTTTATTATGAATTGAAATAGAATTATCAATTCAATCGAAAGTATCATTTTGTTTATATTGTTGAATTGACATAGAATTGTCAATTCAATTAAAACTATCATTTTTGTTTATATTATTGAATTAGAATTTTCAATTCAATAAAAACATCGCCTTATTTACGTTATTGAATTGGGTTAAACTTTCAATTCAATATAAAATACATCACTTTTTGTGTTGATTGATAAAAACACCACCTTCGTTGTTGTTTGAATGTAGTAGAAAAAGATTACATTTTTTTTTGTTTGCAAATTTAGATGCAAATAAATATCCTATTAAAAGTTATATTTTTATTTGCATTCTTTGATGCAAATAAAACATTGAAATAAAAAGTTATATTTTTATTTGCATTCTTTGATGCAAATAAAATGTTGAAATTAGAAGTTGAATTTTTATTTGCATTCTTTGATGCAAATAAAACATGAAATAAAAAGTTAAATTTTTATTTGCATTCTATGATGCAAACAAAAACATTAAAATGAAAGTTCCATTTTCGTTTGTCTTTCTTGATGTAAATAAAAACATGATTTGAAAAGTTACATTTTTATTTGTATTTTAGATACAAATAAAAACATGATTTAAAGAGATGAATTTTAATTTGCATTTTAGATGCAAACAAAAACATTAAAATGAAAGTTGCATTTTTGTTTGCAATTTAGATGCAAACAAAAACATTAAAATGAAAGCTGCATTTTTTTGTTTGTATTTAGATGTAAGCAAAAACATTAAAATGAAAGTTGCATTTTTTTTTGTTTGCAATTTAGATACAAACAAAAACATTAAAATGAAAGTTGCATTTTTGTTTGCAATTTAGATGTAAACAAAAACATTAAAATGAAAGCTGCATTTTTTTTTTTTTTTGTATTTAGATGCAAAAAAAAAATATTAAAATGAAAGTTGCATTTTTTTTTGTATTTAGATGCAAACAAAAACAATAAAATGAAAGCTGCATTTTTTGTAAATTGCAAACAAAAACATTAAAATGAAAGCTGCATTTTTTTTATTTAGATGCAAACAAAAACATTAAAATGAAAGCTGCAATTTTTTTGTTTGTATTTAGATGTAAGCAAAAACATTAAAATGAAAGTTGCATTTTTGTTTGCAATTTTAGATGCAAATAAAAACCTTAAAATGAAAGTTACATTTTTTGTTTGCATTTTTTATATGAATAAAAAATTGATTTAAAAGTTGTATTTTTATTTGCATTCTTTGATGCAAATAAAACATGAATTTAAAGGTTGCATTTTTATTTGCATTCTTTGATGCAAATAAAATATGAATTAAAAGTTGGATTTTTACTTTTAAATTAGAAGTTACTTTTTATTTACATTTTAGATATAAATAAAAGAATAGGACTAAAAGTAACATTTTTTACTTTTAAATTAGAGACAATTAAAAGATAGGATTTAAAAGTTACATTTTAGTTACATTCTAGTTGTGGCAAAACTGACAAGAATTGAAGTATCATTTTATTGTCAAAAATAAAATGTGAATAAGGGAATGCACCAAAGGTAACATTTTTATTTACAATTTAGATGTAAAGTCAAAGGCTACATTTTAAACAACATTTTAGATACGCAATTAAAGAACAGATTTTAATGTTACATTTTTATTGTCATTATAGAGAAAATAAAAAGAATAGATTTAAAATGTCATATTACCATTGAAAATAATTAGTCATTAAAAACATGATTTATTTCAAATCATCATTTTAATCATGTTAGTAGAATTATGAAAATCATATATAAAATTTCTAACATGAATATAGACTGTATTTGGCTTGCATGTGATTGTCTGTAAGTAGTTGAAACCGCCAACGATTAATATTTATTTATATATATATATTAATTAAAATTAAATGAATATCGCACGGTAGTTCGCGTTTCGGCAATCGTAACTTCAAACGATTATACAGTAAGATCCGACCGTCGGATTTTCTCAAAACTGGAACCGTTAGGACCGTTTTGATAAGATCTTTCCATCGATATGAATTTGTTAAAATCCAATGGTTAGATTTTAAGACCGAGTTAAATATCATTTCAAATGATCATACGACGATCTAAATTGAAGATCTTAAAGACGGTGATTGAAGACCATCGATCTTCACATCGAAAGGATAACTACTAATGCCTGGCATTGGCTAGCTACCAATAAAGGGTTAAAGTGGTAGTTGTCCGGACGTACTTGTTGATCGTCCGGATATGCGAACACCTCACTTCTGTATTGGGCATACGGGACGAGGAATAAGGTGACTCTGATTTCGTTCAGACCCAGAACGGACTTGTAAATGGATGTGTGTTCGACAATGAATTTCATGCTGTGTAATTAAATTAATATCTATTAATATATATCTGTGGTGGCGGAGAATTTATTCTCTTCCTTAACACCCTTCTTTGAGACGCACGAGCTCGAAGGTTATGTATTGGTAGTTGTCAATCACATGGTGTGAACTGTCAATGTGACATGTCAAAATGCAATTGAACGAGGCTTTTGTTGAAAAGCAGAGCCTTGTGGATGATGATCAAAGCATAGCCTATTTAGGCATAGCTTTGTGTATTTCGTTACCTCGCGAGCCTCACACCCCGGTAGAGTCAAAAACAGGACGAGGGAACGCAGGGAGTGCACACGTTTCTTTCTAGCTATAAGTGGTGTTTGGGTTTTTACAAGGCCCGACATTTTTACTTATGTGGTTGATGGAATGAGGTGCCTAGGATATTTTTATTGGTCACCAATGGCCAATTTATAGGTCCAATAGGATTGGGGAGCGTGTGTTCAGGCATAACTAATCCATTAACGTTATTTGTGGACCGGCCCTGCTGTATCCAAGGGTTCACTACAGGGAATCCTGAGACATTGTTAGAGTGTCTCGAATCGGTTAGGAGATCGTCCCTAGCTTCGACTCATGATGGAAAACCAACCTCCAATACGACATTACGGTTTTGATTGTAAACCTATATATGGCGACATAGTAGGATGGGGTACTATGCCATCTAGGATTGATACATTTACTTTGAAGTATTTTTTTGAAACCATATTAGACACTAATAATAATATTAAAAATATTATTTTCTACGTATCAAGCATTTTTTATCATTATAAGGTAAAACTCTATCCTCCCGTCTGCGTTGCATTGCGTGATGGGACATGAGTCTTATAATGATTTCATTTTCAAAAAGCATTGCATTGTTTTTGACTTAAATTTTATAAACCATATGCACTGGCAATCCAATGGAGAAAACCCATTCCGCGTTAGCGGCGTGGTCCAGTGGTTTTCCATATTATTAGTTTAGTAAGATTTCTCATACCAATCCCATGACTGACTCGTAGTTTGTTTCACTTTGCAAACTCGGGTGTCCTCTTTCCACACGGGAAGCCAATTGACAGGTTTCAGGTAGGGATGTTTTATGGATTAGAGCTTGTTGATAAAGATAATGAAGGATCTTTTCTTTTTATCTTTTTATTTATTTCTTGAGACATTGATACGATGTTGAGTATTGATGTACTTTGGGAGATTGAGACTTTATTTATTTCCCTGTTTTAGACATTTATTTTGCTAAGTGTATCCTATACTGCGTACTCTGATGTTCTGTGATGATGTTTTGCGATGACATTTCTATTTCCGCTGCAATAATTTATATGTTCCGCTATTATCTGAGATCTGTTATTGTTTTAATTATGTTATGCTCATATGATTATCCTTACTTTCATAGCACGGAAGTTTGGGTCATCACATTTGGTATCAGAGCTAAATGTTAACCTTAGCTATGGAGTATAACATTTTTAAAACAATTCGTCTAGATAGAATAAGTTGTATTCTAAGACGAGTAACTCATTAGAGATAGGATTAGCAATGTCCTAGAATGAGTAGAACAGAATAGCACATATAAATCAGTCATCACATCATTATCATCTTATCATATGTCTCTACTTTTAACCTTTCCTTTGAAATTTATTGTTTCTCTTAGTATGATTCTTTGCTTGATGTTACAGACTGATTGAGAAATGAGTACCAGAGCATGAACGAGAGGCAGTGGTAGAGGTAGGGCAAGAAGACCGAGCAGAGATGAGATTTCTATGGCTCGAGAACAGGAACAGGCCACTCCAGAAGTTGAGACACCACCCCCCCCCCCCACGTACTTTTTATTTAGATAAGGTGGCGAAGAAAATCAAGAATTTAGGTGGCATGCACTTCACAGGCCAAGAAATGGTGACAGAGGCCCAAGCATGGCTTAAGACGAGAGAGAAGATCTTGGGAGGACTGAAGCTCGAAAATCATAGGAAGCGTTTTATGGCGACTTGGTTCATAAAGGACCAAGCCCAGATTTGGTGGGAAATAGTTATGGTTGGGACTAATGAAGCTGATGTAACTTGGGAGAAATTCAAGGAGTTATTCAATGAGAAGTTCATTCCACCTTATGAAGTCGAGCGCCTTCACGATGAGTTTGCCCACCTCCAACAAGGGAGTATGGCTATTGCTGAGTATGTAAAGAAATTTGATGAGCTTTCCAGATATGCCCCTGAGTTAGTCCAAGACCCGCTTCAAAAAAATAAGAGGTTTATCAATGGTCTGGCAAGGAGGAATCATAATAGGGTGACGGCACACATCGAGCGACCATTTTCTAAAGTAATCGAGATGGCCTGCAGATATGAGGAGATCGACCAAAAAGGTTCCTAGCTAGAGCGAGAAAAGAATTAAGCCAACAACAAGAAAAAGGAGGCGGATAAGAAACCTGAGGCGGGCAGCTCTTCTACCACCAAGCCCCAAGGGAAGAAGAAAAGAGATAAATCAAAGGTGAAATGCTTCAACTGTCAGAAAATGTGGCACTTCAACTATGAATGCCGAGCTCCCAAGAGACCAAAGAGGAATGATTCTGGGCCCATCCAAAGTTCTCAGGATAGGAGGGAGCGCTATAATTGCCACCAGAGGGGCCACATCAAGCCTAACTGCCCACTATTGAAGAGTTCTCAGGTGGCACATGTCTATGACGGAGCGGCTGCACTGGCTTCTTCCGAAGGAGCAGGTACACCTGATGTTTTAGGTGGTACTCTTAACACTAATTACAGTTTTGTTTGACACAGGTGCATCTACAAGTTTCATATCTGTTGATACTATTAAGAAGCTTAAATTGAAACCAAGGAAACTCAAAGAACCAATTAGAGCCCATAGTCCGATTGGAGGCTCGCTTATTCTCGATCAATATTGTAGATTGCCTGTTTCTTACTCTCACTTTCAATTTCCTTTTAATCTGATCATCATGGATTTCTCTGGGTATGATATCATACTTGAAATGGACTGTTTAACGAAGTATGAGGCTGAGTTATTATGCGCAGAAAGAGTAGTCAAAATTAAAACCAAATTTGGAAATATGATGACTATACCAAGCCATGGCTCAGCCACAAATAGGAAAGAATTCTGGTCTTCTCTAGAAATCACTTTTGCTTCTATTGGGGATATTCCTATCGCCAGAGACTATGCGGATGTGTTCGAAGAAGTAGACAACTTACCTCCGCGCAGAGAAATCAATTTCAGAATTGACTTAGTTTCGAATGCAAAGTCCATTGTACACCGCATTCGGAGAATGTCACTAAAAGAAAAGGAGGAGCTGAGTAATCAAACCAAGCAACTTTTATGGAAGGGTCTGATCAGACCTAGCTTCTCGAGCTGGGGTGCAGCAGTGGTTTTCGTCCTAAAGTATGACAGTAGCCTCAGGCTATGTGTGGACTACCGTGATCTAAATAAACAGACTCTGAAAAATAAATACCCACTGCCCTGCATAGATGATATGCTAGACTGCTTGAATGGAGCACGAGTATTATCTAGGATGGACCTAGCTATAGGTTTCCACCAACTATGCATTGCCGAGGAATGTGTGCCTTTGATATCTTTCAAAGGACCAGATTTATTTTATGAATAGCTAGTAATGCCCTTTGGTTTATGCAATGCTCCAGCGTACATCGTTGATTTGATGAATAGAGTCCTCCGCGATGTTCTAAATAAATTTGTGCTGGTATTCATCGACGATATTCTCATCTTTTCTAACTCCACCGTTGAACACGAAAAGCATCTGAAAGAAGTCTTGGAGGTTTTGCAAAGAAATGTGCTGAAGGCCAAATTCTCCAAGTGCATATTCTGGAAAGAAGAGGTGAAATTCCTCGGCCATGTTGTATCTAAGGAAGGCATCGCGGTAGATCCAGGAAAGATCTCGGCCATCAAAGATTGTAAGCAGCCTACTACGCCCACTTAAGTCAGCAGTTTTTTAGGTCTAGCTGGCTATTATCGGAAATTCGTTAAGGATTTCTCGAAATTATCTTGTCCATTGACGAAGCTGACTAAGAAGCATACAAAGTTCATTTGGACACCCGAATGTGAGGCAGCTATTCAAGAGTTGAAACAGAGAATAATCACTGCTCTTGTGTTGACCATTATTGATGGCAATCAGGATCTGAAAGTCTAGACAGACGCTTCTAGAGAAGGTTATTCTTTCCATCTAAATAAACATGTCAGAAATTACATTTTTCTAATGTTAAATCTTATTTCAACATGTTATTCTTTTCTCTATTTTAAGGTATTGGTGTGGTGCTAATGCAAAGAGACAAAGTTGTCACTTATGCTAACCGCCAGTTAAAACCGCATGAAAAGAATTATGCCACTCATGATCTTGAGCTAATGGCCATCGTACTTGCTCTAAAAATATGGAGGAACTATGTCTTGGGCGAGAAATTTGAGCTGTATACTGATCACAAATCCTTAAAGTATCTATTCACCCAAAGAGGGTTGAACTTGAGGCAGCAGTGTTGGGCTGAATTCCTTGCACCATATGACTTGGACATCTTATATACTCCAGGGAAAGCCAATGTAGTGGCAGATGCTCTCATCAGGAAGAATACGGCTAGCACCAACCTTATCCTTGATAATCTCATTATTGCCCCTACCTTAATCGGCAAGATCTCTGCTCTCCAGAAAGGTGATAGATTTATTCAGATGATTAGTGAGCTGGTTCGAAAGGGTGAAGGATCAAGCTTCCAAATAGACAGCAAGGGAACCCTCAGACTGCATGGGCGAATATGTGTGCCAGATATCCCCAAGCTAAAAAGAGATATTATGGATGAGTGTCACAATTCTAAGCTCAGCATCCATCCTGGAGTAAGCAAGATGTACCATGATATTAAGCAAACTTTTTGGTGGAAGGCGATGAAGAGAGACATTTTATATATGTTGCTAGATGTCCCACCTGCCAGCAAGTCAAAAGCGATCGGCAAAAGCTAGCAGGTCTGTTGCAGCCGCTAGGGGTTCCAAGTTGGAAATGGGAAGAAATTTCTATGGACTTTAATGATGGCTTGCCCCGGACTAGAAAAGGCAATGACAGTATACGGGTGATTGTTGATCGCTTCACAAAGACTGCCCATTTCATCCCTGTCAAATCCAATAGAACAGCTCGAAGTTTGGCACGGCTTTATTTCAGAGAGATTGTCAGACTGCATGGAGTTCCCAGCAGCATTGTCAGTGATCGCGATCTGATATTTTCTAGCAAGTTCTGGGAAGCTTTCCAATAAGAGCTAGGGACTAAGCTGAATATGAGCACTACTTACCACCCTCAGACGGATGACCAGACTGAGAGGGTGAACCGCATATTGGAGGACTTGTTGCGAACATGCATTCTAGATTTTGGTGGGTTATGGGAAGATCATCTGCACTTGGCTGAATTCTCTTATAATAACAGCTACCAAGCAAGCCTGCAGATGTCGCCATTGGAAGCATTATATGGCAGGCTATGCAGATATCCCACATGTTGGGTGGAACCTAGTAATCGATTAGTATTGGGTCCCGACATGATTCGCGAAGCATCGGAAAAAGTTGATTTTATTAAGAAGTGGTTACTTGCTGCCCAAAGCTGACAGAAGAGCTATGTTGACACTCGAAGAAGGGATTTAGAATTCTCCGTCAGTGATCTTGTATACTTGAAGGTTTCCCCAATGAGAGGTGTAGTCCGATTTGGGAAGACGGAAATTGGCGCCGAGATTCATTGGTCCATTTCCTATTCTAGAAAGGATTGGGACTCTCGCTTATAGAGTGCAATTACCCGACTGGTTGCTAGGGGTCCACGATGTATTTCATGTGTCCCAACTCCGGAAGCATGTTCATGATCCAGATTTAATTGTGGAGGAAGCAGCACAACGAGATTTGGAGATTACCCTGACCCTAGCAGTGAGGAGGGAACTAGTGAAAATTGTGGGTAAAGAAACCCGAGTGCTGAGGAATAAGAGGATCCACTTATTCAAGGTGCAGTGGAGCGGGGATCCTAGAGACTGTACGTGGGAGACTGAGGATAGCATCAAACAGACCAATCCCAAGTGCAGAGTGGATATCTCCGAGTAGCTTTTGTGTTGAGGTACATTTACCATACCTTGCATTTTCTGTTTTGTTTCCTACTTTACTATTATTTCCTTTTCGAAGACGAAAAGCATTTAAGTGGGGGAGACTGTAACAACCCGGAAAATCCGAACCAATTTAAAAAATTTATTTGGCTATTTCAGTGAATTTTGAATAGTTAAAATACTTTATTTTAAATAATAATGATTAAAATTTTATTTTAATCGAAGTTAGAGCGAATATATTTATTTTGACTCCAAAAGGAATTAGAAATAGTGTGGTAGTTTGAAAAGTCAAACTTGAATTTTGACCGAATGTACCAGACTCAAAATTTAACGAATTCTAGCGAAACCAAAAATATCTAAATCTATTTGAAAATATCTTTCCAAAGAATCCGAAAAATCGAAATTTCATAGTAGGAATCAAAAGATATCGTCAGTTGAATATTTAGAATGGTCGCTATAGTATAAAGGTCATTTTTCAAACGACCTCCGTTTTTGACGAAGCCACTTTTGTTGGATCCGGAATGTCAAATTATTGCTAAGTTTAATTTTCTAAATTTTTTTGAATTAATATGCGAGCGTGGCGAAGGAAAATGTGTTTTGTCAATTTTAGTCAAATTTGATCGACTTGAAAATAGTCATTTTTCAAACGGTCTCGAAATTCGATGAAATTAATTTTATTAGGACCGTATCGTCAAAATAAAGCTAGAAATAATTTTTTTGGAAATTTTAGAGTCCGTATGTAGCCCCGGTGAATTTAAATATACGATAAAATTAATTAAATAAATGATTTAAATATTAAATTAAAGAATTCAGGCCATAGACAGTCGTTTGGGCTGACGAGACCTAGCCCATTGGATCTAGAACGGGGGCTATTGGGTAGGGTCAACTTTGGTTGGACTGAAATCGGAGTTGTTGAGAAGGTATGGATTTAATTGTAAGATTTACATTAAAATATTATAAATAATTGGAAAATCATTTCACCAAACCCTAATACTATTCATCAGCCGCCACTACTTTATTCCAATGGCCGAAAATGCTCCTCCTTCTTCCACTAAATTCTTGCAATCCTCTCATTAAACCACCTTCCTCCTTCTCTGTTTATTGTAGAGCATTTCATCATCTTCGATTCCATATGGTTTGATCTTGAAACCGTTGTGTATTCGAGGAGTTTCAGCACCCCAAACCCGACGGGTTTCAACCGCAGCCCCCACCTCCCTGCTCCACCGAGCTCCACCCCACTCGAGGCGCACACACGCCACACTACCCCCGTCGATGTAGCAGTCTCTGATTGGCCTCTGGCACCTCGATCCGCAAGCAAATATGAGCCCTAGAACCAAATTAGTTGGGTTTCAACGCGGCCTTCATCTGAGTATTGAGGAAGAAGGGTATAGAACTATATTTTAATATTTAATTAATTTAAAATGTTGTAAATCTTAATTAAATCATAACTCATTCATACTGATTCAGAATTGATCAATTTCTGAAGCGTTGCGATCGTACGACAGAGAACTACGTTCCTAGACTGAAAAGGAGCAATTCCGAGTTGTTTGAATTTTGGACAAATTTACAACACAACAGTGAGATTTCTATCTTTTTTTTAATAATTAATCAATTTAATTATTTTACTTGCTATGTAATGATTGTATGTATATGATTTAGATCTGCTTTATTCTGAAATTTGGGATGATGTTTGATCTATTGTTTGGTGATGAATAATTAAAGATCTGAATGTGATGGTTAAATTAAATCATTTTCTCTTTGTCAATATTTGGTGAATCATGTGTAGTAAACAATATAAAATATTATTCTGTCATTTTATTTGGATTGAATTAGTTTGTCAATTCAATATAAAATATTATGTTATCATTTTTGTTGAATTGAATTATTTTGTCAATTCAATATAAAATATTATATTATCATTTTTGTTGAATTGAATTAGTTTGTCAATTCAATTAAAAATATCATTTTGGTCATATTTGTTAAATTGAAATAGTTTGCCAATACAATTAAAAATATCATTTTGTCATGTTTATTGAATTGAAATAGAATTGTCAATTCAATAGAATTATCTAGTTTTTTTATTATTATGAATTGAAATAGAATTGTCAATTCAATTGGAAGTATCATTTTGTTTATATTGTTGAATTGAAATAGAATTGTCAATTAATTAAAAGTATCATTTTTGTTTATATTATTGAATTGAATTAAAATTTTCAATTCAATAAAAACATCACCTTGTTTATGTTATTGAATTGGGTAAAACTTTCAATTCAATATAAAATACATCACTTTTTGTGTTGATTGATAAAAACACCACCTTTGTTGTTGTCTGAATGTAGTAGAAAAAGATTACATTTTTTTATTTATTTGCAAATTTAGATGCAAATAAATATCCTATTAAAAGTTATATTTTTATTTGCATTCTTTGATGGAAATAAAATAATGAAATAAAAAGTTATATTTTTATTTGCATTCTTTGATGCAAATAAAATGTTGAAATTAGAAGTTGAATTTTTATTTGCATTCTTTGATGCAAACAAAACATGAAATAAAAAGTTAAATTTTTATTTGCATTCTATGATGCAAACAAAAACATTAAAATGAAAGTTGCATTTTCGTTTGTCTTTCTTGATGCAAATAAAAACATGATTTGAAAAGTTACATTTTTATTTGTATTTTAAATACAAATAAAAACATGATTTAAAGAGACGCATTTTTATTTGCATTTTAGATGCAAACAAAAACATTAAAATGAAAGTTGTATTTTTGTTTCCAATTTAGATGCAAACAAAAACATTAAAATGAAAGCTGCACTTTTTTGTTTGTATTTAGATGTAAGCAAGAACACTAAAATGAAAGTTGCATTTTTTTTGTTTGCAATTTAGATATAAACAAAAAGATTAAAATGAAAGTTGCATTTTCGTTTGCAATTTTGATGCAAACAAAAACATTAAAATGAAAGTTGCATTTTTGTTTGCAATTTAGATGCAAACAAAAACATTAAAATGAAAGCTGCATTTTTTTATTTGTATTTAGATGCAAACAAAAACATTAAAATGAAAGCTGCATTTTTTTTTGTATTTAGATGTAAGCAAAAATATTAAAATGAAAGTTGCGTTTTTGTTTGCAATTTTAGATGCAAATAAAAACCTTAAAATGAAAGTTACATTTTTTGTTTGCATTTTTTATGTGAATAAAATATTGATTTAAAAATTGTATTTTTATTTGCATTCTTCGATGCAAATAAAACATGAATTTAAAGGTTGCATTTTATTTGCATTCTTTGATGCAAATAAAACATGAATTAAAAGTTGCATTTTTACTTTTAAATTAGAAGTTACTTTTTATTTACATTTTAGAAGTAAATAAAAGAATAGGACAAAAAGTGTAACACCCCGTAGGTTGAATAACTTGTTATAATATAAATGAGGGCAGAATTAAATTTTAAGATCTGAATCAGGGGAAACGGGCTATGCCATTGCGTTCGTCTCGGGAAAAAATACGCGAAATAGAGTCCGAGTATTCGAAAATCGGAGTCCGTATGACCCAGTTAAGGCCCGAAGAAGTTTTCAGAAAATTCAAATTTCGAAAAACAGATTTCAAATGCAGAAATGGAGCTAGGCGGGAAAATTCCCGCCAGGCCAAGTCGACATGGGTGTCGACTGCCCAGTCGACACCATGCGTCCCGTGTCGACTGCCCAATCGACACGGGTGTCGACTGCCCAGTCGACACGGGTGTCGACTTGCCTGGTTAGGGCAGACGGCCTGGGTGCTCTGGGTTGGGTCTCTGGGCTGGATTTGATGGTTGCTCCGAAATCTGATGGCTCTAAATCATCCTAGGGTTAATCCTATGGCCTAAAACACTTAACTAATCTATAAATACACCCTAAGACTACCCTAATCCATACTAAAAATAGATACAATGCCATCATGCCGTCAAAATGCAACTTAGAAGGAGCCTCCACAAATTAAAGAGGAAGATAGCTTCTCAAATCAACTTCTAATCAACTCTAGCAACTTAATATTCTTCATAGGAGTGCTAATCAACAAGTTGTGAGTTTCTATGCCTTTAGCAAGCAATTGCTAAACTAATTATGATAGGATATAATGAGGTTATGGTTATGTATGTGGATCAATGCAAGTTATGTTATCATATGCTATATGTTCATGATGCTAGTTATGCAAGTTTTATGCTATATGTTCATGATGCAAGTTATGCAAGTTTGATGCTATGTGCTCATGAAGCTAGTTATGCAAGTTGGGTGTAATCTTTGCTATGTATTCATGATGCTAGTTATGCAAATCACTATGATAAACATTGATCCATTATGACACCATGTTATGCAAGTTTGGTGTTTGATTTTATGCAAGTTCATATGTGACATGTTATGCAAGTTTGGTGTTTGATTATATGCAAGTTCATATATGACATGTTATGCAAGGTTGGTGTTTGATTGTATGCAAGTAACATGTGCAAGTTTACACCTTTGTATGACATGCATACATATGCAAGTTAACCCCTTTGTATGTCATACATACATATGCAAGTTTACCCCTTTGTATGACATAAGTAACTTATGCAAGTAACCCTCTTTATGACATATGTGATTCATGCAAGTTTGGGTTGATTATTTATGCTAGTTGGGTTTGATGCTATGGTCATATATGCAAGTTGACACCTTTAAAACCCATGTTGATGCTAATGTTATGCTAAGTTAAACCCATTGTATTGTGATGAATCTTCCCTATTAAGTATGTTATGTTAGCGTATTACGTGGGGAACGATGGGGTTAATATTCATGTTAACAAAATTGGGGTGAAATTGGTATGATGTTGCATACCATAAGTGGATGGACATAATTGAGTCAATTATGTACATCATTAAATTGGAATTAATTAGGGAAAATTAATTCAAAATATGGGGGTGATTAATTAGGTGTAACTAATCGACTAAGACATGAGGTTGGACCCTTTTGTAGCATAAGACTGCCCGGACCCGACCGGCAAATCCAGCGGCTACAAATGATTGGCCCAATGTGAGAGGTCTTAGGCATAAACTAAATACGTGACAAGTGTAAAGACACGAGGTTAGACTCTGTTATGGCGTAAGGCTGCCCGGACCCGACCGGCAAATCCAGCTGCCATAAAAGATAGTCTAATGTGAGAGGTCTTTACAACGGTTACGTTCTTAATCAATTAAGAAACACTTAACCAGATAAGCATGTAGTGGGGCATGAGGGGTTAAGTGGGTGCCTTGGGTGGCATGTGGAAATCAAATAAGTGCCTTGGATGGCATGTGGAAATCTAGTGGGTTGCCTTGGGTGGCAATAGAAAATACGATTAGAATACTTAACCAAGTGGAAACATGTAATTAAACAAGATTAAAGGGTTAAGTGGGATGCACTAGAAAAGGGACAAGCTTAGGTGGGTAGCTTGTGGGGGCCCATTTCAACCAGTAACCCATATGTATCTTATTGGGCTCGACCCATGTCGAGGACGGGACACGCGTACTGGGCTTGACTATAAGAGGCCAAAACGGGTTAGCGGTGGCAACGCAAGTCCAACGGGTTTCATATGCGTGTGTGGACACGGGCTGGTAGGTAAGACGTTGTTGCATCGTGTAGGTATAAGCCGTGCACCGTTGGTTGTATCGGGTTGCCACTTTGGGGAGTGATACACCCCACTGTGGGGCCAGCACGGGTATCTACGGTAGGGAGTCGATCGCTTGGGGAGTAGTGGGTACACCTAGTGGAGATAGGGGCAGACGGCACCTATGTGGTCAGCTAGGGGTACACGAAACTACTAGTTATATTTTCTAAGTCCTTGGGTGGGATCAACCTTTAAGTTAGGAATGACTGATGTGGTGCAGTGTAGTAATTACCCTTGGGTGGGTAGATGCGTCTTTACCGATATCTTAGTTCATCCTATGTCTAGTTGGCTACTTAGTGTAGTCATTTATCCCCAGTCATTACCGTACCAAGTTTATATCATACCCTAATTACTTTAATGATTGTATTGTTAAAGTTGTAGGACTCGCTCAGACTTATGTCTGACCCCGTTGTTTTTATCTTTTTCCCAACCCTCAGGTTCTCAGAGTGGGCCTAGCACTAGTGGGCTTTGATCAGATTGCTTTATCTATCTTTTGGAGCTTGGACCGTTGATGTAAAGCCCAGCTTATCTTTTCTATTATGGCTATTAGTATGTAGTGGGATTATGTACTTATGTTTTTAACGAGATGGATATTTTGTACTTGACTCTTGTTGGTTTTTGATATGTAACCAAACATGTTTACCTTCTGCTGCAATGAAATGATGTTTTAAATTTCAAGTATTACTCATATCTGTCTTGTTGTAATTTTTCTGTTCTATATTCACTTAAAATACTCCATCGAAGTTAAGGCATTCCCTTAGTGAGTGACCTTAGCGGGTGTGGGGTGTTACACGTGGTATCAGAGCTGAAGGTTACTAGAACAGATAAAACTTTTAGAAAAAATATTTTTCTGAAAACGTTTTTAAAGGAGTATTTTCAAAAACATGTCTTTTAAGAGAAAAGTTTTTGAAAGAAAAGCATAATCCCCAATAGCCATATCTTTATCTTTCGAATTCTCCGTTTTGAATCTTTCCTTTTTCGTTTCAGCATGGCTGAAGATCTTAACTTTCCGGAGGGTGTAGCGATACCAGTATGGTATAGGAGGTTGATGGAGGCTAGGGCCGCCGCTGCGGGTCCAGCAGATATTCCTCCACCACCAGTTGCACCCGATCTTCCTCCCCCTCCTCCTCCTCGCGCGGATACTTTTGCTAAGACTTGCAAGGAATTTAAGGCTATGGGAGGGAAACCTTTTCAAGGATCAGAAACTTTTGTGGAAGCTAGGGATTGGCTTAAGGAGGTGGAAGATTTGATAGATATCTTTGAGATGGAAGAAGGAAAGAAAGTCAAGTTAGCTGCTTGGTTAATGAAGGGAGAGGCCTCGTTCTGGTGGGAGGTCACTAATGGAGAGCGCCCTATTGACTCTTGGGCGGATTTCAGACAAAGGTTTGTGGCAAAGTTTCTTTCAAGGGCGGAAGAAAATCTGTATATGGAAAGGTTCTTGACTCTAAAGCAAGGAAACCTATCAGTGAAGGAATATGTCAACAAGTTTAATCAATTGGCAAGGTTTAGCATAGACATGGTGAATACACCGGAGAAGAAGGCTTTGAGGTTCGTTAAAGGCTTGAATGAACCGATGCATGGATTGGCTATGACTCACATCCCTATGGGGGCCACCTTTGAGAAGCTAGTAGATATGGCACTCATGCATGAGGAAGAGAAGGGTCCCAATGTTAATAAGGCACCCGAGAAGAAAGGAGATCAGAAGAGACCTCAACAGCAACAGCAAAACAAGGGTGGGAAAGGCAACGGTGGCAAGGGAAAGAAGAAGGGCTTCAATTGCAGGACACCATGACACCTACGCAAAGATTGTCGGAAGAAGAAGAAGACTGGCTGCTTCCACTGTGGCGAAGCAGGGCATTTAGTGAAGGACTGCCCTAAGAAGGGGTAAAGGACGGGATCTACCTCAGGAGGACAGGTGCAAGCTCTTATGGCACTAGGTCAGGCAAGGGGGCAAGTTCAGGCTCTCGCGGTTCCACCAATTCAGGAAAGAGGTAGAACTATTTCCGTAGAAAGTCTGGTTTTTCTGTTTGATCATCTTGTCCGTACTTTGTTTGACTCTGGCGCATCGCATTCGTTTATCTCATCATCATTAGTTGAGTCACTGCACTTAGACACCAGTCTAGTAGATGATCCCTTGGTTGTTTCAAACCCAATTGGGGGCTCCACTTATTTGTCCATGATATGTTTGGGTTTGAAGATTTCTATACTTAGCGTTGAGTTTAGATGTGATGCTTTTGTTTTGGGCTTCACGGGCTATGGGTTAATTTTGGGCATGGACTGGTTATCCAGTAATGGTGCCGTTCTCGATTGCGAAAGGAGAGTTGTTAGGCTCATGACCCGCTTGGGGAACACTCTCGAGATCTCTTGTAATCCCATGGATTCTGTTATGCTAAGTTATCTTGAATCGCTTGACGCTTCGGTCGAGAGTTTGCGATCTGTTAGAGTGGTCCGGGAGTACTCGGATGTGTTTGAGGAGGTGAAGGGCTTACCTCCGAAGCGGGAGATAGACTTCCGAATATATCTGGTGGACAATGCTAAGCCAGTATCTTTTCCAGTGCGCCACATGGCTCCTCGTGAGAGGAGGGAACTCCATAAGCAAGTAGGGGAGTTGCTTGAGAAGGGGTTCATAAGACGAAGTATATCGGAGTGGGGTGCTCCAGTAGTTTTTGCCACGAAGGCGGATGGGTCCCTCAGACTTTGTGTAGACTATAGAGAACTCAACAAGCTCACAAAGAAGAATAGATATCCATTGCCGAGGATTGATGATCTCTTTGATCAGTTGGTTGGTGCCTCAGTGTTTTCGCAGTTGGACTTAGCCACGGGGTTTCATCAGTTGAGAGTGGCTGAGGATAGCATAGACAAGACTGCCTTTAGGACTCCGGATGGTTTCTATGAGTGGCTTGTGATGCCATTTGGTTTGACAAACGCCCCTGCATACTTTGTTGATTTGATGAGTAGGGTGTTCAGGGAGTACCTTAATGAGTTCGTGGTGGTCTTTGTGGATGACATCTTAGTCTTTTCTAAGAGTGAAGAAGAGCATGCCCTACATCTTAGGGAAGTGTTGGAGACTCTTCGAGCGCATAGCCTTAAGGCTAAATTCTCTAAATGTCACTTTTGGAGGAAGGAAGTGCGGTTTTTGGGGCACGTGTTCTCCAAAGAAGGGATAGCTGTGGATCCCGCGAAGGTAGTGTCCATCCAAGATTGGAAGGTTCCGAAGAATGCTACCGAGGTGAGGAGTTTCTTGGGGTTGGCTGGCTACTATAGGAAGTTTATCAAGGACTTCGCGAAAATATCAGCCCCATTAACTCGCTTGACGAAGAAGAATCTAGTCTTCACATGGGACGTAGATTGTGATGATGCGTTCCAACGGTTAAAGGGATCTTTAACCACAGCTCCAGTCTTAGTGTTGCCAGATGGGAGTAAGCCATTTGTTGTTTACACCGATGCTTGTGGGACAGGACTGGGCGCAGTCTTAATGCAAGAAGGAAGGGTAATAGCCTATGGTGGAAGGCAGTTGAGAGCGCATGAGAAAAATTACCCTACACATGATCTAGAGTTGGCCGCTATTGTTTTTGCGCTTAAGACTTGGCGCCATTATCTTCTAGGCGAGAGGTTCGAATTGTTCACTGACCACAAATCATTGAAGTACTTGTTTTCTCAAAAGGATTTGAACTTAAGGCAACAAAGGTGGATGGAGTTCTTAGCATCCTATGATTTCGAGATAGCGTATACCCTTGGCAAGGGTAACGTGGTGGCGGACGCCTTAAGAAGAAAAAGGTTGTCTTTGAGTCCATTGTTCGTTGAACGACGAAGCTTGGAATTTATCTCGATGTTTGACTTCAGACCTTCCGTTGACTTTGTACCCGGTTTGCTAGCATCCTTAGAGGTCAGACCTACTCTTTTGGGACGGGTTGGCGAGGCACAGCGGGACGACCCACAGTTGGTTGAGTTGGTAGAGAGGCTCATAAGGGGGGGTCGTCCAGCCATTTGAGTAGGTACACCCTAGATGATAAGGGGTGGTTGCGTAGAGACGGTAGACTTTGTGTACCGCAAGATGGGGGTTTGAGGAAGGCTATACTTGATGATGCACATCGTTCGAAGATGACCATTCATCCCGGTGGGGACAAGATGTACCAAGACATGAAGCAAGTTTTCTTTTGGGCCGGTATGAAGAAAGATGTGGCCGAGTATGTCGCTAGATGCTTGGTGTTCCAACAAGTGAAAGCAGAGCAAAAGAAACCCGGTGGGTTGCTTCACCCATTGGAAGTTCCGCAATGGAAGTGGGATAGCGTCTCGATGGATTTTGTCGATGGATTACCGAGATCGAGGAAGGGTAATACGGGAATTTGGGTTGTGGTAGACAGACTTACTAAGAGCGCCCATTTTATACCCGTGAAGAGTAAGAGGACAGCTCCATGGCTAGCTTCAGTTTACCTTCGAGAGATAGTTCGGTTGCATGGTGTACCTTCTAGCATAGTGAGCGATCGAGATCCTATCTTCACTAGCGAGTTTTGGAAGAGTTTGCAAGAGGCGATAGGGACTCAGTTGTGTTTGAGCACCGCATATCATCCTCAGACGGACGGCCAGACCGAGAGGGTGAATCGTGTTTTAGAAGACCTTTTGAGGCTATGTATCTTAGATTTTGGAGGTACATGGGAAGAGCATCTTCCATTGGTGGAGTTCGCGTATAATAACAACTTTCAGTCTAGTATTGGTATGGCTCCTTTTGAAGCTCTTTATGGAAGGCCTTGTCGATCACCTACATGTTGGTGGGAATCTACGGATAAGATCTTGCTTGGGCCCGATATGGTTAGAGAGACTTCGGAAAAGATTGATTTGATTCGAAGAAGGATGAAAGCAGCGCAAGATAGGCAGAAATCTTACGCGGATAAGAGGAGGACGGATCTTGAGTTTGATGTTGGGGACATGGTCTTTGTCAAAGTATCTCCATTACAGAATGTTGTTCGCTTTGGGTCCGTTGGGAAGTTAGCACCAAGGTTTGTAGGACCGTTTCCTATTAAAGAAAGGATTGGACAGATGGCATATAGAGTGGATTTGCCCGAGAGACTTAGTGGTGTACATGACGTATTCCATGTGTCACATTTGAGGAAGTGCCTACATGAGACCGCAGAGGTGGTAGAGCCGAGCTTGCTTAGAGAAGTGGAGGTAGAGCGTGATGCGACTATTCGACGAGCTCCTACCCGCATCCTTGGGTCAGAGATTAGGAAGTTGAGAAACAGAGAAGTTCAACTAGTCAAAGTGCAATGGGGAGATGATGAGAGCAACGCTACTTGGGAGACAGAAGCGAAGATGCGTTCACTGTACCCATTTCTTTTTGAGGGTATGTCTTTTAACTTTTCCTTTATCGTTTGTCTAGTACTTATCTTATCTTTAGTATGTCCTCTCATTAGTACCTTTGACCTTTAGATAGGGTAAACCTATGGTTGAAACATGTGTTTGAGACATGTTATGATTGATGGATGCATGTGGATGCAAGTGTTTGCTAGTGGTTGCTCGTGGATGCATATATACACACACTTTAGACACTAGATCGGCTCAGTCACTTCATATTGCATATTGCATATAATTGTGTGTAGGTAGCTATATTAATGGATGTATAATGGTTGTGTTATCATATGGATGATGCGTTTTGGTGTATGGTTGTGCACACATGTAGAGATAGTATGTGTCGATAGGGTTCTTTCGCATACATATTGGATGCATGGCACTATCATGGTTTGCATTAAGGAGGTCAACTGAATCAGTAGACCGCCTGATTTTGCATTAGACAGGGAACATATACACACACTCTTTGCATATGTTCATACAGCATTAGAAACTTTAAGGACAATGGATGCCAGTGTTTGATGGTTTAGTAGATGGTTGTTTGGTTGGTAGGATACGTTCTTCTTGACTTAGAGATTTCGGGGACGAAATCCTTTAAGTAGGGGAGAATGTAACACCCCGTAGGTTGAATAACTTGTTATAATATAAATCAGGGCAGAATTAAATTTTAAGATCTGAATCAGGGGAAACGGGCTATGCCATTGCGTTCGTCTCGGAAAAAAATACGCGAAATAGAGTCCGAGTTTTCGAAAATCGGAGTCCGTATGACCCAGTTAAGGCCCGAAGAAGTTTTAAGAAAATTCAAATTTCGAAAAACAGATTTCAAATGCAGAAATGGAGCTAGGCGGGAAAATTCCCGCCAGGCCAAGTCGACATGGGTGTCGACTGCCCAGTCGACATGGGTGTCGACTGCCCAGTCGACACCATGCGTCCCGTGTCGACTTGCCTGGTTAGGGCAGACGGCCTGGGTGCTCTGGGTTGGGTCTCTGGGCTGGATTTGATGGTTGCTCCGAAATTTGATGGCTCTAAATCATCCTAGGGTTAATCCTATGGCCTAAAACACTTAACTAATCTATAAATACACACTAAGACTACCCTAATCCATACTAAAAATAGATACAATGTCATCATGCCGTCAAAATGCAACTTAGAAGGAGCCTCCACAAATTAAAGAGGAAGATAGCTTCTCAAATCAACTTCTAATCAACTCTAGCAACTTAATCTTCTTCATAGGAGTGCTAATCAACAAGTTGTGAGTTTCTATGCCTTTAGCAAGCAATTGCTAAACTAATTATGATAGGATATAATGAGGTTATGGTTATGTATGTGGATCAATGCAAGTTATGTTATCATATGCTATATGTTCATGATGCTAGTTATGCAAGTTTTATGCTATATGTTCATGATGCAAGTTATGCAAGTTTGATGCTATGTGCTCATGAAGCTAGTTATGCAAGTTGGGTGTAATCTTTGCTATGTGTTCATGATGCTAGTTATGCAAATCACTATGATAAACATTGATCCATTATGACACCATGTTATGCAAGTTTGGTGTTTGATTTTATGCAAGCTCATATGTGACATGTTATGCAAGTTTGGTGTTTGATTATATGCAAGTTCATATATGACATGTTATGCAAGGTTGGTGTTTGATTGTATGCAAGTAACATGTGCAAATTTACACCTTTGTATGACATGCATACATATGCAAGTTAACCCCTTTGTATGTCATACATACATATGCAAGTTTACCCCTTTGTATGACATAAGTAACTTATGCAAGTAACCCTCTTTATGACATATGTGATTCATGCAAGTTTGGGTTGATTATTTATGCTAGTTGGGTTTGATGCTATGGTCATATATGCAAGTTGACACCTTTAAAACCCATGTTGATGCTAATGTTATGCTAAGTTAAACCCATTGTATTGTGATGAATCTTCCCTATTAAGTATGTCATGTTAGCGTATTACGTGGGGAACGATGGGGTTAATATTCATGTTAACAAAATTGGGGTGAAATTGGTATGATGTTGCATACCATAAGTGGATGGACATAATTGAGTCAATTATGTACATCATTAAATTGGAATTAATTAGGGAAAATTAATTCAAAATATGGGGGTGATTAATTAGGTGTAATTAATCGACTAAGACACGAGGTTGGACCCTTTTGTAGCATAAGACTGCCCGGACCCGACCGACAAATCCAGCGGCTACAAATGATTGGCCCAATGTGAGAGGTCTTAGGCATAAACTAAATACGTGACAAGTGTAAAGACACGAGGTTAGACTCTGTTATGGCGTAAGGCTGCCCGGACCCGACCGGCAAATCCAGCTGCCATAAAAGATAGTCTAATGTGAGAGGTCTTTACAACGGTTACGTTCTTAATCAATTAAGAAACACTTAACCAGATAAGCATGTAGTGGGGCATGAGGGGTTAAGTGGGTGCCTTGGGTGGCATGTGGAAATCAAATAAGTGCCTTGGGTGGCATGTGGAAATCTAGTGGGTTGCCTTGGGTGGCAATAGTAAATACTATTAGAATACTTAACCAAGTGGAAACATGTAATTGAAC
Organism: Allium sativum; assembly: GCA_030737875.1. Lineage (NCBI taxonomy): Eukaryota > Viridiplantae > Streptophyta > Magnoliopsida > Asparagales > Amaryllidaceae > Allium > Allium sativum. The sequence continues at coordinate 737,608,981 of CM060922.1, forward strand.
ATGATTAAAGGGTTAAGTGGGATTCACTAGAAAAGGGACAAGCTTAGGTGGGTAGCTTGTGGGGGCCCATTTCAACCAGTAACCCATATGTATCTTATTGGGCTCGACCCATGTCGAGGACGGGACACGTGTACTGGGCTTGACTATAAGAGGCCAAAACGGGTTAGCGGTGGCAACGCAAGTCCAACGGGTTTCATATGCGTGTGTGGACACGGGCTGGTAGGTAAGACGTTGTTGCATCGTGTAGGTATAAGCCGTGCACCGTTGGTTGTATCGGGTTGCCACTTTGGGGAGTGATACACCCCACTGTGGGGCCAGCACGGGTATCTACGGTAGGGAGTCGATCGCTTGGGGAGTAGTGGGTACACCTAGTGGAGATAGGGGCAGACGGCACCTATGTGGTCAGCTAGGGGTACACGAAACTACTAGTTATATTTTCTAAGTCCTTGGGTGGGATCAACCTTTAAGTTAGGAATGATGTTTTAAATTTTCAAGTATTTATATCTGTCTTGTTGTAATTTTTCTGTTCTATATTCACTTAAAATACTCCACCGAAGTTAAGGCATTCCCTTAGTGAGTGACCTTAGCGGGTGTGGGGTGTTACAAAAAGTATCATTTTTACTTTTAAATTAGAGACAATTAAAAGATAGGATTTAAAAGTTACATTTTAGTTGCAGCATAAATGACAAGAATTGAAGTATTTGACAAAAATAAAATGTGAATAAGGGAATACACCAAAGGTTACATTTATATTTACAATTTAGATGTAAAGTCAAAAGCCAACATTTTTAACAACATTCTAGATATGCAATTAAAGAACATTGTAATGACCCGCATTGTCAGAGGTATTATAATTAATTTATTTAATTATATGAATAGTGATATAGGGAATTAAATTGTCATTAATTAAATTATAGTGATTATTTAATTAAAATTAAATAATATATTTAATCAGAAATAATCAAAAATATTGGAAATCACAATATAAGGTGAACAGGGTCATCCCTAAGATTTAATTTAGCTTAGAGTTGAATCATATTGACGAATATATTCAATCGACGTCAGTTTGAACGTATAATTATATTATAATTAAAATCGAGCTCGAAATGGCGCTGCAGTTCGTAAATTGGCGATTCGAACTTCAACTGAATGTACAGGATTCGTTTTAAGCCGGATTTCTGTGAAACAAGAAACGTGTGGAGCTGGTGGAGTATATCTTTCTAGTGGAAGAGAAAAATCGGGATTTCGTCGTGTAGATTTTGATTTACGTCCAAATCAAATTTCAGAAAAGTCGCTGTGGAATTCCTTTATAATTCGTAACGCTTTATATACGTTATTAAAGGGATTTTCAATGTAAATTGAATATCGAATCAATCTGGACTCGGAATAGCGAGTATACAAATATACTGGAGCTGTATGATATTCCTCGGTGAATATATACGAGAATATATTTATTTATTTATATTTAATTTAATTTAATTTAAATTATTTATATATTTAAACGGGTCATTCAGAGCTTTAAAAATAGCCGGTTTTGCAAACGAAGTCGGAATTCGACGAAACCAGTTTTGTTGGATCCGCAATATCAAATAGTTGTTAGATTTCCAGTTTCGTGATTTTTAGAGTCAGTATGAGGCCGTACGGATTTTTAGAGTGAAAAACAGTCAGTATTTCGACGGTTAAAAATACTCTGTGTGAGCATACGAAGTCGGAATTCGACGAAACCAGTTTCGTTGGGACCGTAATGTCGAACTCTAGCTGCATGTCAAATTTCATGATTTTTGGGTATCGTATGTGATCACACGAATTTTTAGAAAGCAAAATGAGGATTTAAAAAGAGAATATGCCGAGAATATTCTTTTTATAAAATATCTAGATATTTTCTTACTCCTATAAATACACCCCAAAATCTCTTCTAACCTAATTCTTTCTGGTCAATGCTTCTTTTTGGCGTCGTCACTTTTTGTTTCACAAACCAGAAAGATTCCATCGCAAAGTAAAAATCAATGAAAAAGAAATAAAATTCCTATAAATCTTGCAACATATATATTTGAGCTCGGGAAGGAGTCCTCTTCATTTTGATGTGAAATTTGTGGCATTCGAACCTCTCTCCGTCGAAGTGGGTTGCAAACCGTGGAACTAGGGTTCCAATTTCATTTCGATTGAGGTAAGGGTGTGGGGTTTGGGAGTTAGATTGGTAATCAGCATGGAAAATGGTACGTTGTGGCGAAGTTGTGGAGTTTCTGGTGATGGGGTGCTCATCGCGACCTGTACAGTGGGGGGGGTGGAGCTGTTCGTCGCATACGAACAGGAGAGATCGAACTGTGAAGTGGTGGTATAATGTTGATGAGGGCAGAACGAGAAGCAAGTTGGCGATGTTTGTTCGAGGTTTCATTGAAGAATGACGGCCTGAGGTGAGGGTGAAGTCGGTGAAAATGGTGTTCGTTTATCACCTGATGCCGTGAGAATATTGAGGAAGAAGAAGTAGAGGCACGGGTGGGCTTTTGGAGGGTGAATGGGCCGAGTGTTTTAGGTAAGGCCCGAAGCAATTTGTTTAGTTAAATTTTAGTTTAAATTATATATGAACTTTGAAAATACATAACTTATTCATACGTGATCGAAACTCAGCGAAACAAGATCCGACAGGACCGTATGGACGAGAGCTTCACAATGAAGCTGACTGGAAGTGGATTTCGTAGGAATTTATGGCGAAATAAATTGTTTGATTCAAATCAAATAACAGTTTATCGTTCTTTAACGATGAACTGCAAATGTGAGTAAATCTCACTAACTCTGAACAGTTTATAATTTCATGGTGTATTTTTAGAACTGTTAGAAATTGTTTGTTTGATTGTGTGTTGACTGTTTGATTGAACTGCTAGTCAATTAATGAAATACTATATATATATATATAATATATAAACAGTTATATAGTTATATATTGATTCTGTTTATCAGAATAATTCATATTGAACTGAAAGTGATGACAATCATGTTGTGTAACATCTGTGGATGCAGGGAAACAGGTTGGAGGAATCCGACTGGATTCCTCAACAGTTATTTTATTGTTTTTCATATATTATGATATATGATGTAGTTAAAACCTGTGGTTGATTATATGGGTTTGAATGAGATTGGTCATCGTGATTGGATGTGTTAAGTACCATAAAATATCGAAATGTTGATAAGGGGATTTTCAAAGTGATATTGAAAATAGAATATTTATAAAATGGGATTTTTTTTTTTTTTTTGAAAAGCAAAAATGTGTGGTCTTCTGTAACACCCCACACCCGCTACGGTCACTCACTTAGGGAATGCCATAACATTGGTGGAGTATTTTAAGTGAATATAGAACAGAAAAATTACAACAAGACAGATATAAGTAATACTTGAAAATTTAAATCATCATTTCATTTCAGCGGAAAGTAAAACATGTTTGGTTACATCACAAAACCATAACAAGAGTCAAGTACATAATATCCATCCTGACAAAAATAAGTACATAATCCCACTAAGTAAACAATATCCATAAAAGGATAGATGAACCGAGCTTTACTTCTACGATCCAAGCCCAAAAGATAGATATAGCGGTCTGATCCAAGCCCACTAGTGCTAGGCCCACTCTGATAACCTGAGGGTTGGAAAAAAAGATAAAAACAACGGGGTCAGACATAAGTCTGAGTGAGTCCTATAACCCTAACAATACAACCATTAAAGTAATTAGGGTATGACATAAATAAGGTATGGTACCTCCGGGGATAATGACTACATTAAGTAGCCCACAAAACACAGGATGTACTACGATAACCGCAACAACGTATTTATCCACCCAAGGATAATTACTAGCTTACACCACCCCAGTCCTACCCCCCCCAAGGGTAATTCCTACACTGCACCACACCAGTTCTACCCACCAAGAGTAATTCCTACTTAAAGGTTGATCCCATCTAAAGTCTTCGAAAATATAACTAGTAGTTTCTGGTACTTCTAGCTGACCACGTAGGTGCCGTCTGCCCCTACATCCATTAGGTGTATAACTGACCACGTAGGTGCCGTCTGCCCCTACATCCACTAGGTGTACCTAGTAATCTTACCCAGTAGTTTCGTGTACCCCTACACAGGTGCCGTCTGCCCCTATCTTTACTAGGTGTACCCACTACTCCCCATCGATCGGCTCCCTATCGTAGATACCCGTGCTGGTCCCACAAAAGGGGGTGTATCATTCCCCAAAGTGGCTACCATATAATATCACTGTGCACGGCTTTATATCTACACGATGCAACAACGACTTACCAACCAGCCCGGGTCCACACACGCATATGAAACCCGTTGATCCCGCGTTGCCACCGCTAACCCGTTTTGGCCTCTTACAGTCAAGCCCAATATGCGTGTCCCGTCACCCGACAAGAGTCGAGCCTACAAAGATACGTTTGGGATATTGGTTGAAATGGGCCCCCACAAGCTACTACTTAAGCTTGTCGTTTAATCTAGTGCATCCCACTTAACCCTTTAACCATGTCCCCTTACATGTTATAAATCTTGGTTAAGTCCTTTAATCATATTTCAATTGCCACTTAGGGCACCCACTAGATTCCCACATGCCACCCATGGCACTTACTTAACCCCTTAATCATGTTTAATTACATGTTCCACCTTGGTTAAGTATTCTAATCGTATTCTCACATGCCACCCATGGCACTTACTTAACCCTTTTATCATGTTTAATTACATGTTCCACCTTGGTTAAGTATTCTAATCGTATTTTTCTATTGCCACCCAAGGCAACCCACTAGTTTCCTCATGCCACCCGAGGCACCCCCACTAGTTACCACATGCCACCCAAGGCACCCACTTAACCCCTCATGTCCCACTACATGCTAATATGGTTAAGTGTTTCTTAATTAATTAAGACCGTGATCTCCCATAAAGACCTCCCACATTAGACTGGCTGTTATGACCGCCTGGTTAAGCCGGTAGAGTCCGGGCAGTCTTACGTCATAACAGAGTCTAACCTCGTGTCTTTACCTTAATCACGTATTTAATTTATGGCTAAGACCTCTCACATTGGGCTGACATTTGTAGCAACTGGTTAAGCCGGTCGGGTCCGGGCAGTTTTACACTACAAATGAGTCCAACCTCGTGTCTTAGTCGATTAATTACCCCTAATTAATCACCCCCATATTAATTATCCCTAATTAATATCAAGTTTGCATAACATGGGTAGACCTAACTCAATAGGTAAATTCCCATGGGGTAGACCTAACTCAATAGGTAAATTCCCACTTATGGTAATTTATTTTTATGGTATGCTTAATCATACCCAAACATTCATTTATTAACATATTTACCAACCCCATCGTTCCCCACGTAAATCGTTCTCGTTACATGACATAATAAGGGGAAGATCATCACAAATATCATGGGTTTAACATACAACTTTGTCATGGGTTAAGAGGATGTCAACTTGCATATATGAACATATATTAACCCAACTACATATAACCCAAACTTGCATATTATCATACACATGATTTGCATAACATGTTGCATATGAACTTGCATATTATCATACACCTATCTTGCATAACATGTTGAACTTGCATATAGGCATTCTCATAACTTGCATAACATGTTAAACATGCATTTAAGCATACACATAACTTGCATAAGCATTCACATACTTGCATAACCATCCACATACTTGCATAAGCATTCACATACTTGCATAACTTGCATATCATGTCATTTAAGCATATACATATCTTGCAAAAGCATTCATATACTCGCATAAGCATGCATAACTTGCATATCACATAGATCTTGCATTTAAACATATACATGACTTGCATAAGCATCCATTCACTTGCATAAGCATTCACATACTTGCATAACTTGCATATCATGTCATTTAAGCATATACATATCTTGCAAAAGCATTCATATACTCGCATAAGCATGCATAACTTGCATATCACATAGATCTTGCATTTAAACATATACATGACTTGCATAAGCATCCATTCACTTGCATAAGCATGCATAACTTGCATATCACTTTCAACTTGCATTTAAACATATACTTAACTTGCATATCACTTTCAACTTGCATAACTCACTTTGCTAAACATGCATAATTCCACTTAGTAAATATGCATAAATCCACTTATTAAACATGCATATATCAAATACTTAACATGCATAACACCAACTACTTAGTATACCTAAAATCACATGCATAACTTGCATATCATGCTACATATAACTTGCATATATTCTCACATATGGTTTGCATAACATGTCACATATGCATAAATGTTTAACATGGTGTTTTGCATCATAAAACATGGCCTTAACTTGCATTTAACATAAAACTTGCAAATCACATATCATACAAACTTGCATAAATACATTTATCCACAAACATAGCCATGTCTTATCACATCCTACCATAATCAATTTAACAATTGATTATTAAAGCCATAGAAACTCACCAAAACTAAGATTAGCAAACTCATGATGTAAAATTAGTTGCCAAATATGAAGAAGAAGATGATTAGGGGTTGATTAGATTGCAACTCTCTTCATTGATTTGTGGAGGCCATGACCAAGTTTCATTTTGCCATAGTTTAGTTACTAGATTTAATTATGAATGAATTAGGGTAGGGTTAGGGTCTTATTTATAGAATTAGGTTGCATTTTAGACCCTTGGATTAACCCTAGATTAGATTAGGACCCTTAGATTTAGGAAATCTCTAGAACCAGCCCTCCTAGCCAGCCTGAAACCCAACCTGGTGCAACCTGGTGCACCCAGGTTCACAGAACGGTGCCACCCTGTCGACAGGCAAGTCGACAGGCATGTCGACACCCCTGTCGACAGGCCTGTCGACAGCCCTGTCGACATGGGTTGGGCGGGAAACTTCCCGCCTGACCCCGCCTGGCCCATTCCAAATCTGAATTTAAATTTAAATTTAAATTCCTAAATCTGTTTTTAGCTCTAATTTTTCTGCAAACTTCCTTGGGCCATAACCGGGCCATACGGACTCCGATTTTCGAAAACTCGGACTCTATTTCGCGTATTTTTCCGAGACGAACGCAATAACGCAGCCCGTTTCCCCTAATTCCCACATATGAGATTATTTATTCTGTAATTAGTGAATTTTAGTATTAACCCAAAATACGGGGTGTTACATTCTCCCCTCCTTAAAGGATTTCGTCCCCGAAATCTCTAAGCTAAGGAGAATGCATATCCTACCATCCAAACAACCATCTACTCAAACCATCATCCACGGGCATCCATTGTCCTTAAACAATTTCTAATGATGTATGAGCATATGCAAAAAGTGTGTGTATATGTTCCCTATCTAACGTATGAACATATGCAAACCATGATAGTGCCATGCATTCATTATGTATGCGAGAAAAACCCTATCGACACATACAATATCTACATGAGTGCACAATCATTCACCAAAATGCATCATCCATGTGATAACACAACCATTATACATCCATAAATATACTTTCCTACACACAAATTTTATGCAATATGCAATATGAAGTGACTGAGCCGATCTAGAGCCTAGAGTGTGTGTATATGCATCCACGAGCAACCACTAGCAAACACTTGCATCCACTTGCATCCATCAACCATAACATGTCTCAAACACATGTTTCAACCATAGGTTTACCCTATCTAAAGGTCAAAGGTACTAACGAGAGGTCATACTAAGAACAAGATAAGCACAAGATATGCGATGAAGGAGAAGCAAAAGGATATACCCTCCGAAAGAAAAGGGTACCTCGAACGCATCTTCGCTTCTGTCTCCCAGGTAGCGTCACTCTCTCTTCATCTCCCCTTCGTACTTTGACTAGTTGAACCTCTCTGTTTCTCAGCTTCCAAATCTCTGACCCAAGGATACAAGTAGGAGCTCGTCGAATCGTAGCATCACGCTTTACTTCCACTTCTCTAAGCAGGCTCGGCTCTACCGCCTCTGCGGTCTCATGTAGGAACTTCCTCAAATGTAACACATGGAATATATCATGTACACCACTAAGCCTGTCGGGCAACTCTACTCTATATGACATCTGTCCAATCCTTTCCTTAATAGGAAACGGTCCAACAAACCTTGGTACTCACTTCCCAACAGATCCAAAGTGAACCACATTCCGTAACGGAGATATCTTAATAAAAAGCATGTCCTAATATCAAACTCAAGTTCTGTTCTCCTCTTGTCCGCATAAGATTTCTGTTTATCTTGCGTCGCTTTCATCCTTCTTTGAATCAAATCAATCTTTTCCCGAAGTCTTTCTAACCTCATCGGCCCAAACAAGATCTCATCCGTAGATTCCTACCAACGTGTAGGTGATCGACAAGGCCTTCCATAAAGAGCTCCGAAAGGTGCCATACCAATACTGGACTGAAAGCTGTTATTATATGCGAACTCCACCAATGGAAGATGCTCTTCCCATGTACCTCCCAAAATCTAAGATACAAAGCCTCAAAAGGTCTTCTAGGACATGATTCACCCTCTCGGTCTGGCCGTCCGTCTGAGGATGATATGCGGTATTCAAACACAACTGAGTCCCTACCGCCTCTTACAAACTCTTCCGGCACTCGCTAGTGAAGATAGGATCTCGATCACTCACTATGCTAGAGGGTACCCCATGTAATCGAACTATCTCTCACAGATATACAGAAGCTAGCCATGGAGCGGTCCTCTTGCTCTTCACAGGTATGAAATGGGCGCTCTTAGTAAGTCTATCTACCACTACCCAAATTCCTGTATTACCCTTCCTCGACCTGGGTAACCCATCAATAAAATCCATCGAGACACTATCCCCACTTCCATTGCGGAACCTCCAATGGGTGAAGCAACCCACCTGGTTTCTTTTGCTCCGTCTTCACTCGTTGGCACACCAAACATCGAGCGACATGCTCGGCCACATCTTTCTTCATACCGGCCCAGAAGAAAACCCTCTTCATGTCTTGGTACATCTTATCCCCACCGGGATGAATGGTCATCCTAGAACGGTGTGCGTCATCAAGAATAGCCTTCCTCAAACCCTCGTTTTGCGGTACACAAAGTCTACCGTCTCTACGCAAACACCCCTATCGCCTCTTACAAACTCTTCCAATCCACCCCAAAAGAGTAGGTCTAACCAAGGAGGCTAGCAAACCGGGTATAAAGTCAACGGAAGGTCTAAAGTCAAACTTAGAAATAAACTCTAAGCTCCGTCGTTCAACGAACAATGAACTCAAGGACAACCTTTTTCTACTTAAGGCGTCCGCTACCATGTTACCCTTACTCATAGGATGCTAAGGATCCCATCCACTTTTGCTGTCCTAAGACTATGCGCGCGAAGGGTCTCCAACACTTCCCTAAGATGTAGGGCATGCTCTTCTCCACCAGGATATCATCCAAAATTATCACAACTGTCTCCCACGCAGACCACCCTAGTCGAACTCGGCATTCCCCAAATGCAAGCCCCAAAGGCCTAAACCAATATCAGACAAACACCTAAGGGATACCTCCTTCGAATTCAGACGACCTACGTGAGATGATACAAATAAAAATGGCTAAATAATTAAGCCCTTGACCAATTCTGGATGTTCTCGCCAGTCTCGCTCCAAAACCGTCGTTTATCCTATACTGGCTCTGCTCAGCCTATTGAGCACATACGAAAACTTATTTCGTTCCTAGAAAAGACCAAAATGTCATCCATAAAGATCATCACAACTTATTTAGGTACTCCCTGAACACCCTTCTCATCAGATCAACAAAGTATGCGGGGGCGTTCGTCAAACCCAATGGCATCACCAGCCACTCATAAAAGAAACATCCGGAGTCCTAAAGGTAGTCTTTTCTATGCTATCCTCAGCCACTCTCAACTGATGAACTTCCGTGGCTGAGTCCAGTACTAAAACACTGAGGCGCCAACCAACTGATCAAAGAGATCATCAATCCTTGGCAATGGGTGTCTATTCTTCTTTGTGAGTTTCTTTAGTTCTCTTTAGCCTACACAAAGTCTGAGGGACCCATCCGCCTTCATAACAAAACTACTGGAGCGCCCCACTCCGATATACTTCGTCTTATGAACCCCTTCTCAAGCAAATCGCCTACTTACTTATGGAGTTCCCTCCTCTCATTAGGAGCCATGTGGCACACTGGCCAAGATACTGGTTTAGCATTATCCACCAGATATATTCGGAAGTCAATCTCCCGCTTCGGAGGTAAGCCCTTCACCTCCTCACACACATCCGGGTGCTCCCGGACCGCTCTAACAGATCGCAAACTCTAGACCGACGTGTCAAGCGATTCTAGATAACTTTAGCATAACAAATTATATGGGATTACAAGAGTTCTCGAGAGTGTTACCCAGGCGGCCCATAAGCCTAACAACTCTCTCTTCAAAATGAAGAACGGCATCCCTACTGGATAACCAGTCCATGCCCAAAACTAACCCATAGCCCGTGAAGCCCAAAAGCATCACATCTTAAACTCAACGCTAAGTATAGGAACTTTCAAACCCAAACACATCATGTAGCCCAATTGGGTTTGAAACAACTAAGGGATCATCTACCAACTGGTGTCTCAGTGCAGTGACTCTACTAGTAATGATGAGATAAACGAACTCGATGCGTCAGAATCAAATAAAGTTCGAATTGGATGATAAAGAAATCCAACCCTCCAATCTAGACGGTCTTATCCCCATCTGGTACCCTAGTCGTGAGGGAATACAACTACCCCCCAGAAGATTCCATACCTTGCCCTTGCTTCTTTGGACAATCCTAATAAGGTGTCCTATTCCTCTCAAAAGGCTGACCACTTGCCTTCTTCTTCCCTATTCTCCACACTTAACCTCCCACCAATGAGGTTTCATCCTTTATTAACCAAACAACTATTTGAGCTTTCCTCCCACCGTCTATCCAATAGATACTTACCAGTCTTCCTCCTTCTTGAACCAACTTCTAATCCGACTAACGTCTAAGTCCCTTGAAGTGGTTTTCCATCCTTATCTATCTTAGAAAGATCATTTATACGCGGAGGAGAAACTCAAAATGAGAGAAAGGAAGAGATTCAAAATGGAGAATTCGAAAGATATAGATATGGCTATTGGGGATTATGCTTTTCTTTCAAAAACTTTTCTCTTAAAAGACATGTTTTTGAAAATACTCCTTTCCAAAAATATTCTTAGAAAATAGTTTTTCTAAAAATTTTATCTGTTCCGGTGAACCTGGGCTCTGATACCACGTGTAACACCCCACACCCGCTACGGTCACTCACTTAGGGAATGCCATAACATTGGTGGAGTATTTTAAGTGAATATAGAATAGAAAAATTACAACAAGACAGATATAAGTAATACTTGAAAATTTAAATCATCATTTCATTTCAGCGGAAAGTAAAACATGTTTGGTTACATCACAAAACCATAACAAGAGTCAAGTACATAATATCCATCCTGACAAAAATAAGTACATAATCCCACTAAGTAAACAATAGCCATAAAAGGATAGATGAACCGAGCTTTACTTCTACGATCCAAGCCCAAAAGATAGATATAGCGGTCTGATCCAAGCCCACTAGTGCTAGGCCCACTCTGATAACCTGAGGGTTGGAAAAAAAGATAAAAACAACGGGGTCAGACATAAGTCTGAGTGAGTCCTATAACCCTAACAATACAACCATTAAAGTAATTAGGGTATGACATAAATAAGGTATGGTACCTCCGGGGATAATGACTACATTAAGTAGCCCACAAAACACAGGATGTACTACGATAACCGCAACAACGTATTTATCCACCCAAGGATAATTACTAGCTTACACCACCCCAGTCCTACCCCCCCCCCAAGGGTAATTCCTACACTGCACCACACCAGTTCTACCCACCAAGAGTAATTCCTACTTAAAGGTTGATCCCATCTAAAGTCTTCGAAAATATAACTAGTAGTTTATGGTACTTCTAGCTGACCACGTAGGTGCCGTCTGCCCCTACATCCATTAGGTGTATAACTGACCACGTAGGTGCCGTCTGCCCCTACATCCACTAGGTGTACCTAGTAATCTTACCCAGTAGTTTCGTGTACCCCTACACAGGTGCCGTCTGCCCCTATCTTTACTAGGTGTACCCACTACTCCCCATCGATCGGCTCCCTATCGTAGATACCCGTGCTGGTCCCACAAAAGGGGGTGTATCATTCCCCAAAGTGGCTACCATATAATATCACTGTGCACGGCTTTATATCTACACGATGCAACAACGACTTACCAACCAGCCCGGGTCCACACACGCATATGAAACCCGTTGATCCCGCGTTGCCACCGCTAACCCGTTTTGGCCTCTTACAGTCAAGCCCAATATGCGTGTCCCGTCACCCGACAAGAGTCGAGCCTACAAAGATACGTTTGGGATATTGGTTGAAATGGGCCCCCACAAGCTACTACTTAAGCTTGTCGTTTAATCTAGTGCATCCCACTTAACCCTTTAACCATGTCCCCTTACATGTTATAAATCTTGGTTAAGTCCTTTAATCATATTTCAATTGCCACTTAGGGCACCCACTAGATTCCCACATGCCACCCATGGCACTTACTTAACCCCTTAATCATGTTTAATTACATGTTCCACCTTGGTTAAGTATTCTAATCGTATTCTCACATGCCACCCATGGCACTTACTTAACCCTTTTATCATGTTTAATTACATGTTCCACCTTGGTTAAGTATTCTAATCGTATTTTTCTATTGCCACCCAAGGCAACCCACTAGTTTCCTCATGCCACCCGAGGCACCCCCACTAGTTACCACATGCCACCCAAGGCACCCACTTAACCCCTCATGTCCCACTACATGCTAATATGGTTAAGTGTTTCTTAATTAATTAAGACCGTGATCTCCCATAAAGACCTCCCACATTAGACTGGCTGTTATGACCGCCTGGTTAAGCCGGTAGAGTCCGGGCAGTCTTACGTCATAACAGAGTCTAACCTCGTGTCTTTACCTTAATCACGTATTTAATTTATGGCTAAGACCTCTCACATTGGGCTGACATTTGTAGCAACTGGTTAAGCCGGTCGGGTCCGGGCAGTTTTACACTACAAATGAGTCCAACCTCGTGTCTTAGTCGATTAATTACCCCTAATTAATCACCCCCATATTAATTATCCCTAATTAATATCAAGTTTGCATAACATGGGTAGACCTAACTCAATAGGTAAATTCCCATGGGGTAGACCTAACTCAATAGGTAAATTCCCACTTATGGTAATTTATTTTTATGGTATGCTTAATCATACCCAAACATTCATTTATTAACATATTTACCAACCCCATCGTTCCCCACGTAAATCGTTCTCGTTACATGACATAATAAGGGGAAGATCATCACAAATATCATGGGTTTAACATACAACTTTGTCATGGGTTAAGAGGATGTCAACTTGCATATATGAACATATATTAACCCAACTACATATAACCCAAACTTGCATATTATCATACACATGATTTGCATAACATGTTGCATATGAACTTGCATATTATCATACACCTATCTTGCATAACATGTTGAACTTGCATATAGGCATTCTCATAACTTGCATAACATGTTAAACATGCATTTAAGCATACACATAACTTGCATAAGCATTCACATACTTGCATAACCATCCACATACTTGCATAAGCATTCACATACTTGCATAACTTGCATATCATGTCATTTAAGCATATACATATCTTGCAAAAGCATTCATATACTCGCATAAGCATGCATAACTTGCATATCACATAGATCTTGCATTTAAACATATACATGACTTGCATAAGCATCCATTCACTTGCATAAGCATTCACATACTTGCATAACTTGCATATCATGTCATTTAAGCATATACATATCTTGCAAAAGCATTCATATACTCGCATAAGCATGCATAACTTGCATATCACATAGATCTTGCATTTAAACATATACATGACTTGCATAAGCATCCATTCACTTGCATAAGCATGCATAACTTGCATATCACTTTCAACTTGCATTTAAACATATACTTAACTTGCATATCACTTTCAACTTGCATAACTCACTTTGCTAAACATGCATAATTCCACTTAGTAAATATGCATAAATCCACTTATTAAACATGCATATATCAAATACTTAACATGCATAACACCAACTACTTAGTATACCTAAAATCACATGCATAACTTGCATATCATGCTACATATAACTTGCATATATTCTCACATATGGTTTGCATAACATGTCACATATGCATAAATGTTTAACATGGTGTTTTGCATCATAAAACATGGCCTTAACTTGCATTTAACATAAAACTTGCAAATCACATATCATACAAACTTGCATAAATACATTTATCCACAAACATAGCCATGTCTTATCACATCCTACCATAATCAATTTAACAATTGATTATTAAAGCCATAGAAACTCACCAAAACTAAGATTAGCAAACTCATGATGTAAAATTAGTTGCCAAATATGAAGAAGAAGATGATTAGGGGTTGATTAGATTGCAACTCTCTTCATTGATTTGTGGAGGCCATGACCAAGTTTCATTTTGCCATAGTTTAGTTACTAGATTTAATTATGAATGAATTAGGGTAGGGTTAGGGTCTTATTTATAGAATTAGGTTGCATTTTAGACCCTTGGATTAACCCTAGATTAGATTAGGACCCTTAGATTTAGGAAATCTCTAGAACCAGCCCTCCTAGCCAGCCTGAAACCCAACCTGGTGCAACCTGGTGCACCCAGGTTCACAGAACGGTGCCACCCTGTCGACAGGCAAGTCGACAGGCATGTCGACACCCCTGTCGACAGGCCTGTCGACATGGGTTGGGCGGGAAACTTCCCGCCTGACCCCGCCTGGCCCATTCCAAATCTGAATTTAAATTTAAATTTAAATTCCTAAATCTGTTTTTAGCTCTAATTTTTCTGCAAACTTCCTTGGGCCATAACCGGGCCATACGGACTCCGATTTTCGAAAACTCGGACTCTATTTCGCGTATTTTTCCGAGACGAACGCAATAACGCAGCCCGTTTCCCCTAATTCCCACATATGAGATTATTTATTCTGTAATTAGTGAATTTTAGTATTAACCCAAAATACGGGGTGTTACATCTTCCGAGGGGAAGAGAGCACACATATGTATAATAAGGTAAAGTGGTACAATATCCAAATACATACCCCAAAAACACTAACCCGAAAAAAACGAGAGTCTCAAAAAAGGAATGTAAGGGAAAGTGGATAGATGAGTTCCGGCAAGGCCACCACCCATCATACTTCGTTATCGGATTCCGGCATGGCCACCACCCGATAAGAAGTATGTCCACTCCCTTACATATAATAAACAAAGAGAAACAAATGGTGAAATAGTTCACCAATATATACATACACTCCTCCTACTCATACTCCAATATAATCTAAGCAAGCAAAAAATGATCCAATCGAATCAGCATAACCCAAAAAGCTCCAAGACTTCATCATAAAGCTATCCATATGATTCTCCAGTATGATCTTCCACCTAAAGACCTGAACATAAACTAGAACACCCATCATTAGCAACCATCACATATATATATGGATATATATATATATATATAACTATATATATAGATATAATTATATATATATGCATTCATGCATATATATATATATATACTTATAAATATATCATTATATATCCATACATATATGCAACATAAGAAAGAGAAGGCTCACGTTATCAAAGCTACGATTACTATGCACAAATACGATAACTATTGTTTCTAAAGTATCTATTGATACTCATGAATAACCCCAGATTAGACCTAACTTTATGCAAAAAGTTACCAAATCTCAAGTCTCTAAAGTACTTATTGCGAGAAATGGTCATCCAATCCAAACAGAAATACACTATCTTTATGATTAATTTATCATGAGACTCTACACTAAAATTAAAAAATCTCTGGTTCCTTTCTAACCAAATATACCAACTAATTATGATAACTAATGAATCCAAAACATACCTATGATTTGAATTATGATTAAGTCTATAATGATTCCAATATTCCTCACAGTTATTGAATGAATTCTCACTAGACAAAACAAAAATCTTTAGTACCATGGTTAAGATATATTTGGTAAAATTACAAGAAAAGAATAAATGATCCACATCCTCCTCTGAGTTATTACAAAAACAGCATTTAGCATTAATCAAAATATTCTTCTTTTTTAAGAGCTCCACAGTGTTTAGTTTCTTATGGGTAATCAACCACATAAGAAACTTAGCTTTAGGAGGAGAGTTTGAAATCCATATGAACTTAAAAGGAAGTAATGACATACCAGGAAAATTGATAAATTTGTACATTGAATTTACTGAATAAACTTGACTCTTATCCAAACCCCAACTAATGGTATCCCTATTCTCATCCATATGGTATAAGATTAATTTTGCTTTCAATAAGGCTAATTGTCTTAACAATCTCCCGTCCAAAATATTAACGAATAAAAACTCCCATGGGGGATCTACATTATGTCTATAAACATCCGCTATAAATGAATTTTTGAAATTGCAAACATTGTAAAGCTCCTCAAATTCTATTTTAAGAGGTATACTGGAAATCCACGCATCGTGCCAAAAAAAAGTAGAGTTACCAGAGTGAACTATCATTTTACAACCTAACTTGAAAAAGTCAAAACAGTTTAATACTTCTTTCCAAAAGTGAGATAATCTATTGGACCTAATAACACTAGAACCCACAAGAAACTCTCCCCTAGAGTAATAAGATTTTAAAACTAAATTTTTTCCAAGAAGCCACTGTATCAGTACTTCTAAATTTCCATAACCATTTAGTTAGTAAGGATGAATTAAAATTAACAAGGTTAATAATCCCTAACCCTCCATCTCTCTTGGCCTTGCAACATAAATCCCAATTAACTAAACATTTATGACTACTACAATTTATGTCCCCATTCCAAAGAAAATTCCTTCTAATTCTGTCAATTTTCTTAATAACCCACTTAGGAAAACGATGAACCGTCATCCAATAGGTGGGAATGGCAGATAAAACCGAATTAACTAAAACTAATCTACCCGCTCTAGAAAGATATCTATTATTCCAACTCGATAATCTATTACTGATTTTATCTATAATACTTATAAATAAGAGATATTTATAAAATGGGATATTTATAAATAAGAGATATTTATAAAGTGGAATATTTATAAATAAGAAATGTTTATAAATTGGAATATTTATAAATAGGAGATATTCAAAAAGGAAATAATTACAAACCATTTTCTTTTTGAGTGGAAAGGTTTGTGTGGCGGGTTTGGGGATTTTCCCGATGCTCCCATTACAAACGAGGTTATGGCGAATTTTTCAGAGAATTTAAGGAGTTAGAATATTTCAAGAATAAATTTGAAAAGGAAATATTTATAAACCATTTACAAATAGAATTGAAAAGGAAACGTTATAAAAAGGAAATCATTTTTAAAGTGTAGAACCATTATTTAAAAGTAAATCTTTTCAAATGAATAAAACGTTGTTAAAAAGGAAATCTTTATAAAGTGAATAAAGTAAATCGAATATGGTATTCGAAAGGAGTTAAATCGAATATGGTATTCGAAAGGAGTTAAATCGAATATGGTATTCGAAAGGAGTTAAATCGAATATGGTATTCGAAAGGAGTAAATCGAATATGGTATTCGAAAGGAGTTAAATCGAATATGGTATTCGAAGGGAGTAAATCGAATATGGTATTCGAAAGTTAGTAAAACGAATATGATATTCGAAAGGGGTTAGTCGAGTTAGTTGAATAGAGTTAACTAGTTCAGTAGAGTTAACCAGTTCAGTAGAGTTAACCGGTTCAGTAGAGTTAACCAGTTCAATAGAGTTAACCAGTGAGTTAAATAAGTCAAGTTAACCAGTGAGTTAAGTAAGTCAAGTTAACCAGTTGAGTTAAGTAAGTCGAGTTAATCAGGTCGAGTTGATCGAGTTAGAGTTACTCAGTTAGAGCTAATCGATTAGAGTTAAAACGAACTAGAGTTAATCAAATATAGTTATTTGAGACAGAGTTAGTCAAACATAGTATTCAGGGTAAGTTGCCATCTCTTACGACTGCTAGCGTAATTCGCAAGGCTGTAAATAGCCTACGGCGGTTGGATGTTTCCTGAGGGAGTCAGGCGTAACCATTGTGATCGCTGCGATCTAGAGTCAAACGAATGGAGTTAAATAGAATATTAGTTATTCGATAGGAGTTAATCAAGTTGAGTTAATTAAACCAAGTTAGTTGAGCCTAGTTAATCGAATCGAATCGGTCGAACCAAGTAAGTTAACATAGTCGAGTTAGTCGAGTTAAGTTCGTCGAGTTAAATTAATCGATGTTAGTTTCATCGAAAGGAGTTATCGATGTTAGTTTCATCGAAGGGAGTTATCGATTAGTTAAATCGAAAGGAGTTATCGATTATTGGTTAATCGAAGTGAGTTATAGAATATTAGTTAAATCGAAGGAGTTATCGAATATAGTTTATTCGATGGAGTTAATCTATTAGAGTTAAATCAAAGGAGTTAATCGATTAGAGTTAAATCAAAGGAGTTAATCGCTTAGAGTTAAATCAAAGGAGTTAATCGATTAGAGTTAAATCAAAGGAGTTAATCGAATATAGTTTATTCGAATAGAGTAAAGGAGTTAATCGAATATAGTTTACTCGAATAGAGTTAGAGGAGTTATCGAATATAGTTTATTCGACAGGAGTTAAGTGAATTAGTTAAGTTAAACTAAGTGAATTAGTTAAGTGAATTGGTTAAGTTAACCAAAGTGAATTAGTCGAGTTAATCAAAGTGATTAGTTTAGTTAATCGGGATAAGTAAGTCAAGTTAGGTTAATCGAGTTGAATTAGTCAGTCGAGTTAATAAATTGAGTTAGTCAAACCAAGTAAAACCAGTTAGAGTAAATTAATTAAGGTTGACCAGTTAGAGTTGATCGGTTAGAATTAACCAGTTAGAATTAATCAATCAGAGTTAATCAAATAGAGTTAAGTAAAATTAGAACTGACTAGAGATTAGTAAATTGAATGGTTTTCTAAGTGCCTATCCGATGTTGGTTTCGTCCTTCGGGATTTATACTTAGGGGATTGTTCTCATACTAGTTTACAGTCAGGGACTGATAGTTGGGGAAGAGTAGTGATGTGTAAATGAGAAGATGGAAACGTTTTCCGGTGTTAATAACATATATTTTCTAAACATAGAAAATAAGGCAATGTGAATATATATAGATATATATTGATGATTGATCGATATAATTTCCATTTTGGAATGATATCGTTGTTTGCACACTTGTTTTCTTTGATAGTTAAATCACAGACTATCGAAGTTTTGACCATTTTAACGTTGTTAATATGGAGAGACCGGTTGGATTATTATCCAAAGAACCACTCTGTATGGGCATAAGCGTTGCGAATCATTTATGCCAAAGATAATTGAAGACAGAGTAAAATGCAAGGGCTGTTGTATAAGTCTTAGATAACAGTGACTAAGATGGATGTACAGAACAGTACCTTCGGTTTGTCCAGTCCCAGGACAACTTGTATGGACGAAGGTCTGACAGAGTATATCCAATGGATCGCGTAAGTTGATCTCTTCAAACGTATATACGTTGGTGACGGAGGAATTCGTTTCTCTTAGCTGTATACCCGTGTTATTTTTGGATAAGTCAATTTGTGATTTGGCGGGTATGACGATGTGACATTCTAAGTAAATGAGGATGACTTGTATGAATGAGTGTCTGACAGAGTATTTCCAGAGAGGTCACGTACATTGATTTCTTCAACCGTACCAAGAGTGGAAGCGGAGAAGGAAACTTCTTTTAGCTGACACGTAATGTATGATTGTAGACTTCAATTAGTGATTTTCGATGGACCTAACAATGTGGCATTCGAAGTGAATCTGATATGATGATAAAGCGTAGCTTCTAGCCTCATCAACCGGTAAATGACAGAAATCGGGCAGGCAACATGGCTAAGTCGGTCGCACCGAAGTAGGGTGTATAATCACCTATCTAGAGAATATTCATTTGTTTCTTAAATCTATCAATGCTGTCCCATATATATACGGGAACGGTTGTTGATCCCAACCGTTGGTGATATACATTCGATACACTCAAGCGAAATGAGTGGTCGGTCATGTGTGGCTGAGTTGCAAGATGTTCTTGTTGAACTCCAGTGTATCGTTCCTAGAGTACACTGATCGGAAGGTGGTTCCATACCTTGTCATAGTTGGAAATCCATTATCCAATACGTGCTTGCGATTTTGATTGTATACTATATATGTAGAACGTGAGATGAAAGCGTTTCTGCTAGTTGATATCTATTTGTACATAGACATTATTATAATATCAAAAGGTTTTTGATATAAAGATATTTTGGATTCTCATAAGGGAAAAACCCGTTCCGTTCTGCGGCGTGGTCTTACGAGATATCATTTACTTGTTCATATACCTGTTTAAACTGTTTTACTCACACCAGTCCCATGACTGACCCGAAGTTTACTTTGTTGTTTTCCCTAAACTCTTGGGTGCCTAAATTTGTACGGGCAGTCAAGTAGTCAGGATTTACATATATACTTGAAGAGCTGGAGCAGGAGGCTTCTGGATCATATAGCTATAGTTTATTTCCGCTGTGTTGTAAGTGCTGTACTCTGATAAGTGCTATTGCATACATAACTGTTATATTTCAAAGTTATGTTACCTATTATATGTTATTCGTTCCGCTGTGAGGTTCGTGTTACTCTGATGTTGTGTTCTTCTTCTTCTATTCTAAGTTTCTATCTTATCTATTCTCACCCTCTAATTTCTTTCATTAATTACCGGGATTTTTCGATGTTTTGGTTATCGACATCGAGCTTATGTCGATAACCAAAGTCGCTCAAAATCCGGGTCGTTACAAACATATTTTAATGTTACATTTTATTGTCATTATAGAGACAATAAAAAGAATAGATTTAAAATGTCATATTTTTATCTTATATTTAGATGCAATAAAAATAGTAGGATTAAAATCCATGTTGTTATTATCATTTGGTTTCAACAAAAAGAGTGAACATTAGGAAAATATATTTCTATTGCAATTACCATTGAAAATAATTAGTCATTAAAAACATGATTTATTTCAAATCATCATTTTTATCATGTTAGTAGAATTGTAAAAATCATATATAAAATCTCTAACATGAATATAAACTGTATTTGGCTAGTTGAAACCGCCAACGATTAATATATATATATATTAATTATTTAAAATTAAACGAATCGCGCTTCGGCAATCGTAACTTCAAACGATTATACCGAAAGATCCAACTGTCGGATTTTCCCAAAACTAGAACCGTTAGGACCATTTTAAGAAGATCTTTCCATCGATATGAATTTTGTTAAAATCCAATGATTAGATTTTAAGATATGTGTAAATCAAATTTTGGTAAAAACAGCGCCAAGGCCGCCCATCGACCCGAAGCGTCGTAAATTAAATTTGGCTATTTTATATAAATAAAAATAGCAATTAATCGTTATTAAATACCACTAACGTTATGAAATGATTTTTAATTATATATATATATGCGAGGATCATTTGAAAAGACCGAGTTAAATCTCATTTCAAATGATCATATGACGATCTAAATTGAAGATCTTAAAGATGGTGATTGAAGACCGGTGATCTTCACATCGAAAGGATAACTACTGATGCCTGACATTGGCTAGCTACCAATAAAGGGTTAAAGTGGTAGTTTTCCGGACGTACTTGTTGATCATCCGGATACGCGAGCACCTCACTTCCGTATTGGACATACGGGACGAGGAAGAAGGTGACTCCGGTTTCGTTCAAGCCCAGAGCGGACTTGTAAATGGATGTGTGTTCGACATTGAATTTCATGTTGTGTAATTAAATTGATATCTATCAATATATATTTGTGGTCGCGGAGAATTTATTCTCTTGCTTAATACCCTTCTTTGAGACGCACGAGCTCGAAGGTTATATATTGGTAGTTGTCGATCACATGGTGTGAGCTGTCAATGTGACATGCCAAGATGCAATTGATCGAGGCTTTTGTTGAAAAGCAGAGCCTTGTGGATGATGATCAAAGCATAGCCTATTTAGGCATAGCTTTGTGTATTTCGTTACCTCGCGAGCCTCACACCCCGGTAGAGTCAAAAATGGGACGAGGGAACGCAGGGAGTGCACACGTTTCTTTCTAGCTAGAAGTGGTGTTTGAGTTTTACAAGGCCCAACATTTTTACTTATGTGGTTGATGAATTGAGGTGCCTCAGATATTTTTATTGGTCGCCAGTGGCCAATTTATAGGTCCAACAGGATCGGGGAGCTGTGTTCATGCATAACTAATCCACTAGCATTATTTGTGGACCGGCTCTGCTGTATCCAAGGGTTCACTACGGGGAATCCTGAGACATTGCTAGAGTGTCTCGAATCGGCTAGGAGATCGTCCCTAGCCTTGAATCATGATGGAAAACCAACCTCCAATACGACATTACAATTTCGATTGTAAACCTGTATATGGTGACATAGTAGGATGGGGTACTATGCCGTCTAGGATTGATACACTTACTTTGAAGTATTTTTTTGAAACCATATTAGAAACTAAAAATAATATTAAAAATATTATTTTCTACGTATCAAGCATTTTTTATCATTATAAGGTAAAACTCTTTCCTCCAGTCTGCGTTGCATTGTGTGATGGGACATGAGTCTTATAATGATTTCATTTTCAGAAAGCATTGTGTTGTTTTTGACTTAAATTTTATAAACCATATGCACTGGCAACCCAATGGAGAAAACCCATTCCGCATTAGTGGCGTGGTCCAGTGATATGTCATTTTATTAGTTTAGTAAAATTTCTCATACCAGTCCCACGACTGACTCGTAGTTTGTTTCACTTTGCAAACTCGGGTGCCCTCTTTCCACACGAGCAGCAAATTGACAGGTTTTAGGTAGGGACGTTTTCTGGACTAGAGCTTGCTGATGAAGATGATGAAGGATCTTTTCTTTTTATCTTTTTATTTACTTCTTGAGACATTGAGATAGTGTTGAGTATAGATGTACTTTGGGAGATTGTGACTTTATTTCTTTCCCTGTTTAGGCATCTATTTTGCTAAGTGTATCCTGTACTGTGTACTCTGATGTTCTGTGATGATGTTTTGCGATGACATTTCCATTTCCGCTGCAATGATTTATATGTTCCGTTATTATCTGAGATATTTTATTGTTTTAATTATGTTATGCTCCTATGATTATCCTTACTTTCGTAGCATGAAAGTTTGGGTCGTCACAATTAATTAGCTTAGAACACTTTAGCGCTGTCATTTCACATGAACTCAACACATTCTTGAGTTATCATACCATTCGTGGTTTTACGCCGATCAACATACACTTTTCAACACTTAAAAACTTCCCATTTGAATTCACTTTGAAGTCACATCATCACCGGAAATGTCCGATCAGAAATAACTGACCAGAAATGGCAGAAATGGATGACCAGAATAAGCCGACCCAACTTTAGTCTGACCCAACTTTATGCCGACCCTACTTTATGCCGACCCAACTTTGGTCCGACCCAACTTTAGTCCGACCCAACTTTGGTCCGACCCAACTTTGGTCCGACCCAACTTTAGTCCGACCGAACTTTAGCCCGACCCACTTTGTGCTGACCTAAATTTGTGCCGACCCAACTATATGCTGACCCACTTATGACCGATCCAACTTATAGTCGATCCAACTTATGGCCGACCCAAAACCTGCATATTGCAATTGAACTCAGATTTCGACCAAAACTTCGCCAGATGATAAATCCGACGAAACTAACTGATCCAATTCACCAAAAAGGATTAAAAGCATGTTATAAAATCAACAATATCATCAATATGACAATTCTATCAACGATAATGTCAAATTCACCAAAATGAACACAAATATGCATATGAACAAAAACCATGGATCTAACTTGCACATTCGTATGAAATATCATAGAAATTACCTATCTAAACTTGCTAAATCAGATGTTAGGGTGATCTATATGAAAATGAACTTACCAATGCATAGATCTAAGGAAAATCACTTGAATTTGATGAAAAACACGATCTACTACACATACACTTCATTGAATCCATGTGAAAGATGTAAATCACTCACTGATTCTCCAAAACAAGCTAAAATGGTTTAAAAAAAAAGAATCCGGACAGCAAGCACCTCGCACCAAACACCTTGATTCGATGAATCCTTGCTTTTATTGATGTAGATCTAGCCTCCAATGGTGTAGATATATGATTTCCCTCCTTGGACTTGGATTTTTAATGGTGGAAAGGTGTTAGAGGAAGAAGGAGATCAATGCCTCCAAATGAGAGAATGGGAAAGTAAACTTTTTCCCTCCTCTCTCACCTCCTATTTATAGGATTCGACTAGCCCACTAACGGGCCTCCCCAACTCAGCCCACTAAGGCTCCAAAACCTAAACAGCCATCTATTAAACCTTAAAACAGCGATTCCTCCCAAACTGCTGAGCCAAATATTTAATGTAACCACTCTACGGAAAGGCAATCATCAATTCCTTTCCAATGGCACAAGTCTCATCCTCTGATTCGACCTGAGTCAAAAGTTATGCCCTATACAAGACTGACAGGGTACATGGTCACAAACAAAATTGGTAAAAATTATGGACATGTATTACATCCCCATAAACAACATACTAAAAGATGAGAATGATCCAACTCTCGGGGAATAAAATAAAAATATTCTACTATCTTCCAATACGTAAAATGTGGGTCGTTACAGATATGCTCCAGCGTATTGACTACTACGTCTCTAAAGTTAAGAAACTACGAAAAGAAAGGCATGCTTTACGAAAAGGTGCTTTCAATTAGGATAAAGAAAATAAGACTCTTCAAGCCATGGGTAGGGATTATAATCAAATTTTGAAGCTTCAAATTAAGCCATTAGACAGTCCCGATAAAATTATGGAAAAGTGACAAAAGATAAATAAGCTCTTGTGCATCGCGCTTTGTCATGCCATTATTCCCCTTTACCTGAAAATAGGTAAGCATAGAATATTGTATTAAGTGTCATTAATCCCTAACCTTTTTTTGTAATCAATGGCATAGCTTTGCGAATGAATTCATAAATGGGATATGTACTACTTGACATGTGATTTTTTGCCTGTATTTCGCATAAACACAAACAATTTGTGTATGAGTTTAAGAAGTCTCCCTGAGCAATATTGAAGATTATGATCTTCGTCTGAAGACTCTTAGTAGCAAATCCTTTCCCAGGAACATGAATTAGAATTTTGTGACCCAGATTAGGGTGTTAGATTAAGTCCAGAATCCTCCTTCTTGTAATGACCCAGGGATTCGAGGCCCGAATTCCAACAATAATACATATATTACTTGCCAGAACTCAAGTATCAAAAACACCAGATAGTTAATGAAAGAAAATAGAGGGTGAGATAAGAAAGAAATATTATAATAGAAGAAGAAGAAGAACCAACTAACCAACACAACACAGAGTCTCACATCGCAGTGGAATAAAATGTAATACATAAATAAATCTTTATTGAGAACTACGAAATAAATACTTACAATTGTCAGAGTGCATCAACATTTTTGGACAGCTATAATAATCTGTCTTCTCATACAACACACATAGAAAAATAAATTTATATCGTATGTCTGAACTCTTCTAGCACTTCTTCTGAAATTCGCAGCACCCAAACCTGAAAACCCCGGGCTAACCCAAGCATTACAAACGCCGGATCAGTCTGGTGAACCAGAGTGAGAAAACTCGCTAAGTTTATAATATCATCCAACTTGATTTTAAATTCAAACCATTTCCTTTTGAAAGAAAATGATAATCGTAAGACCGATCCACACATAAATACAAATGGTTTTTACCTTACGATAATCCAAAACAATCTTTTAAATCATATCTTATTCTGATATTATAATAGTGTCTAAATATAAATAAATAGCAATCTAGTGGAACGCTTGCATCTCACGCTCCATATATATAGTATACAATCAAAACCGCAGGCGCTTATTAGAGACTGAATTTTCCAACTATGACAAAGTATGGAACCACCTTCTGATAGTGTATATCTAGAAGGGAATACACTGGGTTCAACAAGAATATCTTGCAACCCGGCCATACATGACCGACCACTCAATTCGCTTGAGTGTATCGAACGTATATCACCAACGGTTGTGTACGACAATCGTTTCCCGAAAAGGGACATCATCGAAAGTAGATTAAAGAATGAAATGGATTTAGTCAAGATAGGTGATTATACACCCTAATGGGAGTGACCCATATAGCCAAGTTGCCTGCCTGTTTTTTGTCATTTCCTGATTGAAGTGGTTTGAAGTTTAACACTACCCTTTTAAGAACATCATTATCACTTTGAATGCCACATCGTCAAATCCGCCAAACCACAAATTGACGTCCACAAAAATACTCTTGGTGTTTATGCTAAGAGAAGGTGTCTTCTCTGCCACCTACAGAAATACGTTTGTAAAAATCAACGTACGTGATCCTTAAGAAATACTCTGTTATACATTTGTCTATACAAGTCATCCAGGAACAGGATGAACCGAAGGTACTCTCCTACCACATCCTAGGTATCACCCTATATGTCAGTAGTGAGTAGTCCTTGCAAATCCGTAGATTTCAACCACGACAGAACCACGGTATATCTCTGGTTAAAAATATAGCTTAGTTATTATCTAGTAGACTTTGAAAACATATAGAAGTTAACCAAATATTTACATAATGCTCCTATTTTATGAAGATCTAGGGTCTTCAATGGCTCTGTCTTGATCAGCATCTGATATCTTCTCAATTTCGTATTTGCTGGTCGAAATGGTTTTTGAATACGATTTGATCCCGGTCTTTCCGTACTAACAATCGTATAGGTCAAATTTGATAATCGGTTATTTAATTATCAAATAAACAACCATTCAACCATAAAAATAAAATGAATTTACGGTTCAGTACTCAGCATCACTTGGCCTTTTTAATTAAAAATAATTTTAACTTCTTAATCTTCCAATATTTTTAACACAATATTACTACTTATCTTATTATAATAAATTCGCAAAAAATCCATTTTAAAACACATTGGAATTAATTATTATTTATTTATAATCAAATTTAACATAAAACGTTGTTACAAAAACTCTTTGATTTATTGTTTGGAAACAATAACAAAAACTTATCACCTTTCTAGTAAACCATTCAAACTCATCCCATTAAATCCTTTACTTCATAAATGTCGTTATATTTTTACCAAATCTCCTTTTATTACCTTTACATTGGAAATATTATTTTATATTCCCAAATCCTTTTATTTCTATTACTTTGGAACTTTTATAATACTTATATATTCTTAACTTCTTTTTAATTACCCTTACTTAACTCCGATCGATATTACCCCAATTCCAATCCATTCGATCATTTCCCACTTTGAAAATCCCGTTTCAATTTCCTTCATCTCACATGATTTCATTATTAAGCATCATCAACTTAAAATCCCCATTTTATCCTCACACCATTTTATCAATTCCATTTTAAAAAAACTCGGGTTTAAGAATAAAAACCCTTTTTATCGATCTCTTTTTCACTTTCTTCAAATGTTAAATAAACATTTAATTAAGTTATTGCATCAGCTCAAAATATTTTTTTATAACCTTGTTATAAGAATTCGGCTTTACCATGAAATCCGATCATCACTCTTTTCTAATTCAACTAGATTCATTCCAAACTCGATTATTGACATAAATGATTCATTTAAGTAATAGTCACTTAATTCCATATTAATTAAGATAATAACTTATTTCATTACTAAATACTATATAAGTAGTTAAATTCTTTATTACAAAAATAAATAATAATTTCTCTTATTCAAAAATCTTATTAACATTTACAAATATTCATTAAAAACTTTCATTAGATTTATTTAATCAATTCCAGTTAAAGCAATCGACTTACTCAACTCGAAATATGGTTATTTCGTTAACCAAATTAAATTAGTTCTTCCTTTAAATTAATTAATAATATAATTAATTTGAATAATTCCATTAACCCAACTCTTAACCCGTTAGGTAAATTCCTGCTCATTTACATATGAATCTTATTAATATAAGAATTCTCTTTATAAAATCATTTAATAATAACTTATAAACTTTATATAATAATTAATAAATATTTATTACCTTTCTAAATAACTTTAATTGCAATTAATAGATTTAAAATCTATTTTCTGTTATAAAATAAATTTTATAACTTCATTACCATCAACTTACTTGACGGTAAATCAATATTTATAAAACAATTGGTTTATAGCCCATATGCTGCAAATTACCCAACCAATACTATCCATTGGTTAATAATAAAACATACATTGAATTTAGATTCAACGATCAATAATTAAATCAATCTTCCAATCATATTG
The DNA here is from genome assembly GCA_030737875.1 of Allium sativum. NCBI lineage: Eukaryota > Viridiplantae > Streptophyta > Magnoliopsida > Asparagales > Amaryllidaceae > Allium > Allium sativum. The sequence continues at coordinate 737,637,505 of CM060922.1, forward strand.
GTTAAACAGTTCATATAATTGTGATATGAAATAAACAATAAATTTGAGGAATCCAGTTGGATCCCTCTAATCTGTTTTCCATGCATCCAAATACGTTACTTCAAATTCAATTCGATAAACACGTATAATATTCAAAAATAAATAAATAAAAGTAATCCAAGCATCCATATTTTTATTTAACACGTTTATATATTATAAACGTAACCAACAATGTAAGTTACCTCATTTGGAATTAATCATTAGAATAACGATTAGATTTAATTTAAATTGAATTACCATTAAACCAACCAATTTATCCAATATATAAACAAATAGTCAGCATACTACAAAAAATTATCAACCATAGCACACAAAATAAAGCCCGACTAATATAAAATATAAGTGGGTAAAAACTGAGTGAGTTATACTCACATTTGTTTCATTCCTTGGACGGTTCAGGTATAGTTAAATTAAACACCGTTTAATTTAATTGTAAATTCCAATTATTTTCGTCCATGTCCGTACAGTTCCAAAACGTCATGTTCTTCAATACAGTTCTAGTAGGATTTGGTTGGTCTGATTTCGATAACCTAATAAAATGTTATTCATAATTTAACTCTTACGCTTTAAATTAAATAACTATATTTAATGATATAATTATTAAAAATTTAATTACTTGGTCAAACCCATTTAGCAGAGCCGCCATTTCCTTTTGCTCACGCGATACTACTCATGATACAAGCCTTTGTGACCATGTCTTTTGTTTTGTTCCTGAACCATGATTTCATACATTAACAAACTTCTCCATTAACCCCTTATCGACTAGTTATAATATATATGCTTACCTCATTTATCTGAAACGCGCCCAAACTATTTCCCACGCACTGGTTTCAGCCCAGCCTTCGTTTCCAAATAATACAAAGTCCGGTCTCTTTTAGTTTTTCTTTTTTTCTTTATAAGCCCAAACTGGCCCAATTAAAATTCCTATCCACGTCATAACCCACGTGAACCCACTCGTCATTCTTCCTGAATACCTTCCATGCCATCCCATTTGGTTTCTTCCACTGCACCTTGTTTTCACGCAAAGCTTCCAAAGGAAATTTCCAAAACCTGCTCCTGTTTTTCAAACTCATGCAAACTTCCCCGAAACTCTATGCACTGACTTCAACAACGGCTGCAACGTTCTGATAACCGCCCCAAATTCTTTGATTCACACGAAATCTCTCCAACTTATCGTTTATAGCTGCTCATCGTTCCCACTACTGCACTCATGCAATGAGGCTCGCCACGTACGCAGACAGTTTCCACTCACGCACAGTTTTCTCCTTCGAACTATTGCTCATGTAAACCTCATGCAGCCTGGCTTCTTCTTCCACAATGAAATGAGCTGACCTTTTCCAAGCAAATACACGATCCCCTTTTGTATTCCTTCTCTACGTTAAACCTCTATTTCAAAAAAAACGAACCATCTGCTCTTCGTTCCCCTTTTACATTGTTTGCGTGGGGAAAATGAATGTGTTGTGAAAGAAGGCTGGTAGTATTTTTGCGTGAGTTTGGTTGAGTTGCCTGGTAGAGAATTAAAAAGGATAAAAATAGTTTTGCTCGAGAAAAAGAATCAAGAGGCACCCGTTCCTATTGCTTGCGTTTGGTTTGTAACAGGAGAAAAAGGAAAAAATGAATCCTGTCTTATTTACAGGGGAAGACAGTAAGAAGATAAAGACGACGTAAGTTCCGTAGGCATAGGTAGCTACAATGAATTTTCTTTTCATTGTGCTGAGATTGATTTAAATTAGCATGTGCGTGAGGAAGGAACGAAGTAGCTGCAATTGAATTTTCATGTGATTAGGCTGAATAGCTAAAGAAAAAAACAAAAAAGAAATTGGTAGAAGCTAGTTTGTAGAAGAAACAAGTTGCATACAGAAGCAACAGGGATAGACAGAACATGTGTTTTCATTTCACTATGGTAGCTGCTGTGTGATTTCTTTTCGCCCAGGCGTAGGGTAGGTGAAATGAATTTTCTTTTCAGCTGAAGTGAAACGATGGTAGCGGTAATATTTGAGGTGGAAAGGAAATGCGGTAGGCGCGCAGCGAAGAATATATATATTATTACATGGCATCTATTCCACCGTTAACCATTTAATGTACGTACCGCACATATGAACTTCAAACACAATAAAAATTGGTACGCTGCTATATCTTGACATTCCATTACCAATGAAATTAATTTCGTTGGAAACCAACTTCATTGCACAACGTTGTTATTTTAATTTATCGGTTCACCTTTAAATTGCACGCACATATAAAACAACCCCGATTGGCTACAAATTGAAATCTAGAAATAATTAGTTATACTTATTCCAATAAAATTTGTTTCGTCGAAAATGGAGGTCATTTGGAAAATAAATCATTTTTGAGGCCTATATAACATCGATAAAATAACAATAAATAATTATTATCGTATATCTTAGGAAAAATATCACACCGCTTTAGAATAAGCGAATATAAATTAAACTCAATATTTACAATTTTGGGATTAAAACGGTATACCAAAAATATAAAAATCCTTTATATATATTTTATTAAATAAACGTTATCGTTTATTAAAGAATTCCATAACGACTTTTTGAAAATTTGAATTGGGCATAACTAACAATCTATGATTTGAAATCTCCATTTTTCTCTTTCATTAGAAAAGTATAATCAAATCGATTCAAACACTTCTTGCTTCACAGAATTTGGACTTATATCGGATTCTGGATATTCAACTGAAGTTCAAAACGAAAATTACGAACTACCGCGATATTTTCAAGCTCGATTTATAATTAAATATAAATTAAATGTTAAAACTTCATTTAATAAACGAAATATATATTATAAATCCATTTAAAATTCCAAATCAATATTTAAAATAATAAAATATATTAAATATCTGACTACTAAAAATACGAGACGTTACATATCTTCCCCCTTAAAAGAATTTCGTCCCCGAAATTACTTAGATAGAAGAAATGCTACAAACCCAATTTATTTACTTTTCAAAAATCCAATTTATTATAATTCAAAAACCAATCCACTTTTATAAATAAAATTTTCAAAAATATGAAAAAAATTCTAACACATTAAATTTCCGGGAAAATTCGGCAGAGTCTCCCCTGTACATAGGGACTTCTGCGATATCGCAAGAACAAATAATATATACATTGACCCCCATGGTCGGAAAACAAAATTTAAAAATAAAAAATTTATATTTTTGAATAAACGTACCTTATGCGAGCGTTATTGAGTATACTGGCTCAATTTATTGCGATATACTCAACCAAAATCTACCTCAAAGCCTTCTAGCACCTGTACTCAACTCAATTTATCATGTAATTAACAATTACATGAAATTCTAAATAACTTTTCAAGCATTAACCAGTATAACTACACAAATTCCCCAAAATCAAACATATAACATTCATTTTCAAATTCAGGGTTAAATCATTAATTTCCAATCATATTTGATTCATACAAATTATTATACATGAATTCAGTTTTAAATTCATATGTATTTCCATTCAAATTATCATTCTGGAATTTAGTTTTCAATTCATTCAACAATTTAATCAAACCATTGATGAATATATATCCAACCAATCTATCACACAATAAACAACCAATTCACAACCAGCATCACTTTAACCTTTATTAACTTCAATTAATATTTAATTATATTCACTTGGGTTTAATATCAACAGATTTATATCAGATTGATCTTCAATGAATTATATTCATTCAATTCCAAATCATTTTTATTAAACTCCAATATTCATTCTTGGATTAACTTCACTTGACCAAGTTAACTTCCAATTCATATTCAATCTACTAATGTATTATCCGCTTAGTTTATTTCCATTTCAAAATCCAAATTCTGATTTATTCAATCTCATTTGTTAGTTCCATATGGAAATCACCTTCTGGAATATTAAACCATTCCAAATTTAAATTTAATTTGAATTATATTCAAATCAGTCAAACATATCAGCATATCAATAATTTGCTAAAAATATAATGCAGCCAAAATTATTTCATTTACCCTCTTTATAAAAACCGTGTCAATTGCTAGTTCAAAATTGAACCGATCAATTAACACAATACAAAACATTTATGTATATATAATATACGAATACGCGCTCTCATATATATACACTCAAACTCAATCTAGGGTATTATTAACCCCATCTCTATCGAGTTACGCCACAGAGTCAAGGATATTAATAAACCTTATGCTCTGATACCAACTGTAATGACCCAGGGATTCAAGGCCCGAATTCCAACAATAATACATAAAACTCGTATTACTTTGCAGAACTCAAGTATCGAAAACATCAGATAGTTAATGAAAGAAAATAGAGGGTGAGATAAGAAAGAAAGAAATATTGAAATATAAGAGGAAGAAGAACCAACTAACCAACACAACACAGAGTATCACATCACAGTGGAACAAAATATAATACATAAATAAATTTTTATTGAGAGCTTTGACATAAATACTTACAATCGTCAGAGTACATCAACACATCTGGACAGTTATAATAATCTGTCCTCACATACAACATACACAGCGAAATAAATATATATCATACATTTGAACTCTTCAAGCACACATTCAGAAGTCCGCAATACCCAAACCTAAAAGCCCCGGGCTAACCCGAGCATTACAAATGCCGAATCAATCTGGTGAACCAGAGTGAGAAAACTTTCTAAGTTTATAATATCATCCAACTTGATTTTGAAGCCAAACCATTTCTTTTTGAAAGAAAATGATAATCGTAAGACCGATCCACACATAAACATGGACGGTTTTTACCTTACGATAACCCAAAACAATCTTTGAAATCACATCTTATTCTGATATTATAATAGTGTCTAAATACAAATAAATAGCAATCTAGTGGAACGCTTGCATCTCACGCTCCACATATAAAGTTTACAATCAAAATCGCGGGCGCTTATTAGAGATTAGATTTCCAACTATGACAATGTATGGAACAACCTTCCGATAGTGTATCTCTAGAGCGGAATACACTGGGTTCAACAAGAACATCTTGCAACCCGGCCACACATGATCGACTACTCATTTCGCTTGAGTGTATCGAATGTATATCACCAACGGTTGTGTATGGCAACCGTTTCCCAAAAAGGGACAACATCGAAAATAGATTAAAGAATGAAATGGATTTTCTCTAGATAGGTGATTATACATCCTAATGGGAGCGACCCACATAGCCATGCTGCCTGCCCGATTTTTATCATTTCCCGGTTGAAGAGGCTTAAGGTTTAACATTACCTTTTTAAGAAATCACTTTGAATGCCACATCGCCAAATCGGCCAAACCACTAATTGACGTCCACAACAATACTCTGGGTGTTTATGCTAAGAGAAGGTGTCTTCTCTACCACCTATAGAAATACATTTGTAAAAATCAACGTATGTGATTCTTAAGAAATACCATGTTAGACATTCGTCCATACAAGTCATCCAAGAATAGGATGAACTGAAGGTACCCTCCTACCACATCCTAGGTATCACCCTATAGATCAGTATTGAGTAGTCCTTACAAATCCGTAAATTTCAACCACGACAGAACCACAATATATCTCTGGTTAAAAATATAGATTAGTTAATATCTAGTTGACTTTGAAAACATATAGGAGTTAACCAAACCTTCCATTTTATGAAGATCTAGGGTCTTCAATGGCTCCTGTCTTGATCAGCATCTGATATCTTCTCAATTTCGTATTTGCTGGTCGGAATGGTTTTCGAATATGATTCAATCCTGGTTTTCCGTAGCAACAATCGTATAGGTCAGATTTGATAGTCGGTTATTTAACTGTCAAATAAACAACCATTCAACCATAAAAATAAAATGAATTTATTGGTTCAACACTCAGCATCACTTGATCTTTTTAATTAAAAATAATTAAAACTTCTTAGTCTTCCAATATTTTCAACACAATATTACTTATCTTATTATAGGAATATTCGCAAAAAACCCCATTTTTAAACACTTTGGAATTAATTCATGTATATATATGTATGTATGTATATGTATATACCCCAACTTTGGGGTTAATCAAATTTAATGTAAAACATTGTTACAAAACTCTTTGATTTAGTGTTTGGAAACAATAACAAATACTTATCCCCTTTTTAATTAACCATTCAAACCCATCCCATTTAATCCTTTACTTTATAACTATCGTTATATTTTTACCAAATCTCCTTTTATTACCTTTACATTGAAAATATTATTTTATATTCTCAAATCCGTTTATTTCCATTACTTTGGAATAATTATAATACTTATATTCTCAACTTCTTTTTAATTACCCTTACTCAACTCCTTATTGATCCATATTACCCAATTTAATCCATTTGGTCATTTCCCACTTTGAAAATCCCATTTCAACTTCCTTCATCTCACTTGATTTCATTATTAAGTATTGTCAACTTAAAATCCCCATTTTAGCCTCACACCATTTGATCAATTCCATTTTAAAAAACCTTGGGTTTAAAAATAAAAACCCTTTTTATCAATCTCTTTTTCACTTCCTTTAAATGTTAAATAAACATTTAATTAAGTTATCACTTCAGCTCAAAATCTTTTTTATAACCTTGTTATAAGAATTCGGCTTTACTATGAAATCCGATCATCACTCTTTTCTAATCCAATTAGGTTCATTCCAAACTCGATTATTCACATAAATGGATTTCATTTAAGTAATAATCACTTAATTCCTTATTAATTAAGATAATAACTAATTTCATTATTAACTACTGTATAATTAGTTAAATTATTTATTACAAAAATAAATAATATTTCCCTTATTTAAAAATCTTAATAACATTTACAAATATTCATTAAACACTTTCATTAGATTTATTTAATCAATTCTAGTTAAAGCAGTCGACTTATTCAACTCGAAATATGGTTATTTTGTTAACCAAATCAAATTAGTTCTTCCTTTAAATTAATTAATAATATAATTCCATTAATCTAACTCTTAACCAATTAGGTAAATTCATGCTCATTTACAGATGAATCTTATTAATTTAAGAATTTTCTTTATAAAATCATTTAATAATAACTTATATACTTTAAATAATAAATAATAAATATTTATTTCCTTCTTAAATAACTTTAATTCCAATTAATAGATTTAAAATCTATTTTCTGTTATAAAATAAATTTTATAACTTCACTACTATCAATTTACTTGACGGTAAATCGATATTTATAAAACGATTGATTTATAGGCCATATGCTGCCAATTACCCAACCAATACTGTCCATTGGTTAATAACGAAACAAACGTTGAATTTAGATTCAATGATCAATAATCAAATCAATCATCCAGTCATATTGGTTAAATAGTTCATATAATTATGATATGAAATAAACAATAAATTTGAGGAATCCAGTTGGATCCCTCTAACCTGTTTTCCCTGCATCCAAATACATTACTTCAAATTCAATTCAATAAACAGATATAATATTCAAAAATAAATAAATAACAGTAATCCAAGCATCCATATTTTTATTTAACACGTTTATATTATTATAAATGTAACCATCAAGGTAAGTTACCTCGTTTGGAATTAATTGTTAGAATAACGATTAGATTTAGTTTAAATTAAACTAACATTAGACCAACCAATTTATCCAGTATATAAATAAATAATCAGTAAACCACAAAAAATTATCAACCATAGCACACAAATTAAAAACCCGATTTATATATAATATAAGTGGGTAAAAACTGAGTGAGTTATACTCAAATTGATTTCATTCATTGAACGGTTCAGGTATAGTTAAATTAAACATCTTTTAATTTGGCTGTAAATTCCAATTATTTTCGTCCCTATCCAAATAGTTCCATAACATCATGTTCTTCAATATGGTTCTAGTGGGATTTGGTTGGTCAGATTTGGATAACCTAATAAAAAGTTGTTCATAATTTAATGGTTACGCTTTAAATTAAATAACTATCTTTAATTATATAATTATTAAAAAATTAATTACTTGGTCAAATCCATTTAGCAGAGCTACCATTTCCTTTCGCTCACGCGATACTGCTCATGTTATAAGCCTTCATGACCACGTCTTTCGTTTTGTTCCTAAACCATGATTTCATACATTAACAAACTTCCCCATTAACCCCTTACCGACTAGTTATAATATATATACTTACCTCGTTTATCTGAAAAGCGCCCAAACTATTTCCCATGAACTGGTTTCAGCCCATCCTTTGTTTCCAAATAATACGAAGTCCGATCTCTTTTAGTTTTTTTTTTGTAAGCCCAAACTGGCCCAATTAAAATTCCTATCCACGTCATAACCCACGCAAGCCCAGCCGTCATTCTTCCTGAATACCTTCCATGCTATCCCATTTTGTTTCTTCCACTCACCTTGTTTTCATGCAAAGCTTCCCAGTGAAATTTCCAAAACCTGCTCCTGTTTTTCAAACTCATGCAAACTTCCCCCAAATTCCATGCACTGACTTCGACAACACTGCCACGTTCTAATAATCTCCCCAACTACTTTGATTCACATGAATACTTCCCACTGTTCAAAAGAAAATACAGGCCCAAGCACTTATCGTTTACAATAGCACATCGTTCCCTCTACTGCACTCATGCAATGAGGCTCACCACGCATGCAGACAGTTCCTACTCACACATAGTTTTCTCCCTCAAACTATTGCTTAAGTAAGCCTAATGGAGCCTAGCGTCCTCATCCAAAATGAAATGAGACGACCTTCATAATGTTGTTTCCAGGAAAATACACGAGCCACTTTTTGTATTCCTTTTCCATGTTAAACCTCCATTTCAACAAAAATGAACCATCTGCTCTTCGTTCTCCTTTCACATTGTTTGCGTGGGGAAAATGAATGTGTTGTGAAAGAAGAATTGTACCACTGCCAGTATTGTTGCGTGAGTTTGGTTGAGTTGCCTGGTATAGTTAAAAATGGTGAAAATAGTTTTTCCTAAGAAAAAGAATCAAAAGGCACCTATTCCTATTGCTTGCGTTTGGTTTGTAACACGGGAACAAAGAAAAAATGAAGCTTGCCTTATTTATAGGGGAAGACGGTAAGAAGATAAGAACGACATAAGTTCTGTAGGCACACGTAGATGCGATGAATTTTCTTTTCACTGGGCTAAGATTGATTTAAATTAGCATGTGCGCGAGGAAGGAGCAGAGTAGCTGCGATTGAATTTTCATGTCATTAGGCTGAGTAACTGAAGAAAAATCGAAAAAGAAATTGGCCGAAGCTAGTTTGTAGAAGAAACAAGTAGCATGCAGAAGCAACAGGGATAGGCACAACGTGTGTTTTCAATTCACTATGGTAGTTGCTATGTGATTTCTTTTCACCCAGGCGTTGGGTAGGTGAAATGAATTTTCTTTTCAACTAAAGCGAAACGATGGCAGCGGTAATATTTCAGGTGGAAAGAAAATGGGGTTGGCGCGCAGCGAAGAATATATATTATTACACGGTATTTAATTCCACTATTAACCATTTAATGTATGTACCGCACACATGAACTTCAAACACACTAAAAATGGGTATGCCGCTATGTCTTGACGTTCTAGTCCCAGTGACATTAATCTCATTGGAAACTGGCTTCATTTGCACAACGTTTTTATTTTAATTTATCGGTTCACCTTTAAATTGCACACAAAAATAAAACATCCTCGATTGGCTCCAAATTAAAATCTAGAAATAATTTGCTATACGTATTCCAATAAAAAAAATCGTCGAAAACGGAGATCGTTTGGAAAATAAATCATTTCTGAGGCTTATATAATATCGATAAATAGCAATAAATCATTATTATCATATATCTAAGAAAAAATATCACACCACTTCAGAATAAGCGAATATATAATTTAAACTCAATATTTACAATTCCAGGTTTAAAACGGTATTCCAAAAAATAAATGTTATCGTTTATTGACGAATTCCATAGCGACTATTCGAAAATTTCAATTGGGCATAACTAACAATCTATAATATAAAATCTTCATTTTTCTCTTTTATTAGAAAAATATAATCAAATCAATTCAAACATTTCTTGTTTCACAGAATTTGGACTTATATCGGATTCTGTATATTCAATTGAAGTTCAAAACGAAAATTACAAACTATCGCGACGATTTCGAGCTCGATTTATAATTAAATATAAATTAAGGGTTCAAACTTCATTTAATAAACAAAGTATATATTATAAATCCATTTAAAATTCCAAATCAATGTTTAAAATAATAAAATATATTAAATATCTGATTACTAAAAATATGGGACATTACACTTTTGGTGGGTGATTGGGAGCCCTTCATCGACCCAGATTCAAGCATTCGTTAGCCGACCAAAATTCCACCTTTGGCTATAATTGAATTTCGAACCAACCCAGATTTTGGTATTTAGGATAGAAGACCATAAATTCTACTTCTGGTAATTAGAAGTCCTGAGCCAACCTATATTCGGATATTAAGGATAAAAGTCCAGATATTCCACTTCTGGTAATTAATAGAAGTCTTGAATCAACCTATATTCGGGTATTGAAGGTAGAAGTCTAGAAATTCACTTTTGGCAATTAGTTTGTTACCCCCTTTGGGTTTGATTTATGAAGCATAGAATGTACGCGCTTCGTGAGCCACTCTCTGGGTTTTTGATTGTCAAAGCAAAGGATGTAAGTGCTTTTTTTGTCCACTCTTTGGGCATATGCGTCCAGTGCGCTTGGCTAGCTTATTCTCAAGCAGAGCCCAAGGACTTACCCTACCTCCCTCTAAGAGGTGCCTTACCCCGACCATCGTATGCGATGATAAGGGCTTATATGCTTAAACCGGGACATTGTAGACACAGTCTTAAGGCTTACTCTTTTGATGCTTTACCCTGACCATCATAGGCGGCGATATAGGCTTACACTCCACCCCTCTCCAAGAGGTGCCTTACCCTGGCCATCGTAGGTGGTGATAAGGGTTTTCGTTCCCTTCTGCGGGTAATAAGGAACATAATAAGAGGTAGGATGTGCTTAGTTCATAGCAAAGGCAGGGCGTACTCTTCTACGAGCAGGGGCAGGGTGTGCTAATTAGATGCTCCATCCTATCCATTTCTGATGTGGATTAGAGGCTTACACTTTTTATGCTTTAACCTAGCCCTTTCTGATTTGGGCGCAGAGAAAGGCTTACACACCACCCCCTTCGAGGGGTGCCTTTCCCTGGCCATCTTGGCGGTGACAAGGATTTTTAACCATTGTTGTATGGCCCACTTCAAACTATTCCAGATTTTGAAAGGATTTCTGTACCCTTAGCTATGTAAACAATCCTTTTTCGAGAAGACCTCTGTTGGGCTTAGTTCGATTCCTTCACAAAATCTTGCAATTGGCCTTGATTAAAGAACTTGATAATCATTCCTTCAAGAACTCTACAGTGATTGGTTTCATGCCCGTTTATTATATGATAGTAGTAATAGGGTTCTCCCAATTTGACTTCATTTTTAGGCTTCTTCTTTTGTGATGACCAATAGCTGAATTCGTGTTGGTTAGGAAGTAGATATTCTCAATAAATGTCATAAGTTTGCATTCTATTGGCAAGCTTGACTCAAAGATCCCCTTTTACTGTTGGAACTTAATCCTTTTGTTACTTAATTCTATTAGTTCTTCCTTATCCTAAAGCTTCCTCTTTGTTGTGTTGTGAGATTGAAATGCTATCCTCTTAGACTACATTGATGAAATATGTTTGTGTATCTCAAATATAGTTTCTTTAGCTTATGCATGAATGGCCTTTTTTAGGTGAGTGAATAAGTTATATTCTTTTGAGGTCGAACCTTTCATGGAAAAGATAGGGGTTGGATCTATGTGGAAAGGGTTAATGCTCCAACGATCAGGGTTATCAGGTTCTACTTTCTTTCATTCGCTTTTAACTTGTAGGACTTCCAGTCTAATCCTTTGTTCTTCCCTAACTCTCGGGTCAGAAATACATGATATAGCTATTTGAGATCCGGAAGACTCTTGTTGGGATCCTTTACCCATTGTTCTTGCTTCTACAAAGCTTTAGTCCAATCCAGGATGGAACAGCACAGCTAGAAATGTGGAAAGGTTAACAACAGGGAAGGAGGTTCAGGCCTTCCTTCTAGCACCAAAATGTTAATGATAGTTTTCGTCAACACCGGAGATATGTCTAAGGAAGTGCACCTAAGGGCAGAGTGGGATTATTTGGTTCCCATAAGCTTGAGTTAGTTCAACGTTTCCTAGATATCAAGTTTTGAGCCCGAAGATTAGTTACTCTTCCCTCGAGGCATGAGTATCATGCTAACGAGACTCAACAACCAATAGTTACCTTGGGGTAAGGGTTCCCTAAACACAACACAAGTGAGGAAGCTAAACAGTTGGTAGAAGGGCATTTTCAGCAATCTTGAATAAAGGTTAAGGCTTGTGTAGAAGATCCTTATCGTGAAGAAAGCATAAGGTAATATACGAAAGAAATAGTTAGATAAACCATTGAAATTATGCTAATTGTCGATCCACTCTTTATTGCTCATTGATTTGAGTACTTAATTATTTACAAAGGAAATCCCAAATTGATATAGAAATTAGGGTTTGCTCTATAAGAAATGAATATAAGACTGGGGAATGAGAAAAGTCCCCCAAAATGTGACCCCTGAGGTCTTATTTATAGACAAATCAAGACCCCTTTTGTCATTGGTCTAGCATAAGCCTCTTTCAAGTGCAGCAGCTAGGTGTCGACCGCTCTTCACCTTTCAGTTCCAGTTGTCTTGGTTCTTTTTTGACACTGTTAATAGATATAACATAGCCTTTGGTGTGTCGGTCTTGGCTCTCGGAAAGCCGATCTCGGTCTTAAAAGCTTCTTTTTGGTGATGCTTCTACCTTTCGTATCGATACCATGTCTGTTGGTATGGATAGCTTTGGGAATGAATTTCGGCTTTCGGCTATAAGCTTTCGATTTTAATTTTAAATTCTTATAGCATTTTCTTTCGTGCTTTAATTGCCCATATTCCGGAAACCGTCACCCCTGTCGGGATCGACACTAAGAGAGTTAGTGTAGATAGCTCTTCTTCTCAAAAGCTTTGGTTTGCTCTTAGTGAATCTATGGAGTGGGTTTTGGAATTCTGGAAGGATGCTTTCGGCACTTCTCTAGTTGACTCCTGAAGCTGTTTCTAGGTGACCAACAAGTTTTGACTTCGATAGCTAGCTTTCGGAATGTTTCTCGTATGTTTCGGTTTCTTTAGTATCTTCACCTTTTTCTGTATCGACATTAAGCAAATTAGTGTTGATTGCTAGTTGTACCATTTACTTCTTTTATGCTTTTGGCTTTAGCCTGATGTCAGGTTCATGCTTTCAGATCACCGTCTGCGCTGGTTGTCGTCCAATACACCTTCACCAATAACCTGTTTCGGTGTTGAATTTTGAAGTAACACTCACTTTTATTTCATTCACAACCTGGAACCAATAATATCAAATGATTGACCATTTCCACAAAATATAAAGGATATGGATGATTTATGTGTGTGTGTATATATATATATATGTGTGTGTGTGTGTGTGTATTCATGCAAATCCAAACCTCTTTAGGCATAACAATCCAAATCTACACTATCAAGATATAGAAAATAGTAAATTTATATGATTTTCACTCATAATAACACAAGGAGAAGAATGAAAATTCTTTACAGAATCAATTTTTGGATTATTTCCTTGCGATAACCATTTTCCAAACTTCCTTATAATCCAATATATACATATAAGAAAATGATTAAAGTCCTATACATACATACATACATACATACATATATATATATATATAAATTCCAAACCATTCTAAGAGAAATAGATTAAAAAGGTAGAGAAATAAGTTAAGGAAGAAGAATCCTAACCTGACAAACTTCTAGAATTAAGAACAATGGTGAAGTGGCAGAGTGGATGAAACGATAAGGAATTCTGCTCGATCCGAATCGATCGCTAAACTGACCAAGACTGTTTGAAACCCCTGATTGTTTTGAGAACACGACAAATCAGAACGCAAACAGAAGAACATTTCATTGCTTATTACAACAATTTCATCAGAATACATGAATATACCAGAGTATGAATCAATATTACACATTGACAAATATAAGAGATTACAATACATTACATAACAGCGGAAAAATAATAAAATACACAACTGAAAGAGATATACGGATACAGAGCTTTACTGATATCATTCCAGCTGTAAACTAGGTTCCTGTGAATATAAATCTGCAAAACCAAAACTACTAGCTGTCCGTGTCGAAATAAGGGCACCCAGAGTTTAGGTTAAAACAACATACTCCAGGTCAGTCATGTGACTAGTGTGAGAACTAAAACAGTTATTTAAAGCTTTACTTTAAATCAGATATATCAAGGGACCACGCCATATAACACGGAACGGGTTTCCTCCTAAGAATACCAGTGCATATAACAAAACAACGCAATGCTTTTTGCAAAAATGAAGCTATTATAAGACCCGGGTCCCATCACACAATGCAACACAAGCCGGAGGATAGGGTTTTCCCTTATAATAGCCAAACATGCTTGGTACGTTAAAAACAAATCATTTGATACTATTATAAGTGTATAGTGTCAAAACAATTTCAATCATAAATATCAATCATAAACGGCATGGGTACCATATATCATGTTGCCATACTAGGCTCTATAATCAAAACCGCAAATGTCACGTATTGGAAGTTGGGTTTCCATCTATGAACCGAGGCAAGGGATCGTCCTCTATCGAGTTCGAGATGCTTTAGCCCGCCCCTCAAGAACAGCCACAACTGCCCCTTAGATCGTCAGGGCCGGTCCACCGATGTGGATTATAATGCATGAACACTACGTTTCCCCGCCCTTTTGGGCGTCAATGAGTCCAATGACTCCATCGGCTCCACATAGTCACCGATATATCTGAAGCGTCTCGCAACAACAACAACCACACAAGTGAAAATAATATAAATGTCAGGGCTGGTAGGTCAATGACAGCACCCTAGCTAGAAGGAAACGCATGCCGTCCCTGAGGTCCTCTCCCGTTTATGGTTCACAACCGGGGTGTGAAGCTCGCGAATCAACGCTACACAAAGCTATGCCACACAGGCCGTGCTTTTATCATCAACCACAAGAATCTACTTTTCAACAGAAGCCTTGATCATTTGCATCTTAGCATGCCACACAGGCAAACCACCCCATGCAACCGATATCCATCAATCATACAGAATGATATCCAATATCAGACACACAGACCATTTACAAGTCCGTTCTGGGTCTGAACAAAACCGGAGGCACCTTGTACCTCGCATATCCATCGATCTCCAAGTACGTCTGGACGATCACCAACTGATTCCCTCCTCTTGGGTGTACAGCCTAATCAAGATCATCAGTAATCACCCAAATGATGTGAAGACCTCCGGTCTTCGACCACCGTCTTCATCCTCGACACATCGTCGAATCAGTTATTCAGAATGGGATAAACCCGGTCTTTCTGAATAACTCGCGTATATAATAAACAAGTTTTACACAAACACAACATACGCCTCATTCCAATTCATCAGTCACTAATCGCAAATTAGTATGAGAACAATTCCCCAAATATTAACCCCGAAGGCCGAAACCAACATCAGATCAATACCCAGGAAACCATTCATCTTAACTAATCTTCAGTTAGTTTTTAAATTTCACATTCTTAGGGAGAGGATCCCATTAATTTTATCAAAGATAAATTCCTTAAATTTATTCTTTAATCTTCTTTTGAATATAAATTCCAACCAAATTATGGTTTATCCAAACTAGTCGGGAAACGAACCTTACCAAAGTAATCATTTGTTTTAATTTCCCAATCCCATCCTATTCATCCCATGAAGTAAAAATGGTAATACTTCATATCTAGCACCACGGTGTTATCGGTAAATTCAATTACCATTTCACGTTCAAATCTAATTAAAGATTTAACTATCGGCTGGAGCAAAATTGGTGATACTCCATTCTCGATCATTTCAATCTAATTAAAGATTCATTAAAACTCCACTTGGTTTTAATCTTCCCAAAAATCAATATTAATGATTGTTTAACTTGGGAAATCATATCCCATCTCTAACTGGGTTAAAGAGCCAATGTCATTTAAAACACGGTTCACGATAAACCCAAAATCACATTCCATTCTATCAGCCTTTAACCGTAAATTAGCAAGTGAACAATTCCCTAAGTATTAACCCCGAAGGCCGAAACCAACATCGGATCAATACCCAAGAAACCATTCAACTTAACTAATCTCCAGTTAGTTTCTGATTTTTCTTAACTCCGTTGGGTCTAAGAATAATATTATTAAAGATACCATTCACGAAAACCCAAAATCACATTTGATATTAAATACAAGGTTCTGAATGGAAAATATATCGGCTTATATTCAATATCAAATTCTACAACCAACAAATATCATATTGGAAATAACGATACAAATATATCTTTCAAATTTCCATAACAATATATGTATAATCAAGAAATCCAACATCGAAATATTCCAAAGACAATTTCAATTCAAATGCATTTCCACTTTATATATATTGGAAATTCTGGTTATTTTCAAATCCATTTCAAATCCAACTTATTTATTTTAAAAATAAATGGAATTATAATTCTAGTTCAAAACTAGTTCATTTCAATAAAAATCTATTTTTATCTTTCCAAATATGGAAATTTTCGTCCCAATTCTTTCCAAATCATTTCTTATGATTTTACACAAATTATTACCATTTTTAATAATTTTATCAAGGCCCGTACAGTCGATTTCCATCAACGGCCATCGAACTGCACTTACAGCGACCTTTTCCATATTTGATTTGGACATAATTCCAAATCCAACCGTTAGAATTCAAATCTCTAATATTCATTAGAAAGCACTTTTCGATACGAACCCAACGGTTCCGGTTTTAGGAGAATCCGATGGTCGGATCTCCCGTAATATCCATTCGAAGTCAATGGTCGAAATTCGCGAACTGCCGCGGCGCGACACGTTCTATTCAGGACATTATATGTATATAATATATATATTTCGTCGATTTCCTTTTAAAAACGTATTTTATAAATCGTTTTAAATTCGTTTTCAAAACGATTTCAGCTTCATATTCAATTTCTGATCAAAATTGAATATTCCATATCATTAATCTATAAATGATAATATTTTCAAAACGTTGTATTTTGAAATCATTTCCTTTTCTATAACCATTATAAAAACAAGTATAATTGATATAAATATCGTTCGTGTCAAAATGGCGCATATCTAACCAATACGGCTTTATATATTTCAATAATTTCGTTATTCTATTCAACAAATGAATATTTTCTTCAACACATGAATTTGCTTTTATTCAACACATGAATATATATTTTATTCAATATATGAATATTTATTCTATTCAACACATG
Organism: Allium sativum; assembly: GCA_030737875.1. Taxonomy (NCBI): domain Eukaryota; kingdom Viridiplantae; phylum Streptophyta; class Magnoliopsida; order Asparagales; family Amaryllidaceae; genus Allium; species Allium sativum. The sequence goes on from CM060922.1 coordinate 737,654,980, forward strand.
AATTTTTATTCTATTCAACACATGAATTTTCTTTCTATTCAATACATGAGTTTTCTTTCTATTCAACACATGAATTTTCTTTTATAGTACTCCTTATTTTCCAAATTGGAATGAGGCCCAATCAATTACCATATAATATTAATTATATGGATTCCATACAACACATGTATATAATAGCAACGATAAATAATCAACCATCATCTAGAGTGCACCACACAACTGCATAGCATTAAATATAAATAATTAACGCTTACACAGTCTGTCAACCCATCGATTGACATACAACTAAACAATCGGGATTAGTGTACGTCAAATATCATCCCAATACCCGTGTGGGGTTTCAAATCAACAAACACAGATTTTTATTCGTGCAGTTGGGCGATGTGTAAAATTTATCGTCTCAATCAATATCAGTCAAACCAGTGTACATAAACAAATCGTTCGATTTGTAAATGAATATTTATTTTACTTCAAGACATGAATATTTTATTTCAACATATGAATATATATTTTATTTCAACACATGAATATATATTTTATTTCAATACATGAATATATATTTTATTTCAACATCACAATCAATTTTCGCAACACAACAAAATCAAATACGTCGTCCATGGTTTGTGGACGACGAGTGTCGGGTGCTGCTAAGCACCATTTGCATACTAGTATATATTTTTAACTAGAAAACAAGAATTAAAGTGAGAAGTTCTCACCTAGAAGCTAAATCCAACGTCGTGACTCTTCATATGTAGGAAATCTTCACCGTGTTTTAAGGAGGTCTGTTTCACGCGGTATATGTTAAAAATTATATTTTTAACAACGCTACTTCCTATATAAAGATTATATTTTTACAACGCTACTTATTTAATAAAGATTATATTTTAAAATTATAGCTTTCTATAAATTAAAAATTAGTCTACAGCGAATAGTGGAGGAGGAGGTGTTAATTGCAAAGCAAGTGCAAAAACTCGGATTTTTCCATTGTCGGGAGCCCCACGGTCAGAGTAGTGGTCGGAGGGGTGCTGAGGGGCGGCGGTGCTTGCGTTGGAGGAGGCGGTGCAGCCTAGAGGTTGGTGGCGGTGGGGAATAGGGGGAGCGACGATCTAGGGATGATGGGTTAGCGGGGTTTTGGGGGTTTTAGATCTCGAGGTCGAGATGGAGGAGAAGGGGAAGGAGACGAATGGGGTGGGGCGACGGGAGGCGCCTTAGGGGGGGCGATGGGAGCAATCGCGGTTTTCTTCTTTTTTTTGTTCCTCGATCTGAACGGTAAAGGGCGGAAGAGAAAGGTGGGGTAAGGTCTTATTATATAATTAATATATTTATTTAATTTATTCTCCAAAAAATGTTGACTTTTTATTCAAACCCCAAACGAGACCCAATGACTGTCACCCATAGCTAATTACCCACATTTCGAACACAATGGGATATGTATCGTAAGCCAAATTCGACTATTACGATCAGTTTTTGTTTAAATTAAAATATAAATCTATATATTCTATTTGAAACGTACATTTCAAATTACTGGGGCCACATACAGTCTCTAAAAATTCCCGAAAAATATTTTCTAGCTTCGTATTGACGACACGGTCCTAACAAAACTGAATTCATCGAATTCTGAGACCGTTTGAAAAATAGCCAGTCGATTAAATTCAACTGAAATGGTCAAAACACGTTTAAGTGCACCACGCTCACATATTGATTCAGAAATTTATGAATTTTGGGACCTAGCAATAATTTTACATCCCGGATCCAACAAAAGTGGTTACGTCGAAAACCGAGGTCATTTGCAAAATTTCCATTTTTAAGGGCCAAAATTCCATGGCGACTATTCTGAAATTTCAACTGGGAATAACTTTTTATCCTCGCTATGAAATTTCAATTTTTCGGATTCGTTGGAAAGATATTCTCAAATAGATTCTAATATTTTTGGTTTCGCTAAAATCTGGTTTATTTTGAATCTTGTACATTCATTCGAAATTTGAAATCGAATTTTCAAACTACCGTGCCATTTTCAATTCCTTTTATATTTAAAATAAAATATTTATATTCTAACGACGAGCTATATAAATATATACGTTCTAATTCTATTCAAAATAAATTTCTTGTCATTATTATTTAAAATAATTCATTTTAAATATTCAAAATTCGCTAAAATTGCCAAAATAAAATTTTTAAATTGGCTTGGATTTCCGGGTTATTACAATCTCCCCCACTTAAAATTTTTCGTCCCCGAAAAGGAACGAAGCTGAAAGTTGTTTTACAAACCAACTTAACTTTCATTATTTTCATGGCGGCCTAAGTTCTTCAACTTTTCAGTTTCTAAGAACTTTTCAATTTTTTCAAAAATTTGGCTAAGACCCTAAATTTTCGAAAAATTTCGCCTTAACCTCCCCTGCACCGGGAGCTTCGGGATATTTCAAATAGCCTCCCATGGCCCTCACCAATCCAAAAAGAAAAAGAAACAGCCAAGAGGCTAGCTAATCGGCTCATAAAATCATCAAAAACCTAAGAAATACAATAAACATGTACCTATTTGTCGGGCAAACAATTTTATTGCTCTTCTCTAGCCTCCTTGCTATGACCTGTTCAATGTAAGTACATGTATATGCATGCAAATGCGACTAATTTTCAATACAATTCACTATTTGGTTCAATTTGGCTAAAGGTTCAAAACTTTAATTAATCAGAACAATAATCAAACAACACAATCGGCAATCAATTAGTTGATTAACGTTTCAAATTCATAACTTTGATACATAGTCCAAAAATCATATTTTTTATGCCAAATCGCAATAATAAGCCCTATCTAGTTTTGGTTCTCACACCAGTCTATGGAAATATATAAACATCACACTTTCGGCACTCGAATATAAATACTGATGATGCAGCCGCATCACCAGAATTATCCCTGGGCAACTAGAGTGTGACTCTATATCTATCTAGTATATTAAAACTTCGAATACACGTAGATCAGACATATATGCAAAATCTATATATACTTGATTGTCCAAATCAATACAAAATAAATATTCAAATACGAATAATTTATTTAAATTTTCAAAACAAAATCGTTTTTATTTTAAAAATATACTCTTCACACTCGTTCTAGGATACTATTGATCCCATCTCTAACGAGTCATTCCCAATGGATATTACTAATCCAATCTCTGGTGAATTCTTTCGTATGGTTCTAATGTGTCTTGTTCTCCGAGCTCTATAAACCAAAGCTCTGATACCAAATGAAACGATAAGGAATTCCGCTCGATCTGAATCGATCGCTAAACCGACCAAGACCGTTCGAAACCCCTGATTGTTTTGAGAACACGACAAATCAGAACGCAAACAGAAGAACATTTCATTGCTTATTACAACAATTTCATCATAATAAAGGAATATACCAGGGTATGAATCAATATTACACATTGACAAATATCAAAGATTACAATACATTACATAGCATCGGAAAAATAATACAATACACAACCGAAAGAGATATACGGATACAGAGCTTAACGAATATCATTCCAGTTGTAAACTAGGTTCCTGTGAATATAAATCTGCAAAACCAAAACTACTAGCTGCCCGTGTCGAAATAAGGGCACCCAGAGTTTATGTTAAAACAATAAACTCCAGGTCAGTCATGTGACTGGTGTGAGAACTAAAACAGTTATTTAAAGCTTTATTTTAAATCAGATATATCAAGGGACCACGCCGTATAACACGGAACGGGGCTCCTCCCAAGAATACCGGTGCATATAACAAAATAGCGCAATGCTTTTTGGAAAAATGAAGCTACTATAAGACCCAGGTCCCATCACACAATGCAACACAAGCCGGAGGATAGGGTTTTCCCTTATAATAGCCAAACATGCTTGGTACGTTAAAAACAAATCATTTGATACTATTATAAGTGTATAGTGTCAAAACAATTTCAATCATAAATATCAATCATAGACGGCATGGGTACCATATATCATGTCGCCATACTAGGCTCTATAATCAAAACCGCAAATGTCACGTATTGGAAGTTAGGTTTCCATCTGTGAACCGAGGCAAGGGATCGTCCTCTACCGAATTCGAGATGCTTTAGCCCGCCCCTCAAGAACAGCCGCAACTGCCCCTTAGATCGTCAGGGCCGGACCACCGATGTGGATTATAATGCCTGAACACTGCGTTTCCCCGCACTTTAGGGCGTCAATGAGTCCAATGACTCCACCGGCTCCACATAGTCACCGATATATCCGAAGCGCCTCGCAACAGCAACAACCACACAAGTGAAAATAATATAAATGTCAGGGCTGGTAGGTCACTGACACCACCCTAGCTAGAAGGAAACGCATGCCCTCCCTGAGGTCCTCTCCCGTTTATGGTTCACAACCGGGGTGTGAAGCTCGCGAATCAACGCTACACAAAGCTATGCCACACAGGCCGTGCTTTGATCATCAACCACAAGAATCTACTTTTCAACATAAGCCTTGATCATTTGCATCTTAGCATGCTACACAGGCAAACCACCCCATGCAACCGATATCCATCAATCATACAGAATGATATCCAATATCAGACACACAGACCATTTACAAGTCCGTTCTGGGTCTGAACGAAACCGGAGGCACCTTGTACCTCGCATATCCATCGATCTCCAAGTACGTCTGGACGATCACCAACTGATTCCCTCCTCTTGGGTGTACAGCCCAATCAAGATCATCAGTAATCACCCAAATGATGTGAAGACCTCCGGTCTTCGACCACCGTCTTCATCCTCGACACATCGTCGAATCAGTTATTCAGAATGGGATAAACCTGGTGTTTCTGAATAACTCGCGTATATAATAAACAACTGTTACACAAACACAACATACGCCTCATTCGAATTCATCAGTCACTAATCGTAAATTAGTAAGAGAACAATTCCCCAAATATTAACCCCGAAGGCCGAAACTAACATCAGATCAATACCCAAGAAACCATTCATCTTAACTAATCTTCAGTTAGTTGCTAAATTTCACATTCTTAGGGAGGGGTTCCCATTAATTTTATCAAAGATAAATTCCTTAAATTTATTCTTTAATCTTCTTTTGAATATCAATTCCAACCAAATTATGGTTTATCCAAACTAGTCGGGATTAACGAACCTTACCAAAGTAATCATTTGTTTTAATTTCCCAATCCCATCCTATTCATCCCATGAAGTAAAACTGGTAATACTTCATATCTAGCACCACGGTGTTATCGGTAAATTCAATTACCATTTCACGTTCAAATCTAATTAAAGATTTAACTATCGCCTGGAGCAAAACTGGTGATACTCCATTCTCGATCATTTCAATCTAACTAAAGATTCAGTAAAACTCCACTTGGTTTTAATCTTCCCAAAAATCAATATTAATGATTGTTTAACTTGGGAAATCATATCCCGTCTTTAACTGGGTTAAAGAACCACTGTCATTTAAAACACGGTTCATGATAAACCCAAAATCACATGCCATTCTATCAGCCTTTAACCGTAAATTAGCAAGTGAACAATTCCCTAAGTATTAACCCCGAAGGCCAAAACCAACATCAGATCAATACCCAAGAAACCATTCAACTTAACTAATCTCCAGTTAGTTTCTGATTTTTCTTAACTCCTTGGGTCTTAGAATAGTATTATTAAAGATACCGTTCACGACAACCCAAAATCACATTTTATATTAAATACAAGGTTTTGAATAGAAAATATATCGGCTTATATTCAATATCCAATTCTACAACCAACAAATATCGTATTGGAAATAACAATACAAATATATCTTTCAAATTTCCATAACAATATTTGTATAATCACGAAATCCAACGAAATATTCCAAAGACAATTTCGATTCAAATCCATTTCCACTTTATATATATTGGAAATTCTGGTTAATTTCAAAACCATTTCAAATCCAACTTATTTATTTTAAAAATAAACGGAATTATAATTCTAGTCCAAAACTAGTTCATTTCGATAAAAATCTATTTTTATCTTTTCAAATATGGAAATTTTCATCCCAATTCTTTCCAAATCATTTCTTATGATTTTACACAAATTATTACTATTTTTAATAATTTTATCAAGGCCCGTACAGTCGATTTCCATCAACGGCCATCGAACTGCACTTACAACAACCTTTTCCAAATTTGATTTGGACATAATTCCAAATCCAACCGTTAGATTTCAAATCTCTAATATTCTTTAGAAAGATCTTTTCGATACGAACCCAACGGTTCCAGGTTTAGGAGAATCCGACGGTCGGATCTCCCGTAATATCCATTCGAAGTCAATGGTCGAAATTCGCGAACTACCGCGGCGTGGCGCGTTCTATTCAGGCCATTATATTTATATAATATATATATTATACATATTTTGTCGATTTCCTTTTAAAAACGTGTTTTATAAATAGTTTTAAATTCGTTTTCAAAACGATTTCAACTTCATATTCAATTTCTAATCAAAATTGAATATTCCATATCATTAATCTATAAATAATAATATTTTCCAAACGTTATATTTTGAAATCACTTCCTTTTCTATAATCATTATAAAAACGAGTATAATCGATATAAATATCGTTCGTGTCAAAATGGCGCATATCTAACCAACAGGGCTTTATATATTTCAATAACTTCGTTATTCTATTCAACAAATGAATATTTTCTTCAACACATGAATTTGCTTTTATTCAACACATGAATATATAATTTTCTCAACATATGAATATTTATTCTATTCAACGCATGAATTTTCTTTCTATTCAACACATGAATTTTCTTTCTATTCAGCACATGAATTTTCTTTCTATTCAACACATGAATTTTCTTTTATAATATTCCTTATTTTTCAAATTGGAATGAGGCCCCATCAATTATGATATAATGTTAAGTATATGGATTCCATACAACACATGTATATAATAGCAACGATAAATAATTAACCATCATCTTGAGTGCACCACACAACTGCATAAGCATTAAATATAAATAATTAACACTTACACAGTCTGTCAACCCATCGATTGACATACAACTAAATAATCGGGATTAGTGTACATCAAATATCATCCCAATACCCGTGTGGGGTTTCAAATCAACAAGCACAGATTTTTATTTGTGCAGTTGGGCGATGTGTAAAATTTATCGTCCCAATCAATATCAGTCAAACCGGTGTACATAAACAAATCGTTCGATTTGTAAATGAATATTTATTTTACTTCGACACATGAATATATATTTTATTTCAACACATGAATATATATTTTATTTCAACACATGAATATTTTTTTTTCAACATCAAAATCAATTTTCGCAACACAACAAAATCAAACAAGTCGTCCATGGTCTGTGGACGATGGGTGTCGGGTGCTGCTAAGCATCGTCTGCTTCCTAGTATATATTTTTAACTAGAAAACAAGAATTAAAGTGAGAAGTTCTCACCTAGAAGCTAAACCCAACGTCGTGACTCTTCATATGTAGGAAATCTTCACTGTGTTTTCAAGGAGATCTGTTTCACACGGTATATGTTAAAAATTATATTTTTAACACCGCTACTTCCTATATAAAGATTATATTTTTACAACGCTACTTATATAATAAAGATTATATTTTAAATATTATAGCTTTCTATAAATTAAAAATTATCGCTTTCTATAAATTAAAAATCACATTTTTATATGAGAAAAAATCATATCTTTTTATACTTGGTCATATAAATAAAGATCGAACCTTTAGATGTTAAAAATATAAATAAAAATCATATTTTTATATGTAAAGATCTCATTTTCTATATAAATAAATAAACAAAACAAAGATTAAAAACTTACAGCGTCAAAACGAAGAGGGAGGAGGGTGTTTTCTGCAGCAAATAGTGGAGTAGGAGGTGCTAATTGCAAAACAAGTGCTAAAAAATGGATTTTTCCATTGTCGGGAGCCCCACGGTCGGAGAGGTGGTCGGAGGGGGTGCTGGGGGGGCGGCTGAGCTTCGGGGACGGCGATGCTTGCGTTGAAGGGGGCGGTGCAGCCTAGAGGTTGGTGGTGGCGGGGAATAAGGGGAGCGACGATCTAGGGCGGATGGGTTAGCGGGGTTTTGGGGGTTTCAGATCTCGAGGTCGAGATGGAGGAGAAGGGGAAGGCGACGAAGGGGTGGTAAGATGGGAGGCGCCGTAGGGGGGCGATGGGAGCAATCGCGGTTTTCTTCTTTTTTTTATTTCGTTCCTTGATCTGAACGGTAAAGGGAGGAAGAGAAAGGTGGGGGTAAGGTCTTATTATATAATTAATATATTTATTTAATTTATTCTCCAAAAAAAGTTGACTTTTTATTCAAACCCCAAACGAGACCCAACGACTATCGCCCATGGCTAATTACCCCCATTCCGAACACAATGGGATATGTATCGTAAGCCAATTCGACTGTTATGATCAGTTTTTGTTTAAATTAAAATATAAATCTATATATTCAATTTGAAATGTACATTTTAATTTACCGGGGCCACATACAGTCTCTAAAAATTCCCAAAAAATATTTTCTAGCTTCGTATTGACGATACGGTCCTAACAAAACTGATTTCGTCGAATTCTGAGACCGTTTGAAAAATGGCCATTTTCCAGTCGATTAAATTCAACTGAAATGGTCAAACACCACGCTCACATATTGATTTAGAAAATTATGAATTTTGGAACCTAGCACTAATTTGACATCCCGGATCCAACAAAAGTGGTTTCGTCGAAAACCGAGGTCGTTTGCAAAATTTCCATTTTTATGGGCCAAAATTCCATAGCGACTATTCTGAAATTTCAATTGGGCATAACTTTTTATCCCCGATATGAAATTTCAATTTTTCGGATTTGTTGGAAAGATATTCTCAAATAGATTCTAATATTTTTGGTTTTGCTAAAATCCGGTTTATTTTGAATCCTGTACGTTCATTTGAAATTTGAAATCGAATTTTCGAACATCGCGCCATTTTCAATTCCTTTTATATTTAAAATAAAATATTTATATTCTAACGACGAGCTATATAAATATATACGTTCTAATTCTATTCAAAATAAATTTCTTGTCGTTATTATTAGAAATAATTCATTTGAAATATGCAAAATTCGCTAAAATTGACAAAATAAATTTTTTAAATTGACTCGGATTTCCGGGGTATTACAGTGGAGGCACATAAGAGAATGAATGTAGGGTTTAGGGGAGAGGCCAATGGTGTATTTATATTTGCCAGAGTGTGTGTGGACCGTAGGATTAGTCAAATAAAATTTAGATTGCCCATTGAGGAAAAATAAATAAAAATCCTTAATAGTAGTTGTCTCTCTCCCACCCTCGACCAGGATGGTGGTCGACCTCCTCAATAGAAAGGCAGTCGACCAACCAGTATTAATTAATTGTGGTTGATTCCTTTCGTTATTTCTTTATTGTTGTTCCCTCTTATAAACTTATATATACACACATTTCAAACTCCCAAGGAATATTCCATTATGCCAAAAGTATATTATTTTATTGTTATTTTATATTTTTACAATTTGAATTCCAAATCTGTGTGTATACAATTTTCATATAACTTTTTTTATCAATAACATTTTCATATAGACTCCGTTTTTGATAAATAAAGTATTAAAATGGATTAGAATCTCGCCATGAATACAATGGTAATATTTTGTTGGCCTAATTATCAATTATCCAAAATTCTTATTTTAGCTCATTATTATTTTATTCATTTATTATTGTTTATTATAAATTTAATTATTTGTGTCTATTAGGGTATATTTTATGGGGTGTTACATGCCCGACTCGGAGGATCCTGAACATATGAGGAGTGGGGGGGATTTGGACATCATAAAGATTACTTATCTTACCATTTTGAAGTTGATTTTCATTCTCGGGAGATGGGTTTGGTGTTCCAATCGTTTGCGTCCCTAGGTCCGACTAATTTTGTGTGTTCTCCAATATAACCCCATTCTCAAGATGTGGAGTTATGATCAGATATATCCTGCAATTTAGAGAGCTACATATAACATTACTAGAGGCATTGAGGTGAACTGGGTCTGAGTGATTATAGCCCATTTTTTAGGAGTTAGAGAAACTGGGACTAAGATGGGTTCTTTCCCTTATTTTCATTCTTTGACCGTTCGCCTTTTGACAATTCTAAGCCACTTTTCGGGGGTAATCTATTACATGTAGATATGCATTCGACTTTGGATTAGGAATATAAGGATATATGTTGATGAGCAGCCGGTGTAAAGTAAGAAGGAGGCGAAGGTAAAGCATAAGACCGAACCACTACAGTAGATTGGGATCACTGGCCTTACCATCAGGAAGGAGGGTATTATAAATGCGGTGGCTATTACCAACAACTAGGAGATTGCTAATAGCAAACCCAAATCTGTAAGGAGATCTTGGAGTCTCAAAGAAGAGTGAAGGTCGGAGTGGAGACTATGGATAAGAGGAGGAAGAGGATCGAGGATAAACTATTGTAGGTGTATTTGAACCAAGTCAAAGGCACTAGCTAGGGTGCGTAAAATTTATGAATCGGGCAATTTTGTGCATGGGGAGCTTTAGCACATGATCTCCTAATCCTTAGGTTGTAGTATAGTGGTATTTATGTATAAACTGCATAGTTTAAAATGGAAAGGTTCATTTTTATATGTTTATGTATGAACCACTATGTTTTGGAAAAAAAATCAAAAAGATGCTTTACTAATGTGAGTAAAAGGATAACAGTTGAACTGGAAGTTTAGTAATAAATTAAGGAAAAATATTTAACTAGCTACTAATAAAAAGGCAAGATAAAATTGTAGGTTTCAAAAAGAATAGAAATTTTTCTAGGAGTAAATTTATGTGGATGGAGGATAAGGAAAAGGATAATGTGAGTCATGGGTCAATGTTTATGTTTCTCATAGAAAATTTGTTGTTGAAAAAAAATTTAATGTACATTTTTTAAAAGAATATTATTTATGTATAATTTGGAATCTTTTACTACAATCAATACAACTTTATTGTTCACTCAAACTTCAAATCATTAAAATACCATATAATGACATTAAGGAAGAGACAACAAATTGATTGGTATAGATGTTACTATGCAACAACAGTGGTAATAAAATAAATACAATAAGGGACAAGGAAGTCGTTTTATCTATGGAATGTTTTCCAGTGTACCTTGTCTCAGAGTGAATAAATAAAAAAAAAGATGGTTTTAAAAATTAGCAATGTTCTTTAAACTTTAAAAATAAAAATACTTAAACAAACTGTACATAGAAAGGTTGAAGAAGATTTCTGGGTGTAAGAGAATGCTCCAAAGTATAGTGGAGAGTTGGATATATAAAGGTATAAGGATGAAAATATGGAAATTTTCATTTAAGCCCTTTCCTAATATGAAATAGTATGTTTAGAAAACCTCCTTCTTCAATTTTAGACGTTAGCAATTGCATTCTAGAAACTTAATGAAGAATTGTTATGTCTACTTTTCTATTTACAGGAATATGGGAAATTTTCGATGGAGAACAATTTTTGATTTTTCAAAAAGTAGCATTTATGTAAGACAGCCAATATATTTAGGATGTTTGCATCATATTTTAAAATTTTATTTAAAAGGAATCATTCATATAAGATATCAATTAGAACTATTTTTATGTATATCATATGTATTGTGATACACCATGTACATATAGACGATTTGTTCCAAAATTAGTATCACATTAGTAGATTGTTAGTGTAAAACAGATGTACATTCGATTACATGATTGGATACTTGATGAATTTTTAGAGGACGAAATTCTTTTAAGGAGGAAATGTAACACTTCAAAATTTTTCCGAAAATTAATTTAAATGGAAATCGGTTGATAAATAATCAAACAGTGCAAAATAATTTTCTGGAAAACGTCGGAATTTGGACATAAAACTTGCACCATTGGATTCATGGTATTTTCTTGTAAATCTACATATATAAACTTCTTTGGTAAGAGTTTAAGCGAAAGGTTATCAACATTTGAAATTCTAGCATTGGAAATAATTATACATGTAAGTAAGGAAATAACTAGTCGTTGATTGACCTCAACTGAAAACCGTTAGAGTTATCATTAACAATTGACAAGCAATTTAATCAATCCATGGATCTAAAAGATCATGATGGTGCCCTGGTCCACAGGTAGCGGTCAACCCATGGATCTAAAAGATCGACCGAGTTAGTGTAAAATGTGGATTTTGGGATGATCATGATGTCCCAAGACACTACAAAAGAATTCTGAATTCCATACGCCAATTTGGCGTAGGGACAGTGTAGGGAATCGAATTTCCCTACGCCATCCCTACGCCAAATAAGAAGTTGGAAAACAGCCCATCGCAAATATTTCCCTACGCATTCCCTACGCCATCCCTATGCCATATTCCCTATGTCATCCCTACGCCAGCATGCCTACGCGTTCCCTACGCTAATTTTCATACTCCACCCTACACCTTATTCCCTATGCCTCCCTACGCTATCCCTACGCCGTTCACCAAAATTCAATATGTTTCTTTTGTATTTATCTTCATCTAGCACATCATAATAAAACCAAATATATGCAAAATTGTAACAATATATAATAATAAAAATATTGATGTAGAATGAATATCATGACCAAATTTTCATAAACTTGCTACAAATGTATTTAAAACTAATCATGTCCAACAAACAATAAAATAAAGTTGCTACATAACTCAAACATGGTTAGTTCATATAATTCTAACATCATATAATATACCTTGTACAATAGACCATCAAACTGACTGACCAAATAAGAATAACTCATAAATGATGTCATATCTCATGTTGTTGCTCCTGCCTCGGTCCTCGTATAAACTCTTGCACATAGCTCATTTGTTCCTGCATGGAACCCAAATCTCCTTCTGGTTTATTAATCGTGACACTCATTTCTTGATTTGTACTTCGTAATTCTTCTACTTCCTTAACAAGCTTGTCTCTCTCATCTGAAGCTCCAAACCTAGCAGTGTATGTGTTGTCTTTATATATCTACACGTAATTTTTTTAATCCTATTAGCATGAATAAATTTTATAATACAATAAATAAAACGAGCATTTCGGCTCAGTTAAAACCAATAACAGTCTGACATCAGCAAATCTAACTTTCAAATGGTCAAACAAACATGATTGAAATTGCAAATTATTTGTTACTAACAGACTAACCTGGCAAAATGGGAGCCTCCTCATGGAAGATTCAGCTTTCAGCATCCAATGGACAAATTACCAAAACATTGGAGCAGCTATGAAATATTGCACTTACTGCATAGAAACACTAAATGGATACATCAACTCATGGAAACATTAAAATGACAAATATATAAAGTTTGGTAACCGCTTCAACTAAGCTTGATAATAGTACATATTAAAACTCTTTAACCAGATTACGAGTTGACATAGATCTACTAGCATTATAAGAAATACAGTTATCACATGAAGGCAAATAATAAGGTAGATAAAAAAGGAAAAAACACATGCAACACAATACATGCCATGTTTTTTTGGTTCCAGTTTCATCTTTTTTTGGTTCCAGGCATGTTGCCTTGTCATTTGGTAAATACTTGCCTTTTTTGGTTTTAAGTTTCCATGCAAGACAGACACATACAGTCCTTGCCTTGTTTTTGTGGTATCAGGTTTCATCATTTTTCCAATAAAAATTGACAAATAGGAAATATTTATAATTAGAATAATTTCCTAAATCCCAAGATATCATTAAAAATTTGAAGCCTACTTCGTTTTGCAGTGTCAAAATGTAAGTAACATCAGCTATGTATCTTAGTCAACTTTTACAGTATGAACGCTATATAACATATCTTTTTGTAAGAAAAATGAAAATTTCTAGTTAGTACGGAAAAAAGCACTTTCTTTTAATGTTGAAACATTATTATATATTAATAATAACTAAAATTAAAAAAAATGAAACTAGGTGAGTGAAAATTTATAGTACAAAGTTTAAAAACAAAAATCAACATTCTACGTAATGCAAGTGAAGAAAATTATTTATTGTAACAGCTTAGGAGTAACTAAGAATATTGACAGCTCAAGGGCTTAAGAAAATATCCAAAGGCAATCTTGTTGTAAAGGTATAAACCTTAGATGATACTTGTTTGGCCAGGTTTCACACGATATATGAGATTATAAAGGATGAATTGCATACACTATTTGATGAAATAACTATATAAGTATAATGCCAGTAAAAATATAGATTATAAATTACCTGGTCGTCAACATTGAATTCAGGAATAAGCATGTCACTACTTGTCTGAACTTTAATGGATCTTCCCCATTGATGTTCAATTCTTTACCCAATTTCTTTTGTTCTTTCATCCATATTGTTATTGTTGTAGGCATTACAACTAAGTTTTAAAAGCTCCTGAACTTGATAATCAAACTTCTTGTCTGGGTAAATCTAGTAACAAAATCTAATGGACACTAAAGTATTGAACCTAACAAAAACTAGAAAATGAGAGTTCAAACTGAAGGGAATAAAAAAGGGAAATAGGGTACTCTCACTTTGTGAAAAAAGCTAGAATTATGTCCACCTGTTCCTATTAAAGCGATGGATGATGCTATATCCAATCACTACAAAAAAGAGGGTTGTTTTCCAGAGGCAGCTGAATGTGCTTCGTCATAGAGCAATGTTGTGTCTCTATATGTAACTAAACCATAGTTTCCCATTGCTCCAGCAGCAAAATTAGGAATAACAACCATATCCAATTTGGGAAGCACATAAGGAAAATTAAAATACATAAGTGAACATTAAAATACAAGCACAGTTAGAAAAAATTAAAAGAACAGCCAAAATAAATTAAAATCATTTTAAGTTACCTTGGCTCTTACTTGATTTGAAGGACTTTAGGGCTGCGGCGCTAGACAGGGCAGCACGAGTAGAGGAGGCAGTAGCGGTGCGTGGCGTGGTTGAAGGAAGTAGCGGCACAGCGGCGCGGCGACATGGTTGAAGGCAGGGGCGGGGAGGCGTGACGCGTTTAGATCTAAGGTTTCTTGCTTTTTTTAATCTGAAATGATGGAATTGGGAAAAAAACGATGGAATGAGAGAAAAGTAGGACAACGGTTGTTTTAGAGAGAATGACGGGTGCATTTTTTTCTTGTGAACCGTAATTTCAAAGCCCGTTTACATGGGTAGGGAAATTGCATATGCAATCCCTACCCCAACCACATATTTTTACATTTTCCCTACGCCGCGCCTGCGCGGCGTAGGGATGACGTAGGGAATTCTGGGTTGGAAAACAACCCTCTTTTTTGTAGTGAGATTAAACCATTTAATCTGATGGGCAGCACAGGCTTGTTACACCCATATAAATATAAAGTTTGGGCCTTAGTTTCAACTCATAATTTTCTAACGAATGTGATGCTCTATCATTTAATTTTCCTACCAAAACTCAAAATCCGTATAAATAGTTCAAGATTCCATACAAAATTGGAGAATTATAGAGTATGATAGAAAATAGAGAAGGTTCAATCGAAACCACTACAACCGAGGCGAAGTTGGTTTTGAGTTAATAAACTAGTTTAGATCTCTTCTCTCTAATCCAATTTCTTATAAATATAAATGTAAATATTATTTGCAAATCCAAATAGGAAGTCAATGTGGAAAATACGTATAATAGGCATTATATGAGGATTATACTAGGAGATTGGAGTGCTTACAAGGAGAGTTAAGATATTATTTGTTTTTATATAACTTTACATTGTATCATTGCTGATCTATTCCTATATGCATAAGTAATTGAATTTAAATTCTTCTTATATGAATTGTTAAGGCTTAAACTTGCTTATATGATATATAACACATGAGTCAAATACTATGTTATTATGAATACTAATTTGGAATTTTATACGAGAATGACACTATATCACATAATCATTATGAATTGGTATTTATATGGTGAATATGAATTGAATGGAATCTCAATGTACTACGTAATGATGTGTAATATGTATATATTCAATGAATACAAACTAACATTAAAGTAATGTTTATTTATATTTTATGAGTTTATTTATATATATTACCAATTTTAAAATAAATAAACATTGTATTGTTTGGAATGGAAAGTAATATACATACATATATAAAGAAAAAATGTACAATATAAGGATAGTTATTGTATTTTATGTCGTCTATCTCAAGAAATAAAATGATCATCCATTATAATTACAAATATCACACAAACTTCTCCTCATTGCATAAGATATGAAAATTTAAAGTGTTAACGCTTGTTAGATAGAAGTTTAGTTCCAATATATTAAAATATAGTAATTCCAAACGTTGAACAATAAGATGAGAATAAATGAAATAATAATACCAATAAGATTAAAGCAAGTGGAAAAGAAAGAATGGAAATCAAATCAGAAGAAATAGGGAATAATATAGGAATAGAAATGGAAAGTGGAATGTATTATTAAATTGGCAAAGACATCAAGAACTTGAAAAAAAGCGACGGTAAATGAACTTGAAAAGGAAAAGTAAACACATAATAAAATGATGACCTAAGATCAACTATAAGAACTATACGGAAAAGAAAGTAAAAGTAAGCTATATATATATATAGGAAATTCTATAGGGACACAAAATTTTGACACAAATGGTGACACAATTGATTTGCACCATTGGATCACCCCATCAATAACACTCTCCATATAAAGACAAAAAGAACCAATATATATATATATACACACATACATATATATATATGCATATATATATACACATACATATATATATATATACATACATATATATATATATATAGGGGCAGGTTCGAGAGCACCCCAAATGCCCCTCAACCACAACCAAGTATTCTACACCCTCTCTCTCCTTCCACTCATTCTCTCACTTCCCACTCACATTCTTTAATATAAATGAGTGGTTGTGGTTTGAGTGCAAATGGGGGGCTGAAATTCAGGGGGGCTCCCTGATCCTATATATATATATATATATATATATATATATATATATATATATATATATATATATATGAGGAGGATTCCGCTACACCTCTTATATTGCACGTGAACTCTCCCCCTTAATCTCCACCACCCATTTCCCCACTCATTCTCTCTCTTTCCACTAAGAAATAATATTGAAATGGGAAGAGAGAGAATGAGTGGGGAATTAGGTGGTGGAGATTAAGGGGGAGAGTTCACGTGCAATATAATATAATATATATATAGTAGTTTCAAATATGCATTTGTGATGGGTGCGAATTATTATAATTTAATATATGAACTATAGGAAGAAAAAAGGTCATCAGAGAAGACTGGAATTTAAGGTCATTAGGGTTACAAGTCAGAAATAAATCCACCGTAAGGGGTACCAGTAATTGTGTAACATCATGATAATATAAGACATATTCAGTCGTGGGACCCGTAGATAGCATACGCTGCATATAGGTGAAGGGTACCCTAAAGACAGAGTAGTTTGCTTCAAATTTTTATTAGAAAATTATATTGCCTTTATTGCACTAGACAGGCTAAATGGATACTAAGCAGGATCGAGCACTATGCAGCACGTATTGGTATATAATTGAGAGGTCAGGCTGTCAGAAGGCTAGAACGTCATCAGTTCCGAGCGATCAAGAGGAAGAACAAGGCTACGCCTAGCTAGTCTTCATCCATAGCCTACTAGGGTAGACCATACATGGTTATATATGCACCACTGCAGTTGTTTTCTAGTTTTTTTTTATAGGGCAAGGCTTGTTAACTTATAACGAAATTCCTTCAAAATATGGACAAGGTGATTAATGGAGCCTGATACATTCTAGGAAGCAGGGCCGGTCCTGACCAATTTCATGCCCAGTGCGGGATTAAAAAATATACCCTTTTATATAAAAAAATTCAAAAAAAAAATCTATTTTTTTGGGGTTTCGAACCTAGCCAAAGACTTTGTAATAAACATTGTAAAGATTTTTCTTCTTCTTTTCGTTTTTTTTTTCTATTTTGACTACCGGGGGTTGTTTCTTAGAAAACATTATTGCATTTCAAAAATATAAAATAAAATAAGTTAATAAGAGAGCAAATTAGATGTTTAGTAACAATTTTGGATTAAAAATAACTTAAATAGATGAAAAATAATGTTTAATAACAATTTTGGATTGTGATATACCTAGAAACAAATTAATTGAAAGGCATCAAAAATCGGTATATCAATTAGGGATTGTATATCTCAAATCAGGGATCCCTAATTAGTAATTACTGTAAAGAATCGGTATATCACAACAACCAATTTCAACCAGTTTCATAAATCATAACAACAATTTCAAGTATTGTTAATCGATAATTAGGGATTGTGATTTATCAGAGGCTACAAGTCACAACTGATTGATTTATACGATACAAACTGATTGATAATTAGGGATTGTGATCATGTACAGTACAAACTTACAGGCCGCCATGACATACCTTAGAAAGCTTTGCCATTTTTCCGCTAAAGATTGATGAGAAGTTTTGTGTGAATCCTCCTTCCGTTTGCATTCGCCGGCCCTAATCTTTCTCGCATGTTTCTTTTTTTCTGTCTTCGCATTTTTTTTTTATCCGCTGAAAGGCAGTTGGAATTTGATGCCCTCTATGGGCTTCATGCCCCGTGCCCAAGCACTGTTCGCACGTGCTGAGGGTCGGGCTTGCTAGGAAGAAAACAATGTAGAAAATCCCCAAGTGAATATAATAACATATGAAAAAACATCGGTAAGCACTATAGGGCTTCCTCGAATTAAAAAGAAATAAGATCACGACACAATGAGATCAATGGATCCTGATAGAGTGATGAATGAGATATACTAATAGAGATGGTATATAGGTTCATCAGAGGACCATGAAATATATACGCATAGTCATGGATTCATAAAAGTACATGGAAATGGTTCATAAGCGGATATAGAGTTGATTGGCAGACTCCTTTATTCCATGCTTGGTTAGCAGGGACACTTGACATTCATGTCAAATCTTGATAGGTAATTATGTGATTTATTAATAGTATACTTCATTATTCTATCCTGAGTTGTTATTATCAGTACTTTGATATAATTTCTCCTTCGTAGGATATCAAACCAATCGTATATATTTTTATAGACTTAGATTTTCAATTTAGTGAAAATCTGAGCTTATTGGAATGCAGGTTGTTACAAGTGTGAAGAGCTTACATATTAATGAGGCTACGTAAACATTTTAACCAATGTTTCCTAAGAAATACAAAGATAAATGACAATTGATGGTTTAATCCAGATTGGTTTAGCCATATATAAGATGGTTAGAATATAGTTTCAAAGAAACATTGCTTATTTTTGTGTTGTTATTTGTTAAGCCAAATCATGGTGATCAAGGTGGAAGTGGTTATTTCGTAACAAAAGGTTGGCAAGCATGGAAGAGCAAGTCTCCATTGAATGCACATGGTGGAAATCATGGAAGTTTGCATAATCAGCCTCGCTACAAATGTGATGCACTTATGAATACAAAGCAACAAGGTAATATATTATGTGATAGTTTATCCGAATTACAAGTTAATGAATACAACATCCAATGAAAAGCATCTTTTCATTGCGCTAAATTCCAACGGCAACATTGACTTGCATTTCAAAGACATGATGAGTTCGATTAATCCACTAAGTGCGATGATTTCTTATAGTTTATACATTTTGTTTCGGATCATAATGAGAAAATAAAAACTGTCCAAGAAAATGCTCTAGCAAATAATAAAGTAAAATCATCAAATATTCAAAAGGACATAGCAAATTGTACTGCTGAAGAGACCACAAATGTAATAACCAAATACCTCAATGATACTTATTTTGCTATTTTAGACGATAAGACAAGAGATGTATTCATTAAAGAACAAATAACATTGGTGATTCGGGCTGTTAACTCTCATGGGTGTGTGTTGGAGAATTATTTAGGCATCGTTCTGGTGATAAACAAATCTTTGACATTGATGTTAGCAGTTGAACTTTTATTAACTAAGCATGGGGTACCATTATCTAGGGTCCGTGATCAAGGTTGTGATGGGGCAAGCAACATAAAATGTGAATTAAATTGACTCAAACTCATATCTAAAACAACACTTCAACGTTCTTAATTCATTGTTTCGAACAATTAACTTTAGTTGGGGTTGTGAAAAATATATTAAGATATGTCTTATCTTTAACACCATAATGAGTATATCTAGCATGGTCAGGGTTTCTTGCAAATGTCAAGAGATACTTCGGAAACAACAAGCTCTTCAAGTTTCGAAGGCACTCAGTAGTAACAAAATAGCTATTAGTCAAGGAAAATATCAGAGTTTAGAAATGATCTAGAGGGTACTACATGAGACTTACTTTATGCTTCCATAATAAATTAAATAAAATATACTTTTAGTGGTTAACGCAGTCATCAAGTCGACGGAAATTGGTGCAGTAAGATCTGAACAAAATGTTGAAACAAGTACTTTATTTGATGCAATCAAAACTTTTGAACTTGCCTTTAATATGATTAATGAAAAGTGTATCAAGCATAAGTAATGAATTGTCACATGCATTAAAAAAAGGACCAAGATGCTGTAAATGCTATGAATTTAGTTGATGTACTATTAGCCAGCCTTTTAGCAAGGTCATTATGCTTTGGACTTAGACATCTAGACAACACGAGCAAGAACTCACATAAACTCGGAAATTCTTGATTAAACATTAAAATCAATGAATAATCGGAATTTGCTACTCGCACGACTTGAACTAGTCGTGTACTTAGACATTTGGATTGCTCAAGATCAGAGTACGGATGATTATAGGAACTAATGAATAACTGGATAAACGGAATAACATTTTGGAATAGCTGGATAAACACTCATAATTTAGCCAAGTGTTGGATCAGAAAGACTTCGATGAGGGACCGGTACGTATCTAGTACTCAGAACTTCAAAACTTAATACATTTTTAGTATTTTGACCATAACTTGAGCTCAAAGTATCAGAATGAAGAACTATCGATTGGAGAAGAAAGCTAACCGAAAAAGGAACCTACCATAGGGATAACATCCTTATTTGGTGAGGGATCTGCACTGATTCCTAAAAGAGGGTGCAATCCCAACCCCACTTCATAAACCAGGTCCAACCTCCCTGGTGGGCTCCCTTGTGCGATTTCCAACTAATCTGACCTCTTCTTATGTCCATAAATACACCTTCATGGGCATTTAAAAAAATCTTCTCTTCTCCACGAGCAAACTCTACTGAAACTTAAACAGAACTTCAACCTCTTATGTATGCTTTCATACAACAATCAACTATACGTGTAATCAATAGTATAATCAATTGATTACTTGAAGTGGATGTAGGCCATCGTTTTCCGTAATACTATAAAAACTCGTGTCTCCTTTACTACTTCCCATTATTGTTCTGTAATATGTGACTTCATTGTGATTACGTTATGATTTGCATACGAATCGGATGTTGGCATTAGATTGACCATAATCCAACTTCAACACGTATCAAAGGCGATTGCAAAATATGAAAGTATGAGGGATAATTTATAATACGATGCTAATGATTTTTGTGAAAATCACAATATAGAAATCTTGGATATAAATCAATCAAAAGTCACAAATATGCAGCACTATCGAGTGGGCTTGTACTATATCATGTAATTACTAAAATTAAATAATTGATTTATGGTATCTACCACTGAACTATTACGTTGTGTAGCGTGTTTGAATCATAGAAATTCTATAACATCCCTCTAAGAATGTTAACATAAAGATCTTTTAACATAGCTGTTAATGTGCGGTGATGCTTTCTGAGGATGCGATGTTTGAATCCCGGACTGCCACATTTGATATCAGAACTTATATCCATCTCAAATTGTGTGTAATGTTGTTAGTGTAGTAAAAATACTTCTACGCTCTCGCCTAAGCCCCATCTATGTGCTAAGCAAGCCTTATCATTTAGATTTTTGACTAATCCACCTATAAACCTCCTAGATGATAATCACTACATTATCTAAGCTAATAAAAAAAATTATAAACATTATCAAAGCACTAACTTCCACTTGATATCTCTTATAATTAAGCATTAATTTGTTTGATTCTGGCGATTTTTTTATCATTATTATGTCCAAATATAAAAGATCCATGGTATTGTATAGTGGATCAACTAATACTTAACAAAAACTAAAATTTCATCCAAAATGGATGAATTTATCTGAAATACTTAACTTTGATTAGTCTCCGTCTTGGCGATTAATCCGTAACCTATGCCTACCATCTAACATCAGCCTAGCGATTTTTATAACCTTGAATGCTATAGATGTCAATCGGTATAGTGCTGATGTTTTTTACATGCACAATGTTTGGATGGTGTCAGATAATGTACCAACAAGGACACATAGATGTCAACTTGAGACTTATATAATTGATATGCCTATTGCAAGATTCCATATCTATACTATATTCGAGATCTTTCCAAAAAAAATGGTGGAATTAAACAAATCTAATACATTTCAATTAGTATAATTACTTTTGCAATTCGTTTTGACGTAGTTACAACAACAGTTGAACTACCTTTCTCTGTAACAGAAATTGTCAAAAACCGGCTTAGATTTGATTGGAAATCAATAAGTAAGTGGTAATCTAGTTGCACATCAATAAAGATACATCCAAATCAAATGAAGATGATGTTAGAATACAACACTTTCAAGAAATGAAAATTTGATGTTTACAAATAAAATGACCTAAGGAGGCACTTTTGTAATAGCTGCTTACTTTAGATAATAATTGTACGCTTAGATGAAAATATCGTACCGTTTGCGGTAGCTTGTTTAGCATCATGATACAGCATGAAAGTTTTGTTTGAAAATCCTATTCTTGGTTGAATTTATGTAAAAGATGCATTTATTCAGTTCATCTACACTACCAGAAATGCTGAATTTAGTGACGCTAGTTTTTTTGATGGAATTTCCATGGCTAAATTGCTACGGATTACCGATGGAATAATAAACAATTTTCCTTTGTGTAATAGCAATAGGAAATGAACATAATTCAGTGACGGTTTATATTCCACGGCAAATCCGTTCTCACTTAGCGATGGATTTGCAATGGACAACCAAACCGTAGCTGAATTCAATGACAAATTCAATTAAAATGAGAAAAATGTTTCCATGGCAAATTCATCGCAAAACAGCTAAGGATTTTCTATGGAAAGTAGAAACATAGCTAGAGGTTGGCTCCAAAAATGGTGGGAAAATTAATTTTTGAGGGGAAATAATTCCATGGCAAATCCATCACAAATTAGCTACGGATTTGCGATGGAAACAAACATTGTTAGAGTTAGGCTACAAAAATGGTAGAAAAAAATAAAATATAAGGGAAATAATTCCATGGAAAATCGATCACAAATTACTAATGGATTTTCAATGGAATTGAAACCTGTAAATATCACAAATCACAGCGCAAATCTATCTGTTCAATTATACAAAAAATTAACATATCAATGTGTCATAATCATCCACCTCAGCAATCCGTTTAATAATCATCTCAGCAATCCACGTAAATATCACAAATCACGGACCTTCCACGGCTAGCACAACCTCGAGAACTCCTCCGCCTTTGACATCAAAGCCGACTTCCTTTACGACCTCCTCAGCATGTAGGTCGTCTCCTTCAGCTTCTTCCTCTTTCCTTCCCTCATCGCACATGACAGGTATCAATTATGTGACGTATTGGGTTCTTGAATGTCGATTATCGTATCCATTCCATCCTAGTTGTAATGGATCCAAAGATTAAATAGAATTTTGAACCAAGGATCGTGTTGAATTTTCTGTTTGGTTTAAAATAATTTGGGTCTTTTTTATTTAGGTAAATATTTGCGATTGTGTAAAGTGGGATGTTGCGTTTGTTGTTTGCTATCGAAATATACTTCCCACATGGAAGTTGTTTATATTGTTTGAAATCATCTCAGTCAATTGCAGGTATCGTTTGTTTAAGTTTTGTGAGTTAAAATTCTCACAAAAGTGAGTTCAGAAACACTTCATTTCACAAATGTTCATAAGATTTGAATTATAACTTTGAGTATGTTAACAAAAATATTTACTCTAAACCTGGAGATGGTATGTCTCGACTTTTTTATTTGATCTTTTCTACTTTATCATCTTTATGTTATTTATTTAAATATAATACTCTTCGTAGAGTAGTTGTTCTTTTACTCACTCATCTGCTAGTAAGTAAATACTTATTACTTATAATGGTTATGTACAATGGTTCTACATCGTTATGCATTTCACTTTTTTCATTCCTGGCTTTAGTCTCACTTAGCTTTTCAGTAGGTAAAACTTTTCGATGCAGCAAGTTCAAAGCAAATGTTCTTTTGCAGTTGAAACGTTCATTTGACAATCCTTTAGGGATGTCCGATTGGAGCAAATCAGCTGACAGCTGCAAATGGAGTGACATTTCATGCGACGGTGACGATGGCACTCCTACTGGCCATGTTACAAGATTCACTTTCCATATTCTGAAGCTGTAGGTACATTTTCACCTTCCACTGGTAAGCTAGCTGATCTCAAAACTCTTCTCATAATGTTTAACCGAAAACTCCAAGGCACAATTCCTTCTTCTATTGGCAATCTCGTGAACCTTGAATATGTAAGAATCATTGGAAACCCGCTACTAAATGGTAGCCAAGTTATAATCACTGACGTGTTAATCATATTATGCAGCTACGATGGTTAATCTGAAATCTTCTTAATGATTACTGCAAATGCTCTTCTCAGCATCTAATGCATCTGTTTCTATCATGTTTTCTATCATACAACTATGATGCCTTTCCAAACATAAGCGACCCTTCCCAGAACCTTCTGAAAATTCAACTGTACGATTAAGAACTATTCTCCCTCGCTTGATTCAATGGAGATTGGACTGAGAATTGAGGAAAAGAGAAACCAAAAAGAATCAGAGGAACTTATTGTTTACTATTATATGTTTATTGACTACTTCATATATTTATGTATTACATTAGTTTTTTGGTTGTGTAATAGTATACAATATTGTATTCTGATGGTGTTATGATTATCTTTGATTGTATCATGTATTTTCTTATTTGGATAAATTAATAGACACACACATGTGTTATTGAATCATATGACGATTGGATCAAGTAAAACATTATCATTGATTTTGTATTGGATTTGCGTTGATGATTTTATGTTTTGCAATGGATTTGTAGTGATGTTTTAATATTTTTGCGATGGACAGGTTTAAAATACTTTTTAGAAATAATGAAAATAGTGATGGATTTGCATTGGAATTCCAAACCGAGTATGTAATGCACCATATATATATATTTTCCATCGCAATTCCATCATAAAGTAAAATGTTAAAAACATAATAAATTCCATTACAATTTTGTCGCCATTCCATCACTATTTTTTAGTGACGGATCTTACACGTGTTTATTGAGGCGGAAAATTGGGTCACAAATTCGTCGCAAATATGTGTTTTGTGACGGATTTGTAACGGATTTTGCCGTCACAAAATCATCTTTTTCTAGTAGTGCTACTAACTTTGTAGTATATCTTTTTGTAAAAGAATATTGTTGCCCTAGCTGAACACTAAGGCTATCTCGATGTTTACGTCTAGACTAAAATATATCCTCGATCATGCTTATATATATCTCTACTTTTTAAATTTTTCATTTTTAGAAAAACAAGATAGGATAGGCAAGACCTATTCAATTATGGTACATAAAAATTTGCATTCCCACCATTCCTTGATTTCCTCGCTTAATCTTACTCAAATCACACCGATAAACTCTAAACATGTTTAAACTCATGTAACCTTTTGAATCCTATATTCCTACTCACATGTGCTTAGTCAAAAGGTCGTGAAAATTCATGATGTTACACTAAGGTACAAGATTCGGTATTCAAACAGAACCTACCATGTTTTTACATTTAGGGTGCATTCGGTCTTCCAAAATGGGTCGCTAACGCGTTCGACGCATCGGAAACGTTAACAACCCATTTTGGACCATTGTCCCAATGACCATATTTCGTCTCCTCCACCTCTCCCTCTCTATTACTCCCTCATCTCTCTTATCCTGCTTCACTATCTTCTTCAACACTACTCTCTTTTCTATTTTCTTCTTCAAAACTTTCTTCAATGCCTAGTCTTAGACTCAGATGATTCAGATTCTGAAGATATAAAATATATCGCTATTATTGGATCGTATTTATGTGAAAGACACAGTGAAAGATGCCATCGATTGAACGCGTTGGAGTATACCGGTTTAATGTGGGTAAACGACATATTAAATGGTCATCAACAACGATGTTAAAGAAATTTCCACAAATGGCTCTATTTTCTTTCGTTATGCAATAAGCTGCAAAATTATTGTTTTGCTATGTTGTGAGTAGTGGCTGTATATATGTAAATATAGTGTCATGTTTGGTGTAAATATGTTATCGGTATCAAGCTATTGGAACAAATTTAACAGCTCGGTACCGACATCGAAGCCAAGAAGACAACATCAAAGCCGATACCAAGAAGATAATGCAAGAATTTGTACTAAAGACGAAGCTGAAGCCAATGCCAAGAAGATAATACAAGAAGCGATACCAAAGCCGAAGACGATACCGAAGCCAATGTCAGGAAGATAATACAAGAAGCCGATACCGAAGCCAATACCAAAGCCAATATTCAAGTAATGAAGTCGATACCGAAGAAAAAATACAAGAAGACGATACCAAGAAGAAGTGAAGTCGATATCGGAAGGCGATACCAAGGAAAAAAATGCTAGTGGCATTGGTGTAATAATTTTGTTTTCCATTTATTCCTTGTATAGATAGCAGTGTACTATTGATTTGAAAAGTAATGAGAAAGTTTCGTCTTTTCTTATCCATTTAATTTCTTCTTCGTTTATGACATGGTACCAAAGTAACGATCCTTGAATTAATTTCAAGATCTCAAGTCTATTTCTCAATCTTATTGGTGAATCATGGGAGAGACCAAATCGGTGATGGAGGTCATGCCAATGATATCTAAGATAATTGAGCACAAGTTGAGTCTATCAAATTACTTCGATTGGAATAAAATGATTCGATTGTATTTACGGAGTATTGATAGAGATAAGCATCTAGTTGAAGATCCATTTGATGCTGATCCATCTGACAAAGATGCAGTGATTTAGCTTCGAGACGATGCTCGTTTGTTCCTTCAAATCCGAGATACAATTGAAAGTGATATCATCAGTTTCGTAAATCATTGTAAGTTCGTAAAAGAATTTACAAATTATCTGGAGTTCTTATATTTTGGAAAAGGAAATATGAAACGAATGTATGAGATTTGCAAGTCATTTTATTGAGTAGTGAAACAAGATCAGTCACTAATGAATTACTTTATGACATTCAAGAAGACTTATGAAGAGTTTAATCTATTACTTCCTACTAGTGCTAATATTAAAGTGCAGAAGAAGCAGAGGGAAAACGACTATTATGAGTTTTTTGGTAGGTCTCCCATCTAAGAATGAATTTTCTAAATCTCAAGTTTTATCTGGATCAGATGTGACATCGTTACATGATGTGTTTAGGAGGATTCTTAAAACTGAAGTCTGAAGTTCAAATTCTACTACATCAGTTCAACACAACAATGGTTTGATTAGTACAACTAATAAACATCAACCGCGGAAACTTAATCAAAACTCAAACAAAAGGGAGGGTAGTATGCCTGGATATAAAAATTAGACAGTGAAGTCATATGCATACTGCAAGAAACCAGGGAACAATAAATTTGAATGTTGGAAGCTACAGAATAAGCAAAAATTGGTTGGGAATCAACAAGCAGCTAATGTTGTGAAGACTCAAGATCAAGTTATCTAGAATATTATAATTTCAGTTGAAGAATTTGCTAAATTTACTGAATATCATAACGGTCTCAAAAGGTCAGTTCAACCTGTTTCTACCTTTGCAGATAATATTGGTTTCGTCAATCTAGGGAAAACTCAATGGGTCATTGATTCTGGTGCTACAGATAATATGACAGGTAATCGAATTCTTTTTTCAAGTTTTCAATCATGAACTCTTACTCATAATGTCACTCTAGCTGATGGCTCCTCTTCAAATATTCAAGGGTTTGGAACAATAAGTCCAACCTATTCACCTTCTCTATCAACATCTTCCTTATATATACCTAAACTTACATTCAGTCAACCCTCTGTCAGTCAAATAACACAACAATTGAATTGTTCTATCTCATTCTTTCCATCTTATTGTGTATTTCAGGATCTTGTGACTCAAAAATTATTGGTAGAGGACATGAGTCAAAGGAATTGTATGTACTCGATGCTCCTTCCACAAATCAACAACCATTTGTTTGTTCAAGTATTTCTCAAGCCTTAAAGATACACTATCAATTAGGACATCTATCTTTACCCCTTTTAAAGAAATTATGTCCACAATTTAAATCATTATATTCATTGAACTGTGAATCATGTTAATATGCTAAATATTATCATGCAAGTTTAAGTCCTAGAATAAATAAAAGAGCTAATTGTCCTTTTGAGCTTGTTCATTCTAATATTTGGAGTCCATCATCTGTAATTTCTAAACCAGGGTTTAGATATTTTGTTACCTTTGTGGATGATTATTCATGTATGACTCGGTTGTTTCTTATGAAAAACCGATATGAATTGTGACGCCCGCCCCGCACCATCAGACATTTCCCCGAAATGTGATGTACCAATGCCCGACTAGCACGGGACGATCGTCAAAAAAGGGTGGAAATGATGAACAAAGAACCTGTAGTATATCTCACAGCGCATGGAATAAAATATGATAATATCATAACTTGATATAAAACAAGCGAGACACTGCATAAGCTGAAAACTAAATCATATCCATCAGAGTAGCGGAATCCAAAATACCGCTTATGATCCAAACTATTATCACAACTTCAAAATACCGTCTCTAAAAAGGAAACAAAAGAGGTACACTACTAATGCCCAAAGCAGTGACCAACAACAACACAGGGAGAATATAAGTATATAGTACGTGGAAGCCTCCTGCTCGTCACCGGACAACTACTCGTGCATAACCACCTAACTTGTCTCTAGTCTGCTAGTTTAGGAGCACCTAGAGTGATAAGAAGAGACATAAAACTCTGGGTTAGACAAAAGTTTGGCATGAGCTATAGCAGCAAAATAAGACAATAACAGGTATAAATGATCATCCCTGACCTGAACCTGCAACCAAAGAGTTAGCACAGCAAGATATAAAATATTCTAAGGTAACACTAACAAATAGCATAAAAATGGGAATGTGCGTGTCATGGTGATAGCAAACATCAAACATAGCAATCATCCTCACATCTCTCACTCAGTGCATAAAGCATACGATATCCACTGCTTTGATCACCAGATCCATTGGGGGCCATAACGGAGTCCAACTCCGTACAACTATCGCTATGACCACTTTGCCCTTTGGGGCCCTGACAGAGTCCCACTCCATACAACCTCTGACCCCACTGCACTGGTCCTCGGTCAATAACCCTATCAGGTCAACCGGCCCACATAGGCCTGGTCTGGTTCGTCTACATACCCCCTCTCTCAATGGTGAACCAGCGTTATGGATATCGATAACCCGTTTGCACACGTCCCGCAACAAAGCCCAACTCTTAAAGTTAATTCGTTGGTTCTCATCTGGATCCTGAGCTATAACTTCTCATTTGGATCCCCTTTGCATCCCAGGTTTTTGGTCTTCTTCGGTTCGGTTCGGATTCCAATCCTCGGCTCGAGGCATTCCGGTTCGTGGTGCTCCGATTTGGGTAACTAGGTGGTTCGGCTCGTGATTCATCTTCTGGTTCGTGGGTGTATCAGATCGGGTTCGGAGCAGCGGGTCAGGTCGTTGTGCTCAAGTGTCTGGATTGGTTCGTTGTTTCGGTTTGGGGTGCTTCTCGGTTCGTGATACATGAGGTGGGTTGGTTCGTGGTACGTGAAGCACGAGCGGGTCGGTTCGTGCTTTCTGTTGTATATAACGGTGTTGTATACACAATTATATGATTTTTGTTTGATGATAACAACCAAATATATTGTTATATATGTGTTTGTTACTGTACTGTTTCAATATACACATCATAGAAGGAATATAATATTTATGTTCAAACAAAATACGACTGTACAGAATTTTATATATTCACACAGTATTTTATTTAAACATAAATATTATAGTTCAACATTCAAACAATACAATGTATATGGCCCCACTATTTGTACACATACACAGATATTACTTGACAGATATTTGTACTTATAAATAAACTGAATAAAATAAACAAGTTTGTTTGACAACAATAAAATGATATTTTATTTCAAACAAATGTGTTTATTACAAATACCAGTACATTTTTTTTACTTTCTTATACAAAACTCCTCAATACAACTCTCTGTCAGTACATTCTCATTTTTTTTACATTTACTCATATACACTTCTACACACTGATTTCTGTCTTCAGTCTTCTGTCTTCAGTCCAGTCATTTCAGCCCAGTCTCATCTTCATACCTGTCATTCACAGAAACACACACACAGTACACTGCAATACAAATAAAAACTAAACACATGCAGATTTAAATTTTATTTTTAAAATTTTATTTGCCTCAGAATTCGGTGTGTTTCTCATCATTTTTCTGACTCAATCTGATTTTTTTACTGATGGCTGCATATACACACGTGTATAAACACACGTGTGCACTGCCACGCCAATCAGTACGCAGCTGAGGAGTAGCCACTAGGACCTGCTCAACTCAGTGCACAAACAAGTGCAGCTCAAACATGGTCGAGCCAGCAATAAAGAAGTGGAGTTCAAATCAGCAAAGAAACTTCAACAAACTCAAAATAGTGTGAAGCAAGATGGTGTGCAAATACACGTTTCAGCATGGTCGAGAATGGTACATGCAAGCAAATACAAACAGCAATGGTGAATGAAATAGCAAGCACCTGGCCAAGGAAGAGAGACAGTGCAAATACATGCATAACCACACAAGCATACATGGATCAAAGAGGATGCATAGTGGCGCAACATGGTTCAGTTGTTATTTGCAAAGAAGTGAAATCAGCAAGTATTTGATTCATGAATGATGCAGTGTAAGTATGACAAGTACATGGAACTAGCAAACAGTAAACAACAAATGCAATGAACATGGCAGCATGGTAGATGGTCAAGAAGTGAAATCAACATGATGCATGGCAGTGTGCATAAGCCATGTGCAATCTAGTGTTGCATGAATTCAAACGGTCTATACATTTGTATGGGCGAGACAAGCAGTGCCAATTTTTTTTTTCAAGCACAAAATTCATGGCAACATCACATGTCAAAACTGGAAATATACAAAGCAAATATGGTGAAGATTCAAGCTTGAAATGCAAATATGATGCATGGCATTTGGATGTACAAGCAGCGAAATCAAGTGGTGTCTCAAGAATAGGTGCAGCTACAATGTATGATGCAACAGCAATGTGATTGAATGTGTGCATGTCTCATGAAAAGGGACAAAGCAAGTTTTCTTTCTAGAATGGTCGAGCATGTTAAATTTCATGCTACAAGATAACACATCAAACAAATCATGGTGGGAAATTAAGTGTACACAGTTAATCCAAATCATTTCCAGTACAGTATCAATCCTACAAGGTCAAGCAAAACTTTCTAAGTGCAACATATGTTCATATCAGACTTATATTTAAAAGTAATAAATCAGTTTTGATCAGCATGGAAAAATTGGCAAGAAATTCTTTCAAGAAATCAGAGAAAAAGTATGGCAACAAATAAGCAAATTCAATGCCAAGAATTCACAGCAACCAATTTAAAGTCAAGCAAATTCAAAAGAGGAAATTGAGCAAAAGACAGCAAGGTGATATATCAGGCAATAAACCATGTCAAAGGGGAAAGTATTTTCCAGAAATCAGATTTGTGTTTTAGGCAATAAATCTGCTAATTTTGTTTCTAGCATTTCCAGAACTAAATCAATGGAATTCACGACAGATTTTTGTCAATCAAGGCTCGTTTTAAATAAAGCCAGAAAATCATCAAAGCAATATATGGAAAGAAATCATTTGTTGAGCTTAAATAGTTTTGATTTCTTTATATGAATCATTCAGTGCTCAATCAACAAATCGAAGTCATGGGAATGGGTCACGACATCAGCTAAGTCGAAGAACTAAAAGAGGAAATCACGGAAACATCAATCACGCAAGTGAATTTATCAGCAATTTCAAAAGAGGAAACACACAATTATCAGACAAGTCATCGGGGCTAATTCATGTCTGAATACAAAGCCAAAATCACGCAATTCAGTATTTTTGCAAACCACATCGGAGGCCAAATCAAAGACCAGATTCATCGATTCATTAAGAAAATAAAAAGAGGAAACCGCAAATTTCAGGTCGAATCAATGCTTTTGAAATCAGAGATTTCTAAGGGGTTGTAATCCCTATTTATAACACCAGTTCATCATCGGCTAAGGAGTGTATCGAACCCAACGCAAATCGAAACCAAACATCAAAAATTCAAGCAGAGAATTAAATTTATTTCACTCACAATTTTAGGGTTTCGGTCGCCACTGTAAATCCTAAAATCAGAGAAATCCAAATCGATAGACAAGCATGCCATAGAAGTCGAGCCTCGGAGATTCAATTCTTTTTCAGCAATCGATCAGAGTTTTGGAGGATTTCAGAAAACCCTAGGAGATTAAGAGAGGAGCCGCCGCCATTTTTGATTTTCCAGAGAATAAAAAGGATCGGGCTAACAAATGAAGGATGGTGCAATCAAATGACAAAGAGGCCGGCCCATTCAAGCTTGAATTAAAGGGAATGACCCTTTATTTTATTTCCTAGGGCTTTAATTTTTGTTTCTCCTTTTTATTTCTTTGTGTTTTTGTTGTAATTTTTCTGTAAACCAATCTGAACAGTTTATAGAGTCTGTAAAAATCTAGGGGAGTTTCAGTTAGGAGTTAACTGACAGTACTAGAATCTGTAAAATCTAGGAATACAGGTTACGGGCTTGTAATCTGGGGAAAATCTGATTCAGGGGTTTGAATCAGTCTAGGATTTTGAGCGTAGGGTTAGAATAGGAGCAGGGGTTTGCGAGTGTACATGGTCTTGTATGCGGGAACTATTCTATCACCTAGTAGAAACCTTAGAAATGCAGCAGTAGGCAGGGTTTTGCCGAAGCTGGGTATATCTGTGTGTGATTTATTTTCTGCATTTCAGTTTCTGCTATTTTCTGTGATCAGTTTATTATTATATATCTCGTTAAGTTTTTTAATTCTTGTTAAAAACTGTGAAAAACCCTATTCACCCCCCCTCTAGGGTTATTCTAGATCCTAACAAGTGGTATCAGAGCAGGTTTTCTGTTAACTCTAGAGAAATGGTGAATCCTTGTTGTCAGTCGATAGAGAGTCAGTCCAGTTCATCTCCAACTATTTTCACTGGAACAGATTTTTTAAACTGGAAATCCAGAATGGAATTTTATTTAAAATCTGTCAATATTAAATGTTGGGATGTTGTTATCAGTGGGTACGATATGGTAGATAAAGTTTTTAATTCTCGTGCTACACATATTCTATATTCTTATCTTGACGATGATCAATAC
This sequence comes from Allium sativum, assembly GCA_030737875.1. Taxonomy (NCBI): domain Eukaryota; kingdom Viridiplantae; phylum Streptophyta; class Magnoliopsida; order Asparagales; family Amaryllidaceae; genus Allium; species Allium sativum. The sequence goes on from CM060922.1 coordinate 737,688,624, forward strand.
AGTCTGATCTCCCATTGTTTAACTGCGCAGGAAATCTGGATAGCTCTCAATACAAAGTTTGGACAAATTGACAACTGCAACTCAAAACCAGAGAAAGTCAACTCAGATTCAGAAGTCTGTTTAACAGGATTTACAAATGAAAATTCAGAAGGATCAGATGATGAAGAATCAACAGATGCTGAAGTTGAAAATTTCTCATACGAAGATTTGGTTTATATGTGTGTTGATTTAACTAAATCTGTTGATAAACTCAAATCTAAAAACAAATCTCTAAAATCTGGGAATTCTGAGTTGACCAGCAAAATTGATGTTTTGGAATCACAGCTTGAATATTTTAAAAATTCTTCAAATTCAGTTTGCAAAAATTGTCTAAAATTGAAAACCAATCTTGTTCATTTCAATAAAAATATTGAAAAGTTTGAAAATGAAATTTTGATCTTAAATGAGAACAAGGCTGAGTTATCAAATTTGAATAATCTTTTGCAAAAGGAACTTGAAAGTTTTAAGACTGATATATATTCCAAACTTGAAATTGCTGAAAAGGAGAATTTGTTGAAATCTGATTTGATTTTGAAAGAACTGGAAAACGAGATTGAAAAATCCAAGAAATTTGGGTTTGAAAAACAAAAACTTTTTGAATCTGAGATTGCTGAGTCCCAAACCAAAATTAATCTGCTTAAAGATGAAAATTTGGTTTTGAAATCTAATTTTGAAAGATGTAAGATCACTGAAAATAATTGTTCAGATTTATTGAAAGAAAATGGTGATCTTAAAACTAAAATTCAACAACTTGAAACAACCCTGGCAAAATTTTCAAATGGTGAGAAATCTTTAAATATGTTGTTGAAAAATCAATTTTCATTGGGAAATAGAAGTGGACTTGGTTTTAAGAAATCTGAGTTTTCTGAAAGGAGAAGCTCAAACGATTTTAAAAATCCTTCAACTTTCTTTGAAAAGAATCGTCTTGCAAGTTTGAACTTTATTAACTCGAAAGGATTTCTTCAAAAACAAAATTTGAATTTGTTTTGTAATAATTCATCTAAACAATCCTGGATCCCAAGAGGAGATAAAACAAACCTCGTTAAATTCAAACAGATTTGGGTTCCGAAGGGTACAAAGGTAAATTCGGATGGATTGTTATATAAACAGGTTTGGGTACCAAAACGTATGAATTCAGCTGTGAGTGGTTTTACAAATTTTGTTAGACCACTCGATTCTCTAAACTGTTAGGTACCTGAAGTGGCTGAGAAACAACTGTGCTGAAAAGAGAAAACGATTCAAACTGCTTCATGTTATTGAATCATTCAATGTTTCTTAGCCAAGACCGATAAGTTAGAAATTCTGTTTCTCATTATATGTCAGGTATGATTTCTAACCTCATCCTTGTAAATATTTTTTTTCATTGTGTATTTCTGCTTCTTCTACCCCTTTCTTTTTTATTTTCTTTTATTTGTTTTTATTTAATTTGTCACTGCCATATCTCTTTGTTTATCCTGTGATTCTTAAACTTCCAATTGCAGTTCTCATGATTTTCTGGAAATTCATTTGAATAAAACTTTCTTGTTTATAATTATTTCCAGATTCTGAATTTAATCTTGTAATTATCTGCGATTGTTTAGAAGTTTATTTTATTCTTGAATTCATAACAGTGCTGAAGCATTCATGTCATATCTTGAACACTGTTAATTTGAATTCTAATTTTTGTTTGAAGATCTGAATATTTAATGAAATTTCACACACCTTTGCTGTTCTGAGTTTATTCTAATTCTTTTTAAAAAAGCTCAAAATATTATACTCATTACAGCACTCTGTTATTTATCAGTTGTGATAATTTCATTGATTTTCAGATTGGCTTGTATCAGTGATACGTCTTGGAATTCGTCTTTATTCATGATCATTATATTGAAACATGTTTGTTTGACATCATCTGAAATTCTAGATATTTTGAATATCACACACCTCTTATTTTTTTTGAAATTGTCAATCTTGTGTGACTGATTCATTATATCCCAAAACTGTACATTAATTCATGTGATTTCAAATAAATTATCCCGATCATGAATATTTTCAAATTTGATGTAAATGATCTGTAATTTCTCTTGGGTTTGTTAGAAATAGTTTTGAGAAATTCATGAAAATGTTTTTTTAATATGGTCATAAATATCATTGTTATTTCATGATTATTCGATTTGAATATATGTTTGTTTAAAATCATTTGAAATTAGTGATTTATTGAATCTCACACATATCTTGAATCTGAAATATAACCTGATGTGATTGATTCATTAAATCTAGAGCTTTTCATATTCCTCAAATGATTTCAAATAAACTGTATTTATAATCTTGGACCATGAATCATTTTTACATGACCATCATCCTCTGATAAGTCTGTTGTGTTACTGATTTCTCTGTGCTGCTCTGATTCTGTTTTTGAAAAATGTTTGTTTTGGAATCATGTTATGAGAAATTGATTTGTAAATATTTTTTTGAGGACTGCTTGATTTGATATCAAAGCACCGGGGTGTGATTAAAATCCTCAAGAGCGAGATAACAAGTGGTATCAGAAGTGCTTATATTTGTTTCACCCATCTGTACTGAGATTCAAATTTTTTTACCTTGTATAGATCCACACATTTTTTTTATGCTAAATTTTTTTTCTGGCTGGGTTTGTTTCTTTGGTCTGAGATGTCCATGATAGTCCATCAGGGTGTAATTAAATTCCTCGATAAGGGAGACTACAATTGGTATCAGCTTTTTTCTGTTCTGAATTTTCACTTTGTAGAGACACCATGTGGTATCAGTTTAAAAGTGCTGCATATTTTTTTTGCTGTATATATATATTTTTTCCCTCTTGTCATGTATAGATCAGCATATTACTCTTGTAATTGTTTTTCAACTTTAAAATTATTTATTGATTATTCATTCAGAAATTGAAATCAATATCCAAATTGAACTGCATTTAGAATTCATCAAAATTATTATCAGATTTTGAAATTGTGATGAATTGTGACTGCAATATATTTCACAACAAGAGGAAATTTTATTTGGATTTTCATGATGGTTGAATATTTATTATAATATCTTTGAACTGGCAATTATTTCACGACCACCTTGTTTATCTATCATCTTTCTGCCATCCATCATTCTTTTTAATGTGGAGAGTTTAATATTTGTTAAAAATCTTTTTGAATAAACAGTGGAAATATTTGTGATGGAAATGTGACTGTGTTATTATTCAGAATTAGTGAAATTGAGATTTTTCAATGATTCCGGTACGGTTGGTTATATTTCATAATATAATTAATTTAGAAATTTATTTCACAGTTCATTTCTGTACCTACCACATTTCTATCATTCATATATTGGTTTTATATACCGAGGAGTTTTTCCTTTTAAAACTGAAAATGATAAACATATATAATAAATATATAAGTGTGTCTCTAACCTCATTTAAAAATCCAAGCTCTGGTCATGCATGGTTATGAGACAACTTATAATTTAAGCTGCGACTGACCGTATTTAAAAATCCAAGCTCTGGTTATGCGTGGTCAGGGTGCTCTTAAATAAAATAAAAAAGAAAAAGGGAAAAATGTGCTATAAATATAAATTAATCTGAAATTCTCCTCAGAGTATAAAAACCAGTCTATCAATCCATCTTTCTAATCTGTGAAATGTGTTAAAATATTATGACGTATTATGTTTTGTTGATTGATAGATATTGGGATTTGAGATTATTCGATCTCGTCACTTAAATTGAATTATTAATTATAGTCCAAATCCATCACTGTTTTTGTGCTTCAGTTTATAAATTTTTTTTTGAAAATAAATGGGAAATATTCATATTTTTTTTAACTCTCCTCATTTTTATAAAATTCATCGTATGACCGTCATTCTCTACAATGTGACATATGCCACCTGTTCTTAGTTTATTATGATTTTGTTTGATTGATTGAGATTTATGATGACCGTTCTTCCTCTTAAGCTGAAATTATATTTTGTCATTTTTCATCTGTATTTTAAAAACTGTATCCTTTTGATGATAACAAAAGGGGGAGAATGGATTAGATTTTGATTTATGAGTGAATATTTTATAAATATTTTTAATTTTGAAAATTTAATTATTCATACATTTCACTCATGCACAGTTATAGGGGGAGTTTCTGTTGTAGGGGGAGCATTTAAATAGGAGGAGTTCAAATATTCACAAACAAACACATTTATTATATTCAAAATCTTTTATTTGTTTGTCATCATCAAAAGGGGGAGATTGTTGTATATAACGGTGTTGTATACACAATTATATGATTTTTGTTTGATGATAACAACCAAATATATTGTTATATATGTGTTTGTTACTGTACTGTTTCAATATACACATCATAGAAGGAATATAATATTTATGTTCAAACAAAATACGACTGTACAGAATTTTATATATTCACACAGTATTTTATTTAAACATAAATATTATAGTTCAACATTCAAACAATACAATGTATATGGCCCCACTATTTGTACACATACACAGATATTACTTGACAGATATTTGTACTTATAAATAAACTGAATAAAATAAACAAGTTTGTTTGACAACAATAAAATGATATTTTATTTCAAACAAATGTGTTTATTACAAATACCAGTACATTTTTTTTACTTTCTTATACAAAACTCCTCAATACAACTCTCTGTCAGTACATTCTCATTTTTTTTACATTTACTCATATACACTTCTACACACTGATTTCTGTCTTCAGTCTTCTGTCTTCAGTCCAGTCATTTCAGCCCAGTCTCATCTTCATACCTGTCATTCACAGAAACACACACACAGTACACTGCAATACAAATAAAAACTAAACACATGCAGATTTAAATTTTATTTTTAAAATTTTATTTGCCTCAGAATTCGGTGTGTTTCTCATCATTTTTCTGACTCAATCTGATTTTTTTACTGATGGCTGCATATACACACGTGTATAAACACACGTGTGCACTGCCACGCCAATCAGTACGCAGCTGAGGAGTAGCCACTAGGACCTGCTCAACTCAGTGCACAAACAAGTGCAGCTCAAACATGGTCGAGCCAGCAATAAAGAAGTGGAGTTCAAATCAGCAAAGAAACTTCAACAAACTCAAAATAGTGTGAAGCAAGATGGTGTGCAAATACACGTTTCAGCATGGTCGAGAATGGTACATGCAAGCAAATACAAACAGCAATGGTGAATGAAATAGCAAGCACCTGGCCAAGGAAGAGAGACAGTGCAAATACATGCATAACCACACAAGCATACATGGATCAAAGAGGATGCATAGTGGCGCAACATGGTTCAGTTGTTATTTGCAAAGAAGTGAAATCAGCAAGTATTTGATTCATGAATGATGCAGTGTAAGTATGACAAGTACATGGAACTAGCAAACAGTAAACAACAAATGCAATGAACATGGCAGCATGGTAGATGGTCAAGAAGTGAAATCAACATGATGCATGGCAGTGTGCATAAGCCATGTGCAATCTAGTGTTGCATGAATTCAAACGGTCTATACATTTGTATGGGCGAGACAAGCAGTGCCAATTTTTTTTTTCAAGCACAAAATTCATGGCAACATCACATGTCAAAACTGGAAATATACAAAGCAAATATGGTGAAGATTCAAGCTTGAAATGCAAATATGATGCATGGCATTTGGATGTACAAGCAGCGAAATCAAGTGGTGTCTCAAGAATAGGTGCAGCTACAATGTATGATGCAACAGCAATGTGATTGAATGTGTGCATGTCTCATGAAAAGGGACAAAGCAAGTTTTCTTTCTAGAATGGTCGAGCATGTTAAATTTCATGCTACAAGATAACACATCAAACAAATCATGGTGGGAAATTAAGTGTACACAGTTAATCCAAATCATTTCCAGTACAGTATCAATCCTACAAGGTCAAGCAAAACTTTCTAAGTGCAACATATGTTCATATCAGACTTATATTTAAAAGTAATAAATCAGTTTTGATCAGCATGGAAAAATTGGCAAGAAATTCTTTCAAGAAATCAGAGAAAAAGTATGGCAACAAATAAGCAAATTCAATGCCAAGAATTCACAGCAACCAATTTAAAGTCAAGCAAATTCAAAAGAGGAAATTGAGCAAAAGACAGCAAGGTGATATATCAGGCAATAAACCATGTCAAAGGGGAAAGTATTTTCCAGAAATCAGATTTGTGTTTTAGGCAATAAATCTGCTAATTTTGTTTCTAGCATTTCCAGAACTAAATCAATGGAATTCACGACAGATTTTTGTCAATCAAGGCTCGTTTTAAATAAAGCCAGAAAATCATCAAAGCAATATATGGAAAGAAATCATTTGTTGAGCTTAAATAGTTTTGATTTCTTTATATGAATCATTCAGTGCTCAATCAACAAATCGAAGTCATGGGAATGGGTCACGACATCAGCTAAGTCGAAGAACTAAAAGAGGAAATCACGGAAACATCAATCACGCAAGTGAATTTATCAGCAATTTCAAAAGAGGAAACACACAATTATCAGACAAGTCATCGGGGCTAATTCATGTCTGAATACAAAGCCAAAATCACGCAATTCAGTATTTTTGCAAACCACATCGGAGGCCAAATCAAAGACCAGATTCATCGATTCATTAAGAAAATAAAAAGAGGAAACCGCAAATTTCAGGTCGAATCAATGCTTTTGAAATCAGAGATTTCTAAGGGGTTGTAATCCCTATTTATAACACCAGTTCATCATCGGCTAAGGAGTGTATCGAACCCAACGCAAATCGAAACCAAACATCAAAAATTCAAGCAGAGAATTAAATTTATTTCACTCACAATTTTAGGGTTTCGGTCGCCACTGTAAATCCTAAAATCAGAGAAATCCAAATCGATAGACAAGCATGCCATAGAAGTCGAGCCTCGGAGATTCAATTCTTTTTCAGCAATCGATCAGAGTTTTGGAGGATTTCAGAAAACCCTAGGAGATTAAGAGAGGAGCCGCCGCCATTTTTGATTTTCCAGAGAATAAAAAGGATCGGGCTAACAAATGAAGGATGGTGCAATCAAATGACAAAGAGGCCGGCCCATTCAAGCTTGAATTAAAGGGAATGACCCTTTATTTTATTTCCTAGGGCTTTAATTTTTGTTTCTCCTTTTTATTTCTTTGTGTTTTTGTTGTAATTTTTCTGTAAACCAATCTGAACAGTTTATAGAGTCTGTAAAACTCTAGGGGAGTTTCAGTTAGGAGTTAACTGACAGTACTAGAATCTGTAAAATCTAGGAATACAGGTTACGGGCTTGTAATCTGGGGAAAATCTGATTCAGGGGTTTGAATCAGTCTAGGATTTTGAGCGTAGGGTTAGAATAGGAGCAGGGGTTTGCGAGTGTACATGGTCTTGTATGCGGGAACTATTCTATCACCTAGTAGAAACCTTAGAAATGCAGCAGTAGGCAGGGTTTTGCCGAAGCTGGGTATATCTGTGTGTGATTTATTTTCTGCATTTCAGTTTCTGCTATTTTCTGTGATCAGTTTATTATTATATATCTCGTTAAGTTTTTTAATTCTTGTTAAAAACTGTGAAAAACCCTATTCACCCCCCCTCTAGGGTTATTCTAGATCCTAACACTTTCTTCCTCTGATCTAGTCTGGTCCAAATTCCTGCTTCTCTTCCAGCAAGCTATTTACGCCACACGATGGATTTTTAGACCATTCTAACTTTAAACAATCACAAAACATACCAAACAGTAATAAAAACATATGGGTTCAATCAAAAAGATCAAAACCTCAATCACATAGGCTATTTTAGATCAAACATACCCAAAACCATGATTTTCCCCTTAACCATGTTTAACCATATCTAACAATAGGACTTGCAAACTTAATCCAAATTAACCCAAATTTATACCAGCGTCATAAAGTAATATTTTAGAATTTTTACGTATTTTTCCATAATTTTTAGATGTATAATTTTGCTAATTATCACTAATCACCGCTAATTAGTGAATAAACATGGTAATCACTCACCCTAGCCACAAATGAATGTTAGATCTGAAACTTTTACTGATTTGGCTCGGATTCCTATGTAGTGCGGTAGCTCTAGCTAGAATTCGATGCTAATTCGCCTTGATTTGATGTAGATTTGCATAATATGTGATTAGAAAGTGATTAGAGAAAGATTTGGAAGATGGAGGCCATTACTAGGGTTAGAGAAATATTTGTGGCGGCTAGAAAATGAAAAGAGATGATTCTCCTACTCCTTTCAGCCCTTTCGTAAACCTAATCCCGAAATGGGTTATGGGCCTAGCTGTTAGTCACCCTATTAAGCCCGATTAGGCTGTTTTTCCATCTTCAAATCTTATTTCAGCCATATCTCCTAAAAGGTAAGTCCGTTTGATTAATGTTGTAACACCCCGAATTTCGGTTAATGCTAAAATTCACTAATTACAGAATAAATAATCTCAGATGTGAGAATTGGGGGAAACGGGCTGCGTCATTGCGTTCGTCTCGGAAAAATACGCGAAATAGAGTCCGAGTTTTCGAGAATCGGAGTCCGTATGGCCCAATGAAGTTGGCAGAAAATTTAAGATAAAAACAGAATTAAATATTTAAAATCAGATTTCGAATTAGGGACCAGCGGGGGCCAGGCGGGAAAATTCCCGCCTAGGCCATGTCGACAGGGCTGTCGACAGGCCTGTCGACTTGGGCTGGACCAAGTCGACAGCCCTGTCGACTTGCCTGTCGATAGGGGTGCGACGCCCAGTAAAACTGGGTGCACCAGTTTGGGTTCGTGGGCTGGCTTGGAGGGCTGGTTCTGGAAGTTTCTAAGATCAGACGGACCTAATCTAACCTAGGGTTAATCCTATGGTCTAAAACACACACTAATCCTATAAATACACCCTAATGCAAGCCTAATCCCTACTAAAAATAGAAATGATGCCATCATGCCGCCAAAATCAAACTTGAGAGGAGCCTCCACTAGTTTATGAAGGAAGTTGTAAGCTAATCAACCTCTAATCATCATCTTCTTCATATTTAGCAACTAGTTCTACTTCATAAGTTTGCTAATCTTGGTTTTGGTGAGTTCCTATAGCTTTAATAATCAATTGTTAAATTGATTATGGTAGGATGTGATAAGACATGGCTATGTTTGTGGATAAATGTGTTTATGCAAGTTTGTATGATATGTGATTTGCAAGTTTTATGCTATATGCAAGTTTAATGCCATGTTTTATGATGCAAAACACTATGTTGAACATTTATGCATATGTAACATGTTATGCAAACTATATGTGAGAGTATATGCAAGTTATATGTAACATGATATGCAAGTTATGCATGTGGTTTTATGCATGCTAAGTGTTTGGTTTTATGCATGCTAAGTATTTGATGTTATGCAAGTTAGGTATTTGGTGTTATGCATGCTAAGTATTTGATTTTATGCATGCTAAGTATTTGATTGTATGCATGCTAAGTATTTGGTTTTGTGCATGCCAAGTGTTTGGTTTTATGCAAAGTTATGATGCAAGTTCATATGCAAGTTTGTCTCTTTTTATGATATGCATAACATATGCGAGTTTGCCTCTATGTATGACATGTTGTGCAAGTTCATATGCAAGTTTATGTGCAAGTTCATATGCAAGTTTATGTGCAAGTTCATATGCAAGTTTGTCTCTTTTTATGACATGCATGATGCAAGTTTGGGTTATATGCTAAGTTGGGTTTAGTGTATGTTCATATATGCAAGTTGACACCTTTTGAACCCATGATAAAGTTATATGCTATGTTGGTTAAACCCATGACATTTGTGATGAATCTTCCCTTTATTATGCCATGTTACGAGACGAATTACGTGGGGAACGATGGGGTTAATATGCATGTTAATAAAGTGGTGTGAAATGGTTATGATTAAGCATACCATAAAATGAATAAGCATAAGTGGGAATTTACCTATTGAGTTAGGTCTACCCCATGGGAATTTACCTATTGAGTTAGGTCTACCCATGTTATGGAATTGGGAATTTACCTATTTAGTTAGGTCTACCCATATTCTTAAAAATGTGTAATTAATTAGGGATAATTAATATAAATATGAGGGTGATTAATTAGGTGTAATTAATCGACTAAGACACGAGGTTGGACTCAGTTGTAGCGTAAAACTGCCCGGACCCAACCGGCTTAACCAGTTGCTACAAATGTTAGCCCAATGTGAGAGGTCTTAGGCACAAACTAAATACGTGATTAATGTAAAGACACGAGGTTAGACTCGGTTATGACATAAGGCTGCCCGGACCCAACCGGCTTAACCAGCGGTCATAAAAGATAGTCTAATGTGAGGGGTATTTACAAAGGTTACGATCTTAATTAATTAAGAAACACTTAACTGAATTAGCATGTAGAGGGACATGAGGGGTTAAGTGGGTGCCTTGGGTGGCATGTGGAAATGTAGTGGTTGCCCTGGGTGGCAATAGAAAATACGATTAGAATACTTAACCAAAGTGGAACATGTAATTAAACATGATTAAAGGGTTAAGTAAGTGCCATGGGTGGCATGTGGAAATCTAGTGGGTACCTTGTATGACAATTAGAATATGATTAAATGACTTAGCCAAAATTTATAACATGTAAGTGGACATGGTTAAAGGGTTAAGTGGGATTCACTAGAAAAGACAAGCTTAAGTAGTAGCTTGTGGGGGCCTTAAGTGGCAATTGAAATATAATTAAAGTACAAGCTTAAGTAGTAGCTTGTGGGGGCCTTAAGTGGCAATTGAAATATGATTAGATGACTTAACCAAACCTTAACATGTAAGTGGGCATGATTATAAAAGGGGTTAAGTGGGATGCACTAAATAAAATGACAAGCTTAGGTGGGTAGCTTGTGGGGGCCCATTTCAACCAATATCCCAAACGTATCTTAGTGGGCTCGACTCTAGTCGAGTGACGGGACACGCATATTGGGCTTGACTATAAGAGGCCAAACCGGGTTAGCGGTGGCAACGCGGGACCAACGGGTTTCATATGCGTGTGTGGACCCGGGCTGGTTGGTAAGTCGTTGTTGCATCGTGTAGATATAAAGCCGTGCACCGTTGATATTATCAGGTGGCCACGTTGGGGAATGATACACCCCATCGTGGGACCAGCACGGGTATCTACATAGGGGAGCCGATCGCTTGGGAAGTAGTGGGTACACCTATGTAGTCAGATAGGGGTACACGAAACTACTAAATTACTAAGTACATTTAGTGGGATCAACCTTTAAGTAGGAATTACTCTTGGTGGGTAGAACTGGTGTGGTGCAGTGTAGGAATTACCCTTGGGTGGATAAGTCTGGGGTGGTGTAATCTAGTAATTATCCTTGGGTGGATAAATGCGTCTTTTCGGTTATCTTAGTACATCCTGTGTTTAGTGGGCTACTTAGTGTAGTCATTATCCCCAGAGGTACCGTACCTTGTTTATATCATACCCTAATTACTTTAATGATTGTATTGTTAGGGTTATAGGACTCACTCAGACTTATGTCTGACCCCGTTGTTGTTTATCTTTTTCCCAAACCTCAGGTTTCAGAGTGGGCCTAGCACTAGTGGGCTTGGATCAGACCGCTATATCTATCTTTTGGGGCTTGGACCGTAGAAGTAAAGCTCGGTTTATCTTTTCTATTATGGCTATTATCTATGTAGTGGGATTATGTACTTCTATTTTATCAGGATGGATATTATGTACTTGACTCTTGTTATGGGTTTGTGATGTAACCAAACATGTTTTACTTTCCGCTGCAATGAAATGATGTTTTAAATTTTCAAGTATTACTTATATCTGTCTTGTTGTAATTTTTTTTCTGTTCTATACTCACTAAAAATACTCCACCAAAACTAAGGCATTCCCTTAGTGAGTGACCTTAGCGGGTGTGGGGTGTTACACGTGGTATCAGAGCTTAAGGTTACCAGAACAGATAAAATTTTTAGAAAAACTATTTTCTAAGAATATTTTTGAAAGGAGTATTTTCAAAAACATGTCTTTTAAGAGAAAAGTTTTGAAAGAAAAGCATAATCCCCAATAGCCATATCTATATCTTTCGAATTCTCCGTTTTGAATCTCTTCCTCTCTCTCATTTTGAGTTTCACCTCCGCGTATAGATGATCTTTCTAAGATAGATAAGGATGGAAAACCACTTCAAGGGACTTAGACGTTAATCAGATTAGAAGTTGGTTCAAGAAGGAGAAGGACTGGTAGGTACCTATAGGATGGACGATGAGAGGAAGGCTCAAATAGTTGTTTGGTTAATGAAGGATGAAACCTCATTGGTGGGAGGTTATGAGTGGAGAATGGGGAAGAAGAAGGCTAGTAGTTATCCTTTTGGGAGGAATAGGGCACCTTATTAGGATTGTCCAAAGAAGCAAGGGCAAGGTATGGAATCTTCTGGAGGGTAGTTGTATTCCCTCACGGCTAAGGTACCAGATGGGGATAGGACCGTCTAGGTTGGAATTTGGATTTCTTTATTATCCGATTCGAACTTTATTTGATTCTGACGCATCGAGTTCGTTTATCTCATCATCGTTAGTTGAGTCACTGCACTTAGACACCAGTTTGGTAGATGATCCCTTAGTTGTTTCAAACCCAATTGGGGCTCCATGATGTGTTTGGGTTTGAAAGTTTCTATACTTAGCGTTGAGTTTAGATGTGATGCTTGTTGGGCTTCACGGGCTATGGGTTAGTTTTGGGCATGGACTGGTTATCCAGTAGGGGTGGCGTTCTTGATTTTGAAGGGAGAGTTGTTAGGCTTATGACCCGCCTGGGTAACACTCTCGAGATCTCTTGTAATCCCATGGAATCTGTTATGCTAAGTTATCTAGAATCGCTTGACAAGTCGGTCGAGAGGTTGCGATCTGTTAGAGTGGTCCGGGAATACTCGGATGTGTTTGAGGAGGTGAAGGGCTTACCTCCGGAACGGGAGATTGACTTCCGAATGTATCTGGTAGACAATGCCAAACCAGTATCTTGGCCAGTGTGCCACATGGCTCCTCGTGAGAGAAGGGAACTCCAGAAGCAAGTAGGCGATTTGCTTGAGAAGGGGTTCATAAGACGAAGTATACCGGAGCGGGGTGCTCCAGTAGTTTTTGCTATGAAGGCGGATGGGTCCCTCAGACTTTGTGTAGGCTAAAGAGAACTAAATAAACTCGCAAAGAAGAATAGACACCCATTGCCGAGGATTGATGATCTCTTTGATCAGTTGGTTGGCGCCTCAGTGTTTTCGCAGTTGGACTTTGCCACGGGGTTCGTCAGTTGAGAATGGCTGAGGATAGTATAGAGAAGACTGCCTTTAGGACTCCGGATGGGTTTTATGAGTGGCTGGTGATGCCATTTGGTTTGACGAACGCCCCCGCATACTTTGTTGATTTGATGAGAAGGGTGTTCAAGGAGTACCTAAATAAGTTCGTGATGGTCTTTGTGGATGACATCTTGGTCTTTTCTAGGAGCGAAATAAGTTTTCATATGTGCTCAATAGGGTGAGCAAAGCCAGTTATGGGAAAAACGGTGGTTTTGGAGCGAGACTGGCGAGGACATCCAGAGTTGGACAAGGGCTTAATTATTCAGCCGTTTTTACTAGTATCATCTCACGTAGGTCGTCTGAATTCGAAGGAGGTATCCCTTGGGTGTTGGTCTGATATTGGTTTAGGCCTTTGGGGCTTGCATTTGGGGGATGCCGAGTTCGACTAGGGTGGTCTGCGTGAGAGAGGAACAGTTGTGATGATTTTGGATGATATCCTGGTGGAGAAGAGCATGCCCTACATCTTAGGGAAGTGTTGGAGACTCTTCGAGCGCATAGTCTTAGGACAGCTAAAGTAGATGGGATTCTTAGCACCCTATGAGTTTGAGATAGCGTATACCCATGGCAAGGGTAACGTGGTAGCGGACGCCTTAAGTAGAAAAAGGTTGTCCTTGAGTTCATTGTTCGTTGAACGACGGAGCTTAGAGTTTGTTCCTAGGTTTGACTTTAGACCTTCCGTTGACTTTGTACCCGGTTTACTAGCCTCCTTGGAGGTTAGGCCTACTCTTTTGGGGCGTATTGGCGGAGCACAGCGGGACGACCCACAATTGGTTGAGTTAGTAAAGAAGCTCATGAGGAGGGGGAGTCGTCCAGCCGTTTGAGTAGGTACACCCTAGATGGTAAAGGGTGGTTGCGTAGAGATGGTAGACTTTGTGTACCGCAAGACAGGGGTTCGAGGAAGGCTATACTTGATGATGCACATCAGACAAAGATGACCATTCATCCCGATAGGGACAAGATGTACCAAGACATGAAGCGAGTTTTCTTTTGGGCTGGTATGAGGAAAGACGTGGCCGAGTATGTCGCTAGATGCTTGGTGTGCTAGCAAATGAAAGCGGAGCAGAAGAAACCCGGTGGGTTGCTTCACCCATTGGAAGTTCCGCTATGGAAGTAGGATAGTGTCTCGATGGGTTTTGTCGATGGATTACCGAGATCGAGGGAGGGTAATACGGGAATTTGGGGTGTGGTAGACAGACTTACTAAGAGTGCCCATTTTTATACCCGTGAAGAGTAAGAGAACTGCTGCATAGCTAGCTTCAGTTTACATTCGAGAGATTGATAGATTACATGGTGTACCTTCCAGTATAGTGAGCGATCGAGATCCTATCTTCACTAGCGAGTTTTGGAAGAATTTGCAAGAGGCGGTAGGGACTCAGTTGTGTTTGAGTACCGCATATCATCCTCAGACGTACGGCCAGACCGAGAGGGTGAATCGTATTTTAGAAGACCTTTTGAGGCTATGTATCTTGGATTTTGGAGGTACATAGGAAGAGCATCTTCCATTGGTGAAGTTCGCATATAATAACAGCTTTCAGTCTAGTATTGGCATGGCTCCTTTCGAAGCTCTTTATGGCAGGCCTTGTCGATCACCTACATGTTGGTGGGAATCTACGGATAAGATCTTGGTTGGGCCGATATGGTTAGAGAGACTTCGGGAAAAGATTGATTTGATTCGAAGAAGGATGAAAGCGGCGCAAGATAAACAGACAGAAATCTTATGCGGACAAGAGGAAAGCAGAGCTTAAGTTTGATGTTGGGGACATGGTTTTATCAAGGTATCTCCATTACGGAATGTGGTTCGCTTTGGATCTGTTGGAAAGTTAGCACCAAGGGTTGTTGGGCCGTTTCCTATTAAGGAAAGGATTGGACAGACGGCATATAGAGTGGAGTTGCCCGACAGGCTTAGTGGTGTACATGATATATTCCATGTGTCACATTTGAGGAAGTGCCTACATGAGACCGCAGAGGTGGTAGAGCCGAGCTTGCTTAGAGAAGGGGAGGTAGAGCGTGATGCAACGATTCGACGAGCTCCTACTCGCATCCTTGGGTCAGAGACTAGGAAGTTGAGGAGTCGAGAGGTTCAACTAGTCAAAGTGCAATGGGGAGAAGATGAGAGCAACGCTACCTTAGAGACGGAAGAGAAGATGCGTTCATTATACCTATTCCTTTTTGAGGATATGTCTTTTAGTTTCTCCTCTATCGTTTGTCTAGTACTTATCTTATCTTTAGTATGTCCTCTCGTTAGTACTTTTGACCTTTAGATAGGGTAAACCTATGGTTGAAACATGTGTTTGAGACATGTTATGGTTGATGGATGCATGTGGATGCAAGTGTTTGCTAGTGGTTGCTCGTGGATGCATATACACACACTTTAGGCACTAGATCGGCTCAGTCACTTCATATTGCATATTGCATATAATTGTGTGTAGGTAGCTATATTTATGGATGTATAATGATTGTGTTATCATATGGATGATGCATTTTGGTGAATGATTGTGCACTCATATAGATACTGTATGTGTCGATAGGGTTATCTCGCATACATATTGGATGCATGGCACTATCATGGTTTGCATATGTTCGTACATTAGATAGGGAACATATACACACACTTTCGCATATGCTCATACATCATTAGAAATTGTTTTAAGGACAATGGATGCCCGTGTTTGATGGATTGAGTAGATGGTTGTTTGGATGGTAGGATATGCATTCTCCTTAGCTTAGAGATTTCGGGGACGAAATCCTTTAAGGAGGGGAGAATGTAACACCCCGAATTTCGGTTAATGCTAAAATTCACTAATTACAGAATAAATAATCTCAGATGTGAGAATTGGGGGAAACGGGCTGCGTCATTGCGTTCGTCTCGGAAAAATACGCGAAATAGAGTCCGAGTTTTCGAGAATCGGAGTCCGTATGGCCCAGTTATGGCCCAATGAAGTTGGCAGAAAATTTAAGATAAAAACAGAATTAAATATTTAAAATCAGATTTCGAATTAGGGACCAGCGGGGGCCAGGCGGGAAAATTCCCGCCTAGGCCATGTCGACAGGGCTGTCGACAGGCCTGTCGACTTGGGCTGGACCAAGTCGACAGCCCTGTCGACTTGCCTGTCGACAGGGGTGCGACGCCCAGTAAAACTGGGTGCACCAGTTTGGGTTCGTGGGCTGGCTTGGAGGGCTGGTTCTGGAAGTTTCTAAGATCAGACGGACCTAATCTAACCTAGGGTTAATCCTATGGTCTAAAACACACACTAATCCTATAAATACACCCTAATGCAAGCCTAATCCCTACTTAAAATAGAAATGATGCCATCATGCCGCCAAAATCAAACTTGAGAGGAGCCTCCACTAGTTTATGAAGGAAGTTGTAAGCTAATCAACCTCTAATCATCATCTTCTTCATATTTAGCAACTAGTTCTACTTCATAAGTTTGCTAATCTTGGTTTTGGTGAGTTCCTATAGCTTTAATAATCAATTGTTAAATTGATTATGGTAGGATGTGATAAGACATGGCTATGTTTGTGGATAAATGTGTTTATGCAAGTTTGTATGATATGTGATTTGCAAGTTTTATGCTATATGCAAGTTTAATGCCATGTTTTATGATGCAAAACACTATGTTGAACATTTATGCATATGTAACATGTTATGCAAACTATATGTGAGAGTATATGCAAGTTATATGTAACATGATATGCAAGTTATGCATGTGGTTTTATGCATGCTAAGTGTTTGGTTTTATGCATGCTAAGTATTTGATGTTATGCAAGTTAGGTATTTGGTGTTATGCATGCTAAGTATTTGATTGTATGCATGCTAAGTATTTGGTTTTGTGCATGCCAAGTGTTTGGTTTTATGCAAAGTTATGATGCAAGTTCATATGCAAGTTTGTCTCTTTTTATGATATGCATAACATATGCGAGTTTGCCTCTATGTATGACATGTTGTGCAAGTTCATATGCAAGTTTATGTGCAAGTTCATATGCAAGTTTATGTGCAAGTTCATATGCAAGTTTGTCTCTTTTTATGGCATGCATGACGCAAGTTTGGGTTATATGCTAAGTTGGGTTTAGTGTATGTTCATATATGCAAGTTGACACCTTTTGAACCCATGATAAAGTTATATGCTATGTTGGTTAAACCCATGACATTTGTGATGAATCTTCCCTTTATTATGCCATGTTACGAGACGAATTACGTGGGGAACGATGGGGTTAATATGCATGTTAATAAAGTGGTGTGAAATGGTTATGATTAAGCATACCATAAAATGAATAAGCATAAGTGGGAATTTACCTATTGAGTTAGGTCTACCCCATGGGAATTTACCTATTGAGTTAGGTCTACCCATGTTATGGAATTGGGAATTTACCTATTTAGTTAGGTCTACCCATATTCTTAAAAATGTGTAATTAATTAGGGATAATTAATATAAATATGAGGGTGATTAATTAGGTGTAATTAATCGACTAAGACACGAGGTTGGACTCAGTTGTAGCGTAAAACTGCCCGGACCCAACCGGCTTAACCAGTTGCTACAAATGTTAGCCCAATGTGAGAGGTCTTAGGCACAAACTAAATACGTGATTAATGTAAAGACACGAGGTTAGACTCGGTTATGACATAAGGCTGCCCGGACCCAACCGGCTTAACCAGCGGTCATAAAAGATAGTCTAATGTGAGGGGTCTTTACAAAGGTTACGATCTTAATTAATTAAGAAACACTTAACCGAATTAGCATGTAGAGGGACATGAGGGGTTAAGTGGGTGCCTTGGGTGGCATGTGGAAATGTAGTGGTTGCCCTGGGTGGCAATAGAAAATACGATTAGAATACTTAACCAAAGTGGAACATGTAATTAAACATGATTAAAGGGTTAAGTAAGTGCCATGGGTGGCATGTGGAAATCTAGTGGGAACCTTGTATGACAATTAGAATATGATTAAATGACTTAGCCAAAATTTATAACATGTAAGTGGACATGGTTAAAGGGTTAAGTGGGATTCACTAGAAAAGACAAGCTTAAGTAGTAGCTTGTGGGGGCCTTAAGTGGCAATTGAAATATAATTAAAGTACAAGCTTAAGTAGTAGCTTGTGGGGGCCTTAAGTGGCAATTGAAATATGATTAGATGACTTAACCAAACCTTAACATGTAAGTGGGCATGATTATAAAAGGGGTTAAGTGGGATGCACTAAATAAAATGACAAGCTTAGGTGGGTAGCTTGTGGGGGCCCATTTCAACCAATATCCCAAACGTATCTTAGTGGGCTCGACTCTAGTCGAGTGACGGGACACGCATATTGGGCTTGACTATAAGAGGCCAAACCGGGTTAGCGGTGGCAACGCGGGACCAACGGGTTTCATATGCGTGTGTGGACCCGGGTTGGTTGGTAAGTCGTTGTTGCATCGTGTAGATATAAAGCCGTGCACCGTTGATATTATCAGGTGGCCACGTTGGGGAATGATACACCCCATCGTGGGACCAGCACGGGTATCTACGTAGGGGAGCCGATCGCTTGGGAAGTAGTGGGTACACCTATGTAGTCAGATAGGGGTACACGAAACTACTAAATTACTAAGTACATTTAGTGGGATCAACCTTTAAGTAGGAATTACTCTTGGTGGGTAGAACTGGTGTGGTGCAGTGTAGGAATTACCCTTGGGTGGATAAGTCTGGGGTGGTGTAATCTAGTAATTATCCTTGGGTGGATAAATGCGTCTTTTCGGTTATCTTAGTACATCCTGTGTTTAGTGGGCTACTTAGTGTAGTCATTATCCCCAGAGGTACCGTACCTTGTTTATATCATACCCTAATTACTTTAATGATTGTATTGTTAGGGTTATAGGACTCACTCAGACTTATGTCTGACCCCGTTGTTGTTTATCTTTTTCCCAAACCTCAGGTTTCAGAGTGGGCCTAGCACTAGTGGGCTTGGATCAGACCGCTATATCTATCTTTTGGGGCTTGGACCGTAGAAGTAAAGCTCGGTTTATCTTTTCTATTATGGCTATTATCTATGTAGTGGGATTATGTACTTCTATTTTATCAGGATGGATATTATGTACTTGACTCTTGTTATGGGTTTGTGATGTAACCAAACATGTTTTACTTTCCGCTGCAATGAAATGATGTTTTAAATTTTCAAGTATTACTTATATCTGTCTTGTTGTAATTTTTTTTCTGTTCTATACTCACTAAAAATACCCCACCAAAACTAAGGCATTCCCTTAGTGAGTGACCTTAGCGGGTGTGGGGTGTTACAAATGTGACCACTCTACGGATTGGGAAACCATCATCCGAATCCAATGGAAGTGGTTTCAGGCCAAAACTCATTACCAATCAAAAGTTATAAGTGAAAAAAATATTCTCAATGGGTAAAACGGTCATTTAAAATATAGCAAAATTCGTGAATGTGGGAAATGACTCTACTAGTCGTTTCCCAAAGTTACATGACCATATGACTTCGTATGAGAATAAAATAAATATTATACGATCCTCCGATATGTAGAATGCGGGTCGTTACACTCGTCCCCCCTTAAGAAATTTCGCCCCTGAAATTCCTTAACCAAGAAAACATATAATGGTGCCCCGCATGCCTATCAACCATTTACAAACAATCAAACATACATAATAACAGAACAAGCCTATCCTAGCAAGCGGTTTACTAACAAGGGAGTAACTATATCGCGATTAAAATCTTACCAAGTAAAGAGCTCTGGATATGACTCACTTATGCTCTCCTCGATTTCCCAAGTACAGTCATTCTCATTATCACCCCTACTGGACCTTAACTAGTTTCACCGTCTTCCTCTAGAGTTGCTTCGTATCGTGTCTGATAATACGAACTGGTCCGCAGTTTCCAACAACCACGGGTTCTATCTCGATATCATTCAACTGATTTGATGAAATAGTCATATCAGAATCGTGCACGAACTTCCTTAACTAGGAAATATGAAATACGTTGTACACTCCCGCCATCTTGTCAGGTAATCCACTCTATATGCAAAATTCCCAATTTGTTCGAGAACTGGAAATGGACCGACAAATCTTAGTGTCAATTTACCTCTCCTACCAAATCGAACCACACTCTTCAACGGATAAATCTTGACGAATACAAAGTCGCCAATGGAGAATTTCAAATTTCTTCACCTTTTATCAGCATAACTCTTCTATCTATCTTGGGCAACCTTCATTTGTTGTTGAATAACCTTGATCTTATCCGAAGTTTCCCTTATTACATCTGGCTGAAGCACAAACTTCTCACCAGTTTCTAACCAACATGATGGTGAGTTGCACGGTCTTCCGCACAAAGCTTCAAATGGAGCCATACCAATACTGGACTAAAAACTATTATTGTATGCGAACTCAACCAGATGCAAATGGTCGTCCCATGAACCTCCAAAATCCAATATACAAGCTCTCAAGAGATCCTCTAATACACGATTCACCATCTCTGTTTGACCATCGGTTTGAGGATGGTATGCGATACTGAGATGTAATTCTGAGCCTAAAGCCTTTTGTAAGCTCTTCCAATACCCACTAGTAAATAATGGATCCCAGTCACTCACAATACCTTTAGATAATCCATGAAATCTCACTACCCACTTTATATATAGTTCCGCTAACTTAGCTGCCGTCCTATTCGACTTGACCGGTATAAACCTTGCATTATTTGTCAATCGGTCCACAATCGCCCAAATACTATCACGACCCGGTCTAGTCCTTGGTAAACCATAAATGAAATCCATTAAGACTTGTTCCCATTTCCATTCGTGAATTTCTAACGGTTGCAACAAACCACTAGGCTTCTTTTGCTCAGCTTTAACTAACTGGCAGTTCATGCACTTGGGTATAAACTCCCCAACATCTCTCTTCATCCCTTCCCTGTAGTAGGTCTGTTTCATGTCTCGATACATTTTGTTATCATCAGGATGTATAGTCAGTTTCGAGTGATGACACTCTCTAAGATCTTCATCTCTCAATCCATTAACGTTGGGCACAACCAATCTCCCATTCTTTCAAAGCCATCCCTCTCGATCAAGTCCATACTTGTTCATTTCCTCACCATCGATACCCATCTCTACTTTGGAGATGATTTCCAATAGGTTGGGATTGTCCCTCTGACTGGAACCTATCCGCTCAACCAAAGTCGGTCTGATCGTCAAACTTGCTAACATTTCTGGATCCAATTCACACTTAGGTCTGAAATCATATCCCGCGATATACTCCAGTTTCTTCCATTCCAGAAACATAGCCCCTAAATTGGCATGTCTCCTACTCAATGCATCAGCTACCACATTTCCCTTCCCAGGTGTGTATGCGATATTGAAATCATATGAAGCCAAGAACTCTAACCACCTCTGCTGACGAAGATTTAAATCCTTTTGAGAGAAAAGTACTTTAAAGACTTCTGATCAGTAAACAACTCGAATCTTTCTCTCAAGAGATAATGTCTCCACATCTTTATCTGTTCCAAATCATGGGTAGGATATCTTTTCTCATGTGGTTTTAGTTGCCGACTTGCATAAGCTACAACCCTACATTCTTGCATCAGTACAACACCTAGTCCGGTACCACAGGCATCCGTGTATACCGTCTTCGCTTCGTTTCCCTTAGGAATAACTAACACTGGCGCACACATCAATTTTTCCTTTAGACTCTTAAATGCATATTCGTACCTTCCATCCCAGACAAAAGCTTAATTCTTCTTGGACAATTGAGTTAACGATGTCACTATCTTGGAGAAGTCTTGGATAAACTTACGATAATATCCAGCTAACCTCAAGAAACTTCTCACATCCATTGCATTCTTGGGGGTAGACCAATCATGCACCATAGCCACCTTCGCAGGATCCACGACAATTCCATTCTCTGAAACAACATGGCCCAAGAACCTCACTTCCCTCCTCCAGAAGTGACACTTAGAAAATTTCGCTTTCAATTTGTGTTTCTTTAACACCTCCATCACGGTCCTCAAATGTTCCTTGTGTTCTTCCTCTGTCCTCGAGTAAAACAAGATATCGTCCATGAATACAAGAACAAACTTATTTAACTGATCTCTGGAAACCCTGTTCATAAGATCCACAAAATATGCGGGTGCATTGGTCAATCCGAATGGCATGATCAACCACTCGTAGAATCCAGTCGACGTCTGAAATCCTGTTTTAGATATACTCTCAGCTGCTACTCGGAGCTGATGAAATCCTATCGCGAGATCTAGCTGGGAAAACACTCTTGTTCCATTCAATTGATCGAACAAATCATCTATCTGTGGAAGAGGATACTTATTCTTCCTAGTCACCTTGTTCAACTCGCGGTAGTCCACACATAAGCGAAGGGAACCATTGGCCTTAGTAGCAAACATAACTAATGCTCCCCACTCGGAAACACTTCTTCGGATAAATCCCTTCTTCAAAAGATCGCCTACTTGCACTTCGAGATCTCGCTACTCCCTTGGCGCCATAAGACGAAGAGGCATCACTATAGGTCTGAGATCTTTCATTAAATCAATCTGAAACTCGATATCTCGATGTGGTGGAAGTCTAGTCACTTCCCCGAAGATCTCCGGATACTCGCCAGCAATAGGCACATCTCATAACTCATCATGCGGGATGTCAAGGGAATTTAGAAAACTAGTCATCACCCCATCACTAGGTAGGCAACCCAATACCACCTTGCGCCCATCATCTGCTCTAATGGTCACCGAAGACCCCTCACAGTCTACCACCACCCCATACCTTTGGAGCCAATCGACTACCAAAATAATGCCAAATGCAGTAAAGCCAAAAACAAAGCAATCACAAGAAAACACACATCCATGACTCGATAAGACCAAATTACGACAAATCATACAAAGGCTAGTCGAACCACCGATTGGGTTCGTCACAACTAAAGGTCTATCGACAATCTTGGGTTCCAATTCCAACCTATCTACCAGGTCACTAGATACGAAGGAATAGCAAGCCCCGGTATCAAACATTACTCGAACAGGAACATCATAAATAGAAAGCATACCTTGAATAGCGACACCCTTTCCTTTCTCTACCGCAATTGGGGCATTCGACGAAGAAGGAACAACATTGATAGCATATGATTTCACGATCTGCTTCTTCTTAGGAGGTTGTGGGCATTTATCCTTGTGATGTAGCACTTGGCCACAATTGAAGCACTTCCTATCCGCTGGCTTTGCTCGACAATCTCTAGCATAGTGACTCTTCTTGCCACAGCTAAAACACTCTATATCTTCCTTTTTCTGACCAACCTTGGTTTGGTTCTATTTCCTTTTGTTCTGGGAATTCTTCTTTCCTTCACTACTTGCCTGCAGTTTTGGCTCTCCTACAGATGCAATAGCAACCTCGGTCTTCATCTTAGGTTAAAGGCTCTCTGATCTTAATTTCTTTCCCATAATAGATTCAAATGTCTCATCGATATGGTTTATAAGTCTTTCCCCCAGGTACCCATCTAGGCCAGTTATGAACTTCACGTTCTTCTTCTAGGCAATACCGATAAGAGATAATCCATATTTTGATAAGGTATCGAATTCAGCAATATATTCCGAGACCGCCCTACCATTCTGCTTAAGCTCCAAAAACTTCCTAAACAATTCTGATTTCTGAGCAACTGGAATAAACTTGTAACTGAAGCAAGTCTTAAACTGATTCCAAGTAACTTGATCCTCGGGAGTAGCCACTTTAATGACATTCCACCAATTCATTGCCCGTCCTTGAAGATGACGTGATGCTAGATTCCTCTTCATTGCGCCATTGATCCCTAAATCCTCAAAGATGCGCTCACAACTATCCAGCCAAACTTGAACCACCGCAGCCGATTCTTTCCATGGAACGGCTTCCAAGACTAGTATAATCCTTGTTAAACTTGGCGAAATCGGCTTAGGCGTCTGCACTACTGCACCACCACCGTTAGCAACATTAGGAACTGTTCCCTGAGCATCCCTCAGAATCTCTCGCATGAAGGTAGTAAACATCGTCCTTATGTCAGGGACATTCCCATTGTTGGCTCTTGAACCCGTACTTCTCTTATTTCGGCTCATCGTTCAATCTGTAAAGAGAAAACGATTAACCATTTCCTTAGTGGTGCATGTGCAATGCGACTTCATCCTTAGATATACTAATAGTGTATATATATAGTTTTTTAAAACCAAAATATCACAAATACGCGCTCTCATATACGTATACTATCTCTCCCTGATGTCTTCCCCTAGGTTAAACTACGCAACCTAGGCTCTGATACCAGGTGTGATGCCCGCCTAGCACCATCAGACATTTCCCGAAATGCGTTGTACTAATGCCCGACTAGCACAGGACGATTGTCAAAAAAGGGTGGAAATGATGAACATAGAACCTATAGTATATCTCACAGTGCATAGAATAAAATATGATAATGTTAATACCAAACTTTGATTTCAACACCAAAATGTTATATAAATAATTCACCTAACGGTTAGAGTGAGAACACAATCACAAAATAGAAAGTAAAAAATGAAGAACACGGGTTTTTATAGTAGTTCAATCTTAGGAAAGATCTACGTCCACTTTGGCAATAATTTCCATTAGCAATTCAAGAGTTACAATTGTAAAATCACTCAAAAATACATTCATCATCTCTCTTACACATAGACTTCACTCTAACCTATACAAATAAGCGACAGATTAAGTGGATTTCGCTAAGTGCAACGAAAATGGTGGAGGATCTTCAATCTCTAAGACTCATGAGCAATTTTGGTAGATTCCATAATGAATTTAATGCTTGATCTTTTCACTAAAATGGTAGGAGGTGTTAGGATCCTTCAGAATAGGAGATAATGCAATTCGGCAGCCCTTCGGGGTGATGGAAATCGATCCCTAAAAGTAGGGAAGCCATGGTCTATTTATAGGAGAAGTTGGAGTGAAGTGGTGAGCTGAAATGTGTATATGTAGGTTGTGGGTCGAACATACAAGTAATTACAGAAATGCCATTGCCAGCTGTAAACAGCTATATCCATCTTTAAACAGTTGTATCCAATTGTTTGCTTGACCGACCCTGTGAGTGATACCATGTTCGAACGACCCTGTGAGTGATACCATGTTCGGCCGACCCTGTCAGTGATAGCCTGCTCGACCGACCCTGTCTGCGATACCATGTTCGACCGACCCTAGAGTTGTTCAACCGATACATGATGTTGTCACCGTGTTCTACCCTTATTCCTATTCGATCCTGAGTGGTGTTCGGCCTTATAGTGAGTACAAGTCTTTATGTTTGATCGACCCTGGATGATGTTCAAGCCAGAAGACTGTACGAGTCCTTTTGTGTTCGAATAACATCTGCTCGATCGACCCTAGATGTTCGAGCCGCCTTGTCCGACCCAATGATATTTCTGTTCTGCTCGACCCTTCAATATTCGACCCCCTTTTGGTTTTATAAGTATAATTTATCAACTTATGCTCATCTTTTGATGGATAAACATTTGCCCTTCGAAGTTTGTAAATTTTTGACTTACAAAGATTTATAAGCTTCGAAGTGATTAAATATAGTACTTATTGATAGATTAAACTGGAATTCAAGGGATGGTTGAGCATAGCGTAATCAGATCGATGTGTTTTCCATGGGTCGAGCAGATATACTGAGTCAAACAAGCAATCTGGATCGAACGAGCCACCTGGGTAGGGCAAGCGAATCAGGTCAAGCAAGCAAACCGGGTTGAGAGAGCAAACCGGGTCAGGAGCACCTGTTGGTCTTCTTAGCCTTTATATTGCCTTTGGTTCTCGCTTCTGCACTTTGCTTATTTCTCCCCAAAAACCCCATTAATGGCGGCCGCTTCTTTTTCTTAAAATTCCCAACGTCTCAATCTTTTCCCTTTTCTCGATTTGAATTTGGATTTGAACTCAAGCCGCAAGTTAGTGAAGCTCGCTCGACCCTACAACAAAATCAATCTAACTTCGAATCAGTTTGGAGCAGCTATCATTCTTGTACTTGAATCGCCCAACTGTCCAAAGGTGTTTCCAGTCTTTTTCGCATTGTTTTCGGTTTATAGGGTTCTAGGGATTGAATTGAGATGGGCTGGATTTAAACTGAATGTTTGGGACTGTAATCGTTGGTAATTTGAATGAACTTGATTGAATTTGGGTTGAGAACGTGTAATTGTATGTGTTTGAGGAATTCATGTTATCCAAAATTCTTTAAACTCTGATTTTTATTCGATGCACACTAGGTGTTTGATTAAATGATCGTGACACGTAATTTCCGTTCATCTTGCTGATTTGCTTATACACTTGTGTTGTTTCACGATTGTTATTAGGACCCATTTTTCCGTGCCTATAGTGTAAAGAACTTTCAATCAAACCCTAGCAACGATTTGTATATGCTGCAACATCCTAGGCTTTGCTCGAACTGATGATTCCATGCCCGACCCAAATCGATTTTGAGCATGTTCGACCCTTGTGTAGTTCGTCCTGTTCGACCCACTTTAGGCCGATCGTGCTCGAACTCATCTGGGTTTGAACATGTTCAACCTTATGGGGTCGTCCATCTTCGACTCAACTAAGGCTCAAGCATGCTCGATCCCGTCTGGGTTGAACATGTTTGACTATGGGGTCGGTCAAGTTTGACCCAACTAAGGCTCGAGCATGCTCGACCCGTCTGGGTTGAACATGTTCGACCGTATGGGGTCAGTCATGTTCGACCCAGCTAAGGCTCAAGTATGTTCGACTCTGTTTGGGTTCGAACATGTTCGACACTCATGGGTCGGGCATGTTTATTCCTGTTATTGCTCGAACTTATTCGATCCTGTTTGCAAATGTTTTAGTTGCTTGGGAATGAACGTTATCTCATTGTTTGATTGGCGTTTGTACTTGCAAACCTAATTATTTAGACCAGCATTCCGCAAACTTCTTGCTTGTTTGATTTAAATTACTTGGCCATGCTCGAGTCTATTACAATCTGGCACGCTCGACCTCTATTGGTTCGGACACGTTCGACCCTTATACCGTTTGGTCGAGCTTGGTCCTGCTCAGGCTCGAGTATGGTTGATAACTTTAGCATCTTTGCGATTCACTTTGTGGTTCTTATTGTCCTTCAAATTTCTCCGATGCTTAACCTGCTATTTATTTTTAAGCGTAGTCATTCGGATAGAAAATGTTAACCTGACAACAGTTATGCTAGAATCCCAAAGAAGGAGCCATGTCCGATGAATCCGGAAGTTCCGGGCAAGTTGTTGGGACCACATCCAGGGCAAGTGCGAGTCAAACCTTTCCTAAACATCGACCATATTCTCATATACCTCGTGAAAGACATGAAACAGAACTTTCCTTTAGCTCATTCCAACAATTGTGTAAGGAGTATGGGATTTTAGAAAAAGAAGAAGCCAGATTCCCTGGAAAAGGTGAGTTTTCCGATGTTCCTCCTACCGAATACATTGCAGTAAACCGATACATGCTGATGAGTGGAGTGATCCCTCCTTTTAATCCTTACATAGAGTTAAATCTTAGGAGCTTGGCCATTGCCCTATACCAGCTACACCCAAATGGTTACCTTTCCTTAATGAGTATTTATGTACAGTTCATGAGGGTTAAAGAGCGTGCACCTACATTTCAAGATATTTGCTCTATGTATTCTTTTAAAAGGAGGAAGAGGACCGTCCCTCAATCATCTTTGTTGAGAGCCGAAGCTCCAAAATTATTACTGATCTAGTTGAGAGTGCTCGAGAATTCCTGAACCATTATTGCTTTGTCGAATGCCCCTCAAACTTCTATGGTTTCTGGATGGAAGGATGCGAATATATTCACTTTACAGTCTTTTATTTCATTTTTTCTTTTTACTCCAATGCTCAAATCTTTGATTATATTACAGAGATTCCTTCCGATAAGGATAATGCTTTTGATCAAGTCCTCTTTAATTCCTTAACGGCTGTTCCTAAGAATGAAAGGAGTAGGAAATACTTGCTCATGGAGGAGTTTCTTCGTCGATGCAACATGCTTCCTCCCTCACGATCTCTAGGGGCAGATCCGACAGATAAGAAAGATACTTCTCGTAAATCCCAGCCAAGAAGCCCAAATAAGGAAGTGCTTTGATCTTGCAGGAAGTAGCAAAACTCCTCTCGAATCCAAATTAACTTCCATTGAGTAGGCATCTAGACAAAATGAGGATAGAAGTCCTTTGGATTTACCTGATCAAACTGGGAAGGAGTTCACTGTCCCAGACCATGTGGAAGAAACTAGGCAGGTTGATGAAGATAAATCTGCTTCAAAAACTGTCTCGGATTCTACGGAGTAGAATGAGCAGTCTGAGGAGGCTGGAGTAAGTTCTGAGAATAAACTAGACATTGAGAATCGTGATGAAAATCCCATTACTCGGGACAATCAAGGAGACGGTATGTCGGAGACTTTCAGGAATCTTGGTGATCTCAGCTCGGTTAAAGACCTTATCCCGACTGATACTTTAACCTCAAAGCTAGCGGTTTCAGTTATGAAGACTAGGACTGAAAAATATTCGTCTCGAGATCCCCTCCCTGGAAAAACACTTGAGGATATAGGAATTTTCTTAAACAATCCTCCTTTGATTGGTTCGTTATTAGATGCTTCATAAGCAAATTTTCTTTACTCCTATTTACGTCTTATGCTCCCAATACTTTATATAGGCTTATCCTTTTTTGCCTCAGCACTTTCTAACTTAAGTACTGGAATTTTTATTTTTCCCTTTCCTAGGTTCATAAATGAGACGCTCCCTTAAGGATATCTTTGAACAGGGGGTCCAACAATTTGATCCTAAAAACTTCATCAAACCTCGATCTTCTAATATTCAAAGCATTCACAACATTCACAACCCGCTTATCAGCCTCATCGGGTTGGTGATCTCATTGAGACTGAGCAGCAAAGGAAGTGGAGGCATGATCATTTTGATATGCTAGAAGCTCAAAGGAGGAAAGAATAAGAAAAGTGAAAGAGGAAGAAGAGAGAGAGGAGCGATAAGGGTGAGGGTGGTTCTGGGAAGCATCACAAATTGGACAAATTTCCATTGTTATATCTCTCAATGCCAGATATTCAAAACACCGGTGATGTCATATCTCTGGCTCCACCAGCCACTCCTACTTCCTCTGACCTTCAAATAATCATAGATAGGCCTCGTCATGAGATAAGGCCGACCAGCCTAATGCTCGTTGTGCACTTCAAAGGCTGGGATTTAAGAGGAATGAACTTTAATGTGGATTTGCATCCCAACGACAAGCGGGATCTTCTTGAGGAAATAGCTAGTACAAAAAGCAGCGTGCTCACTCAATACGATGTTGCCAGGAGTCAAGCTGAGGTTAAATTAGATGAACTGAGCGAGTGCATTGAAAAAAGGATTGGTGGGTGGTACACATTTGCTTATGACCTCCAAAGACTTAATTCAGCTTGCCTTGATTATATTGAAATGTTGGAGAATGACAAGGCTACTTTAATCTATGTGCTTAAGTCTCAAGGCTCCATGAAGGACTCAGAGGCTGAGATTGCTAAGCTTAAGGGAGAACTTGCTACCGCCAGACAGAAGGAGGATGCGCTTGTGAAACAAGTTCAAGAAGCTCAAATTTCTTAACAGCTTGCAAAGTCCGAATTGGCTGAAGGAAGAAACGTGTCTGCTACTCTAAAACAAGAGAACCTGACTCTTCAACACAAGATTTCCTCTCAGAGTTTATCCCTTGAAGCACTAACTACATACATTCAGTTTCTCGAAGAGGATAAAGCCAAAGATGTGGATGCTTATGAAAAAGTCAAAGCGAAGACTGAAGATACCCTCTTCAAGTTTTATGTTTACAGTGTCATGAGGCATGGTAGTTTATACTATTTGGGGAAAGACTTTGTCGAGACTTTAGTTCTTGTCTGGAAAGAAGTGCTTAGGATTGATGGAGGCAATCGTGATGAAGAGGATCGTATAGAAGAGCTTTTAGACGGTAAATCCCGTGAAGCTTTAGCAAAAGGAAAGATTATACTGAGGGAAAAGCGGGCACTGTCAGGTGGCAAGGCTGGGCCTTCTGGAGGACAAGTCTAGGATGTAACGAATGCTGATGCTCCTATTCTTCCTACCGATGCTGAGGCTTCTGGTTCACATATCCCAGTGAATCCCTGCTGCTTCCAAAGATATAGCATTCGGGGAACACAACGTCGAATAGAACTTGGCAGAGAAGCAGAACAAGGATGATGAATTGATGATGATACTTATGCAAACAGATTCGAGGTCGAAGAATAGAGAAATCTTCAGGCCAGTCTCATAGTTGCAGGTAAACTTGAAATCATTGAAACTTTGCTATACTTAGACTGCCTATGCCCATCACCTGAGACATCTGCATTTTGTGCTCATTGTTCATCTGCTTTAGGTCTAATCTCATCATCACCCTCCCCTGCTGCAGTAAACATAATGACGGATGAAGCCATTATAACTGATTCAACCTTGATGTCAGTTCCTCTTGCCCCAGTTTCTACTCCTCCTCCGGGTGATCTATCCTTTCTTGCTCTCAACACCTCGGGTTCTTAGGATACTCGGATTCCAGCAATTTCTAACTTAGGTGATGATGAGGATAACATTCCGAGTAGGGAGGATTCTGAGCATACTGGTGAGATTCCGGACAAGGAGACCGAGGACCCAAAGAAGCATAAATCCAAAGCCTCATCAGCTACTGGGCATAAAGGAAAAAAGCAAGCAGCTAAGAAGAAAGTTATCACTTTGCCATCCCAGGAAAGTCCCAATGGGCCAGGGAAACAACTAGCTAGTGCTCCATCTCCTTCCACAAAACCTGTTCTGAGGTCGGGTGGCAAGAAACAGTAGTATTCATGACTTTGCTTCAGTTTCTAATTACCGTATTCAGACCGATTGTATATGCGAGTGCCGGCCCTTGCCTACTACTCTTATGCTTGTTGCTTTAGACTTGTGATTCTGTGAATTGGTTCTGTGTTGCTGTAATGAAACTGTGTTCTGCTTGTTGTACTTTAAGCTTTTTACTTTAGCTTTGTCGTACTTTCTTGTTTTGCATTCCACACCCGTTTTCTTTCATGTTCACAACACAATTTTTTTATTACAAGTCATTTGTTATTGCAATGTTCGATATTAGAATGACCTTATGGTACATTTTATGAGTAACGATTTTTAGTTGTAGCCAAGTATCATTACTAGCTGGATTTTCTTGACTAACTTTGTTAAATTTCCTTGGTTCTAACTGAGGCAATACCTGAGACTTCTTTCCCATGACTAACCACTTTTGTGCTAGTCACTGTGTCGAAGCTCTTAAGTTTGCCTTGTCCATTTCAAGGGATTCAACTTTATTGGTTAAAGTAATCCTTGTAGATGTTAAACCTTTAATGTAAAATTGTGACGAGCTTGTGGTATGCTTAAGCGAGCATTGTTAAATTTCTTTAATGCGGTAGTAATGTCCCCATACCAAAATTTGCCACAAACTTTAAAGGTTTGGCACGACATTTTGTGATCGACTTCATTTGGAATCTTCTGGTCATGTGTTTTTTCCATTTTAAAGTTTCCTGGCATGGTCATGGTCAAAGGTTTCCTGTCTAATCGATCCAGCTCATACTTTTAGTAGAGAGGAATCTTCGTTACTGTTCCCCTACTTGAGTGGACTTATATTTTTAGTACATTCAGTCATGTTTCTCGCTAACCTAGAAATCCAGGCACTTCAGAGATCAGAATTGAACATATGCCCCAAGAGAGGTCGTGGTTTCCGTGCCTTCATAGAGGTCTTTTGTAACCCGTTATTCGTTGTGGCCGAATGAGTGAGGTACTTGTAGAATTTGTAGGGCGCCTTTGGAAAGGTCTTTGGGTCCGTCATTTACCGAATTTGGAAGACTTGGCTTATGGTCGGATGCCCCCGAGGGGTCTTTTGAATCCCAGAGTTTGTCGTAATTGGGACATGTATTAATGGTATTGACGATCAACTGGGTGCCCCTCGGGTAGGTCTTTGGTTCAAAGGCCCAGTGTCTGTAGTAATCAGGCCATGCAATAATGGCACTGATGATTAACTGGGTGCCCCTCGGGGAGGTCTTTGGTTTAGGGTTGCATCGTTTCATGGGGCGGACGTAGTTCATTTATCAGGTTTTATCACGATTTGTTAGAACTAGGGCCATGGACCTTGCAATTAAGAAGATGCCCCTTCGGTGAAACTCACAACTTCATTTGTAGTTTGAACGCACCATCGTTTGACCGTTCAATTCCTGGTGTCCCTTATTTGCAATATTGTTTTGAGCATTGAGTAATGGGCATTTGAGCTATCCCAATCGAGATGTGCCATAATGATCACCAGGCTTTATTAGGTCATAAATGCGTCAACGTTCTTTTAGGGGACTTGCAATCAAAATCGATTTTAAGCAACTTGTAAACAAGAATTTGCAAATGTACGATTTAGGCAAGTAAAGCAATTTCTTTCATTAATACATACAAAACTTGAGACAACGTTGCATGGTATTTACAATGCATGATTTTTACAATTTGCAAAATGAAAGAACCATTAAACGAAGTAGTAACAAAGATGTATGTTATTCCAAGCTCTAGGAAGTTGGATCCCATCTGTTGTTTTCAACTCGAATGTGCCATCTGAGAATTTTTGGCTTATCATATATGGCCCTTTCCAGTTGGTTCCAAGTACTCTAGTTTCTGTCATGATTCTCTTTAGAACAAGGTCCCCAACTTGGAAGGTTCTCCGTTTTACTTTATATGACGAGCTATCCTTCTTTAATGTGCAACGATTCTGAGTTTTGCTTCTTTTCTTTTTTATTGAAGCAAATCAAGTGCTTCGAGCTACAATTTCTCATTCTCCTCTTGGTTGAAGTAGATTCTTCGGTGATTGGGAACTTCCAGCTCCATCGGAATCATAGCCTCGGATCCAAATGCGAGCGAGAATGGAGTGTGCCCATTTGTAGTTTTATGAGTTGTATGATATGCCCATAGTGCAAGAGGAAGCTCGTCTACCCAACCACCATTAGCTTTCTCAAGATGCTTCATCATGGTCGACTTCAAAATTTTGTTGATTGCTTCTACTTGCTCGTTAGCCTGTAGATGAGCAACGGCTACAAAACTCTTCTTAATCTTATATTTAGCATAGAAATCTAGAAATTCACTGCTCTCGAATTGAGTTCCGTTATCAATGATTATTTTCTGAGGTACTCCAAATCAGAAGATAATGTTCTTTAAAACAAAGTTGATCACCTTCTTCGAGGTAATAGTTGCTAACGGTTTAGCTTTGGCCCATTTAGTGAAGTAGTCCACTACCACGATTGCATGTTTTATGTTCGACTTAGCTGTAGGCAATGCTGCGATCAAATCTATGCCCCAAATGGTGAATGGCCACAGACTAATCATCTGAGTCAATTCTGTGGGAGGTGCTCTTGGAATCTTCGCAAATCTTTGGCATCTATCACATTTCTTGATATAGGTCATCACGTCCAGGTTCACATCGGGCCAAAAGTAGCCATATCGTAGAATTTTGTTGGCCAGTGTTTGACCGCCTATGTGACCTATGCATTCCCCTTCATGTAATTCTATTGCTCTGGATTCTTCCTTGGTTACACATCGCAGTAGTGGCATGGAAAATCCTCGCCTGTATAGCCTCCCATCTTGGATAAGGTAAAATGGAGCTTTACGCAATATCTTCCTTCGCTTTTTCGGCTCTTTTGGAAGTGTTCCGTTGAGGATATACTCCTTGATTGGAGTCATCCAGGACACAGGTTCTTCAATAGTCACCATAATCCAGTCAACATCTGCTTCTTCAATGGCAGGAGATGAAAGTACTTCGACTGGAATCAAAGCTAGCAACCATGCATCCGAGGAACTGGCATACTTATCGAGAGAACCCGCCTTTGAATTTTATTCCCTATGGATATGAGATATGGTGTAGTAATCAAGGTCATTGAGAATTCCAAAGCTTTGGTAAGATAAGAAGGAAGATTTCCGAGTTTGATCTGGAATTCCTTTAGGACTTGACATACTACTAGCTGTGAGTCACCAAGATTTGCAATGTTTTCATATTCAGCTCCTTTTCCTGTTTTAGCCTTGCGATTAATGCTTCATACTCGGCCTCATTATTGGTCGATGGGAATTCCAATATTAAGGCGTAGCATAAGGAATGTCCATATGGAGTTTCTAGGACAATTCCAGCCCCTGAACAATAATCATTTATGGATCCATCGATGCATAGCTTCCAATTAGCCACCGTCTCTGCTAGTTCCTTTATTTCCTCTCCCCTATCCATGAACTCGGCGATGAAATCCGCTAAATCCTACCTATTAATAGCTCTTCGTTGGTTATAAGTGATGTCATATTGACTGAGCTCAATGTTCCACTTCAGTAACCTTCCCGAAGTTTCTGGGCGAAAGAGAACTTGTCTAAGCGATTGGTCGATGAGAACTTTTATTGGATGGGATTGGAAATATAGCCTTAGCTTTTTTGAGGCGATAAGCAGACAATACGCAAGTTTTTATAACTTTGGATAGTTTAGTCCTGCCCCAGCGAGCCTTTTACTGATGTTATAAACTGGCCATTGAACCTTCGCATCTTCTCGAACAAGCACGACGCTTAAGGTATGTGATGAGACAGACAAATATAGGAACAACTCCTCTCCGTCTTTGGGTTTAGATAGCATCGGTGGTGACTCCATGTGCTTAATCAACTCTTTGAAGGCTGTTTGGCATTCAGGAGTCCATTGGAAATCTTTCTTTCCTTTCTTCAAAGCATCGAAGAGCGGACTGCACTGATCTGTTGCTTTAGAAATAAATCAGTTAAGTGCAGCTACTTTCCCATTCAGGCTTTGAAGCTCTTTCTTTGTCCTTGGAGCACGCATTTCCCGTAAGGCTGTGACTTGAGAAGGATTTGCTTCAATGCCCATGGCGTTGACTATGAACCCGAGAAATTTTCCTGATGAAACTCCAAATGAGCATTTGAGCAGATTTAGCTTCACCCGTATTTTCTGAGGATATGAAACATCTCAGCCAGATTCTCCAAATGATCGTTGGCTTTCTTTGATTTTACCAGCATATCATCTACGCAGACTTCCATTGTGTTTTCGATTTGGGATTTGAACATGGACTTCACAAGGCGCTTGTATGTCACTTATGCATTCTTCAGTCCGAACGGCATAACTTTATAGCAATACAAGCCTCTATCTGTTATGAAAATTGTGTTCTCTTCGTCTAGTTTGTGGATCATGATTTGATTATACCCAGAGTATGCGTCCATAAAGGATAATAGTTTGTGCCCCGTCGTCGCATCAACAAGTTGATCAATTCTAGGTAATGAGAAGGTGTCTTTGGGACATGCCTTGTTGAGGTCCGAATAGTCTATGCACACTCTCCACTTGCCGTTGGACTTTTTAATAAGAACCGGATTGGAAACACAATCGGGATATGTAGATACTCGTATAAAGTTATTCTTAAATAACCTATCTACTTATTTTAATGCCATAGATCTTTCAAGTCCTTGAATTCGTCTTTTTTGTTTTATTGGAGTTAAACTTGGATTAATATTCAACTTATGCACAATTAAATCAGGTGATATTCCGCACATATTGGAATGTGTCCAAGCGAAAACATCTAAATTTGCCTTTAAAAACAAGATTAAATCTTTCTGCAGATTTAGGCCCAGTTGAGAACCTATTTTCAAGACTCTTTCGGGATCTTTATCATGCACTAGTATGGAGATTGTGGCGCTGGTGCTGCTCTATCTTCCCCCACACTGGCTTTTCTTGGATCGATCTCCTTCCGAGCTCCGCTGTGCTCGCCAGTGTGAGGTCCCCGCCCTAATTGCTATAAGGGGGTGTCATGAATGTGGAGCGGAGGCTCCACATCCTTCTTCACTTCCTTCTTTCTAGATTCAACAAGTTCCGCCAAATAACATTCCCTTGCTGCCTGTTGGTCGCCTTTAATCACACCGACTCCATTTTCAGTATGGAACTTCATAGTCAGGCACCATGGAGCCATTGTTATTCTAAATGTTGTAAGGGTTGGCCTCCCAAGGAAGGCATTATATGCTGAAAGCTCATCGACTATGACAAAATCTTGCTTTATGGAAACCTTATGTTTTCCTTCTTCGAGTTCGACGAGCAGGTTGATGATGCCAATTGGTTGAGTGGGTTGCCCCGTGAACTCATGGATCTTGTTCTGACAAGCTCTCACGTCATCCATGGAAAGGTTCATCCTATTACATGCATTAATAAAAAAGACATCAATGCCTTACTGTCAACCAAGACTCTCCTGACTATAGCTGGACCCAAACAGATGGTAATCACCATTGGATCTACCATTGGTGTTAGCAACCCGTCCGAGTCTCTTTCTTTGAACACAATATCATCCCATGGAATCTTTGGCATCTTTGCTGGAAAGGCTTTCGTTCATGATCATGAGTACTTCTTCTTTAGGAAGGCTCTTCATCTCATTTGTGTACTTCACAATGTCTCCCCAGCTTCTTCCGGTTGGGTGAGGCCCACCTGAAATGGTATTGATGATCAGCCTTGGAATGACATCAACCAAAGCGCTTTTATTCTGTCTAGGCTGTCCCGTAGAAGTCCCTTGTCCTTGAGCGATTTGAGTGTTATGCGGGTTCTTTGTATACTATTGGAGTATATCCTTCCTTATCAATTCCTCAACAAGGTTCTTTAAATGTCTGCACTCATTCGTATTGTGGCCCGGTTGGTTATGAAACCGGCAGAACCTTGCTGATTTTATCGCAGCATCACTGAACTTTGCTTGCTTCGGTGTTGGATACTCCTCAGCATCTTTAGTTTCCATGAAGATGTTTTTATGGTGTCGTTCAAAGGGGTCAATTTTGAATTTTTAAAGAAGCAGAATTTCTTGTTGGCTCGATTATCTTTTCCATCATTGCCCCCTTTTCTGACCACCTAGATACTTCTGGCCGCCTTCTACATCATTATTTTTCTTTTTGAGCTGTGCGCTGCTTTCAGGAACATCCAGGACATAGGCTGGATCTTCATCCACACTTATATATTCCTCATTTTTGTCGAACAGTTCCTCAAGCGTACTTGGCTTCTTCTTCCTAATCCATCGTCCAAGTTTGGTCTTTTTGTTTATGGCTCCCTTCAAAGCCATTAAAGCCAAACAAGGCTCATAATTCCCAACCCCGGCTGCGGCAGTGTTAAAGCGGGTGAGAAAAGCCCTGATGGGTTCTCCTAGCCACTACTCAAGCTCGTTCAACTCCATGACATCTCACACCTTCATAGCTTGGAGTCTGAACTGCTCTCTGAATAGCTTGGCCAAAGTAGTAAAATCATCCATAGACTTGGGTGGTAGCTTTGTGAACCAAAGTGAAGCCACCCCTTCAAGGTAAGTTGGAAAACATAAGCATTTCAGCTCGTTTATAGCATGTGCTCCATCCATATGTTGATCATATTTGAACAAGAACACGTTGGGATCACTAGTCCCATTGTAGGCTTGCACCGTCGGGGGTTTGAACTTATTTGGGTATAGAGCCATCTTGATCCTCTCTGTGAGTGAGGTTTTGGTAGGAGCGAACCCCCACTCCTTCTCATTGTCTTGCTTTCTCAAGCTCTTTTCCATGATTTTGCGGACCATTTCCGATATGCGCTCCTCTTCGTTGAGCTCGTCCACAGGGTGGATGCCATCATCCTTCCCGGATGTTTGCCTAAGCAAACGGTCATGGTTCGGATTCCAGGGACCTGGACCTCCTGCTTGGGGAGTGCCCCTTTGGTGGTTCCAAGCACTTGTCGAGAGGTTGCTTTATCGGAGTGATTACGCATAGGCGGTTTAGCTTCTTTATGTCGAGGATCGTTAGGATTTGCAACCTCTTGGACAGAATTTCCTCGATTTGGACTCAAAGAGGATGAACCCGCATTTTTTGTATGATCTATCTGAGCAAATTTAGCGAGTGTATTCATAGTATTTTTTTCCATAGCGGCCTGCATGACAAACATAGACTCAAGTTTCTTCAACATGGATTTGTTTGCAATGTCCATTTGACTTGTTAAACCTGCAACAACTTCATCCAACTCTCTTCTCGTTACAGCCGTTCCAGCCTTAAAATTTTCTCCAACTTCGAATTAGTTGGTGAATGGAATAGTTTCGTTGTTAGCAGCATTGTCAATCTCTTCAACAGTTTTACCAGTAGTCTTCCTCGATGGTTTACCCATGATTTGAGACAAGGACTCGAATTTGAATGAAAATTCATTGATTGGCTTAGATCGTAGGTTTGTAGGATCTATGGTTGAAGTAGGCTTAGAATTTCAACGCAAGGCCTCCAACCTTGTGAGAGGGTGTAAGAGAAAGGAGTACGAATGCGGCTCCACGGTGGGCGCCAAATGTTAAAACCAAACTTTGATTTCAACACCAAAGGTGTTATACAAACACTTCACCTAACGGTTAGAGTGAGACCCCATTCACAAAATAGGAAAAAAAAATGAAGAACACGAGTTTTTATAGTGGTTCGATCTTAGGAAAGATCTACGTCCACTTTGGCAATAATTCCCATTAGCAATTCAAGATACAAGCTTAGAATCACTCAAAAATACATTCATCGTCTCTCTTCTTCACTCTAATCTATACAAATCAGCGAATAATTAAGTGGATTTCACTAAGTGCAAGGAAAATGCTGGAGGGTCTTCAATCTCTAAGATGCTTGAGCACTTTTGGTAGATTCCATGATAAATTCAATGCTTGATCTTTGCCTTGAAATGGTAGGAGGTGTTAGGATCCTTTAGAACATGAGATAATGCAGTTCGTCAGCCCTTCGGGGTGATGGAAACCGATCCTTAAAAGTAGGGAAGCCATGGCCCATTTATAGGAGAAGTTGGAGTGAAGTGGTGAGCTGAAATGTGTATATGCAGGTTGTGGGTTGAACATACAAGTAATTACAGAAATGCCACTGCCAGTTGTATCCAGCTGTTTGGTCGACCGACCCTGTGAGTGATACCATGTTCGACCGACCCTGTGAGTGATATCATGTTCGAGCGACCCTGTCAGTGATAGCCTGCTCGACCGACTTTGTCAATGATAGCCTGCTCGACCGACCCTGTCTGCAATATTATGTTCGACCGGCCCTGGAGTTGTTCAACCGATACATGTTGTTGTCACCGCGTTGGAACCTTATGCATGTTCGATCCTGAGTGGTGCTCGACCTTATAGTGAGTATAAGTCTTTATGTCTGATCGACCCTGGACGATGTTTGAGCCGGAAGACTGTACGAGTCCGGTTGTGTTCGAACAACATCTGCTCGATTGACCTTAGATGTTCGAGCCGCCTTGTCCGACCCTATGATATTTCTGTTCTGCTCGACCCATCAATGTTCGACCCTTTCTAGTTTTTATACGTTTAATCTATCGACTTATGCTCATCTTTTGATGGATAAACAGATAATAACATAACTTGATATAAAACAGGCGAGGCAGTGCATAAGCTGAAAACTAAACCATATCCATCAGACTAGAGGAATCCAAAGTACAGCTTATGATCCAAACCATTATTAGAACTTCAAAATATTATATTTAAAAAGGAAACAAAAGAGGTATACTACTAATGCCCAAAGCAGTGACCAGCAACAACACAAGGAGAATATATGTATATAGTAGGTGGCAGCCTCCTGCTCGTCTCCGGACAGCTACTCGTGCATAACCACCTAACATGTCTCTAGTTTGCTCGTTTAGGAGCACCCAGAGTAATAAGAAGGACATAAAACACTAGGTCAGACAAAAGTCTGGTATGAGCGATAGCAGCAAAATAAGACAATAACAGGTATAAATAATCATACCTGACCTGGACCTGCAACCAAAGAGTTAGCACAACAAGATGTACAATACTCTAAGGTAACACTAACATATAGCGTAAAAATGGGAGTGTGCGTGTCATGGTGATAGCAAACATCAAACATAACAATCATCCTCGCATCTCTCACTCAGTGCGTAAAGCATATGATATCCACCGCTTTGATCACCAGATCCATTGGGGCCATGACGAAGTCCAACTCCGTACAACTATCGCTACGACCACTTTGCCCTTTGGGGCCCTGACAGAGTCCCACTCCATACAACCTCTAACCCCACTGCACTGGACCTCAGTCAATAACCCTATCGGGTCAACCAATCCACATAGCCCTGGTCCTGGTTCGTCTACATACCCCCTCTCTCAATGGTGAATTAAAGTTATGGATATCGATAACCCCTTTGCACACGTCCCGCGGCAAAGCCCAACTCTTGAAGTTAACTCGTTGGTTCCCGTTTGGATCCTGAGCTATAACTTCTCATTTGGATCCTCTTTGCATCTCGGGTTTTTCATCTTCTCCGGTTCGGTTTGGATTCCACTCCTCGGCTCGAGGCATTCCAGTTCGTGGTGCTCCGGTTCGAGTAACTAGGCGGTTTGGCTCGTGATTCATCTTCTGGTTCGTGGGTGTATCAGTTTGGGTTCGGAGCAGCGGGTCGGCTCGTGGTGCTCGAGTACCTGGTGCGGTTCGTTGTTTCGGTTTGGGTTGCTTCTTGGTTCGTGATACATGAGGTTGGTCGGTTCGTGGTACGTGGAGCACAAGTCGGTCGGTTCGTGCTTTATTCCTTCCTCCGATCCGATCCGATCCAAATTCTTGCTTCTCTTCCAGCAAGCTATTTACGCCATACGACAGCATTTTCGACCATTCTAACTTTACTGAACAATCACAAAACATACCAAACAGTAATAACAACATATGGGTTCAATCAAAAAGATCAAAACATCAATCACATAGGCTATTTTAGATCAAACATACCCAAAACCATGATTTTCCCCTTAACCATGTTTAACCATATCTAACAATAGGACTAGCAAACATAATCCAAATTAACCCAAATTTATACCAGCGCCATAAAGTAATATTTTATAATTTTTACATATTTTTCCAGAATTTTTAGATGTATAATTTTGTTAATTATCACTATTCACCCCTAGTAGCCATAATTATTGAATAAACATGCTAATCACTCACATTAGCCACAAATGAATGTTAGGTCTAAAACTTTTACTGATTTGGCTCGGATTCCTATGTAGTGCAGCAGCTCTACCTCGAATTTGATGCTAATCCACCTTAATTTGATGCAAATTTGCTTAATATGTGATTAGAAAGTGATTAGAGAGAGATTTGGAAGATGGAGGTCAATATTAGGGTTAGAGAAATGTTTGTGGTAGCTAGAAAAATGAAAGGAGATGATTCTCCAACTCCTTTCATCCCTCTCATAATCCTAATCCCGAAATGGGTTATGGGCCTAGCTGCTAATCACCCTGTTAGGCCCGATTAGGCTGTTTTTTCATCTTCAAATTTTATTTCAACCTTATCTCCCAAACGGTAAGTCCGTTTGATTAATGTGATCACTCTGCGGAATGAGAAACCATCATCTGAATCCAATGAAAGTGGTTTCAAATCAAAACTCCTTACTAATCAAAAGTTATAGGTGAAACAAGACTCGCCAGTGGCAAAACGGTCATTTAAAATTTGGCAAAAATCGTGAATGTGGGAAATGACCCCAATAGTCGTTTTCCAGAGTTATACGACCATATGACTTCGTATGAGAATAAAATAAATATTTTACGATCCTCCGATACGTAGAATGCAGGTCGTTATATGAATTATATTCAATATTTTGTTCATTCTATGCTGAAATCAGAACTCAATGTAATGCTTTTGTTAAAACTCTAAGGAGTAATAATGCAAGGAAGTATATTTCGAGTTTGTTTCAAACTTGTACGAGTCAAAATGGAATGCTACATGAAACTTCTTGTGTTAACACATCTCAAAATGGAGCTGCTGAAAGAAGGAACAGACATTTGCTTAAAACAACACAAGCATTGTTATTTTATATGAATGTGCCTAAAAGCTTCTAAGCTAATGTTGTTTTCACAGCATGTTTTTTAATAAATCGTATGTCATCAACTATTCTTAATGGTGATATACCCCACTCAATCCTCTTTCCAACCGTATCTCTATGGCCTATTAAGCCAAAATATTTGGGTGTACATGTTTCATTCGAGATGTCAGACCACAAATTTTTAAACTTGATCCAAAATTTGTCAAGCATATATTCCTTGGTTATTCTCGTTTGCAAAAAGGATATAGGCGTTTCTACCCATCTCTAAATAAATATCTTATATCTATTGATGTCACTTTCATTGAAGAAACACCATTCTTTCAGTCATCATCTAGCTTGCCTTATCAAAGTCAGGAAGGTCAGAGGGAGAATGATGATTTTCTTGTACATGAAATATCACAGTCTGTACTAAAAGAGAACAATATCAATGATTCTGTTGAAATTGGTTTATCATCTTCTCGTAACACAGCTCCATCTACAACTAATACTATTTCTCCACTTGAACGTGAACCTGTTTCTACATTTAATCCTGAAATTGATCTTCCTATTGCTCTATGAAAGGGAAACGTCAGTGTATATATCATATTTTTTCATTTGTCTCGTATAAACATTTATCCTCATCAACTCATTCACTTATCACTTTTCTTGAATTTGTTTTTATACCTAAAAATGTTGAGGAAGCAGCCTGGAAGCAACATGCTACTATGGTTGAGGAAACGAATGCTCTTGAATATAATGAAACATGGAGTTTAGTTCAGATACCTGAAAATAAGAGACCTATTGGATGTAAGTGGGTATTCACTGTAAAAAGCAAACTATGATGGTTCAATTGCTGGATTGAAGGCGTGATTAGTTGCAAAATGATATACACAAATTTATGGAGTGAATTATTCTGAAACTTTTTTCCCAGTAGTTAGGTTAACTTGTATTCGAATGTTTATTTCATTCGCAGGAACATATAACTGGAAACTACATCAACTTGATATAAAGAATGCATTTCTTCATGGTGATTTAGAAGAAGAAGAAGTTTACATGGTTCAACCCCCTGGATTTATCGCACAAGTGAAGAGTGATCTGGTGCTCAAATTGAAGAAGACACCGTATGGATTAAAACATAGTCCTGGAGCATGGTTTGGAAAGTTCAGTAATGCAGTGGAAATCTTTGAAATGGTGAAGAATATATGTGATTATTTAGTGTTCCATAAGAATATTAAATCTAGTTTAATTCTACTTGTGGTTTATGTTGATGATATTGTGATAACTGGCAATGATGAACAAGGTATTCCATCCCTTAAAACCTTTATTTACAATCAGTTTCACACTAAAGATTTAGAAGACTTGAAGTATTTCATAGAAGGGGAAATTACAAGAGATAATGGTAGTATTGTATGTCTGGACGACAGTACGTTCTTGATTTGCTGGAAGAGACTGGAATTCTAGGTGTTAAACCAAGCATTATTCCTATTCCATTAAACTGTAACATTGTAGAGAATGGTGAGTTGTTCAAAGATGTAGAGAAATATATGGTATTGGTAGGAAAATTGAACTATCTAAATGTTACACGACCTGACATTGCTTTCGCTAGTAGCGTTGTAAGCCAGTTTATGGCATCTCCTATTGTGTATCATTGGGGGCATACAAAGACTTATTTTGAGTTATCTCAAGGGAATTGTTGGACAAGGAATTGAGTATAAGAATCATGGACATGAAAAGTTGAATGTTGTTGTGATGTTGATTGGGCAAGAACAAAGCTGGATAGGAAATCTATGTCTAGGTTTTGTGTATTTTTAGGAGGAAATTTGATTTCATGGAAAAGCAAGAAACAAAATATTGTTTCTA
The DNA here is from genome assembly GCA_030737875.1 of Allium sativum. Taxonomy (NCBI): domain Eukaryota; kingdom Viridiplantae; phylum Streptophyta; class Magnoliopsida; order Asparagales; family Amaryllidaceae; genus Allium; species Allium sativum. The sequence continues at coordinate 737,732,605 of CM060922.1, forward strand.
AATCGAGTGTTGAATCTGAATATAGAGTCATGGCTAACACAATATGTAAAGTGATGTGGGTGGATCAGCTTATGTGTGAAGTTGGGATAAATATTGTTAAACCAACAACTCTCTCTTGTGACAATCAGGCTACAACGCATATTGCATCTAATCTGGTGTTTCATGAGAGAACGAAGCATATTAAAGTGGATTGTCACTTCATTAAAGAGAAGATTCAACAAGGTCTGGTTTTGACAGAGCATGTCAAGACTGAGGAGCAGGTGACTGATATATTTACGAAAGCACCGAGTGGTGCTAGAATCAAGTATTCGTATAGCAAGTTGGGCATGATGAATATCTGTGCACCAAATTGAGGGGGAGTGTTGTGAGCAGAGGTTGTATATGTAAATATGTATATAATGTCATGTTTGGTGTAAATATGCTATCGGCGTCAAGCTATTGGAACAAACAGCCAAGTGCCGACACCGAAGCTAAGAAGGCAACACCAAAGCCGATACCAAGAAGATAATGCAAGAAGCAATACCAAAGCCGAAGACGATACTGAAGCCAATTCCAAGAAGATAATAAAAGAAGCGGTACCAAAGCCGAAGACGATACCGAAGCCAATGCCAGGAAGATAATACAAGAAGCTGATACCGAAGCTAATACTAAAGCCGATAGTGAAGTAATGAAGTCGATACTGAAGCTAAGGAAACAATACAAGAAGACGATACTAAGAAGAAGTGAAGTCGGTACCGGATGGCGATACCAAGGAAAAAATGCTAGTGGCATTGGCGTAATATTGTTGTTTTCCATTTTATTCCTTCTATAAATAGTTGTGTACTGCTGATTTGAAAAGCAATGAGAAAGTTTCGTGATCTCTTATTCATTTAATTTCTTCATCATTTATAACAGATTACAACTGATTGCGTTGGTGTTAGTGAAACGACTGCCATAATTTTGTGTACTATAGCTGCAACTCTTTCGAATAGACAAATGGCTGAAAGATTTCAATGATCCGTTAGCACTACCTCACATTGTTTTCATGCTATTTTGGATTTCGTTCAATTATTGGCTGTTGATATTATTAAGTCTGCTGATCCTCAATTTAACACAATTCCAGATGAAATTAAAACACCTAACAGTTACTGCCCTTACTTTAGAAATTGCGTTGGTGCCATTGACAGAACACACGTAATGACACACATACCTCAAGGTCTAGTTGTTCCGTATATAGGACAGAAATGATATCCTGCACACAAAAATTTAGCTGCATACTCATTCAATTTACTGTTTACATATGTTGTAGCCGGATGGGAAGGAACTGTGCATGACAGTCGAATTTTAATTCCGTTGTGACTTGTGAATGACAGATCTTGCAATTTTCCTCATCCTCCTTCCGGACAGTATTATGTAGTAGATTCTGATTTTCCACTTACTACTAGCTATCTACCACCATACCGTAATGTTAGATATCACATTCCATAGTTGCATGCAGCTACAAATCAAGCAAAGTCGAATAATGAAATATTTACTTTTTACCATTCGAGTTTACGAAAGGCAATTAAGAGAACATTTGAAACATGAAAGAAAAATTTTTGTCATGCTGAAAAATATGTCAACGTACGCATTCGAAACTCAAGTAAAAGTTGTTATTGCTACAATGACTATACACAATTAAATACGCAAATACCACATGGATGATCTTGACCTTATGACGTATGATGATGATCTAGATCTTATTACAGGGGAGTACTTTGAAGAATATACTGACTTGAGAATTACAGAAAACAAAGAACTTGCACCGACTCAACGAAATCAAAACTTTAAGATGACAATACTTCGAGATAGAATAAAAGACGAATTTGTTGCAATAGAGTTGCACTGATTGATTTATATTGTGTTATATTTCTGTATTTTATCAGTTTCTGTATTGTTATATTTGGTATTGTTATATTTAGTGTACTGTTCTGTTTGGTTTACTGTATTATTCTGCTTTAACGATATTATTCTGCTGTAAACATAAACTAATTAAATTAAAAAACAAAAATAAAATAATTCTCTTAAACCCGCAAACGTATTCTCCGTTTAACTAAATGATCACTAAAATTTTCCGCTAAATACTCCGCTTCCGCTTACAGCAAATGAAACCTTAATGCATATAAATAGCACTCAAACGTTTTAAAGTACAAGATTCTGGAATTCGATTAAGACAAACATGAAACGTACAATAACGGCTTAAATGAAACCTACCATTTTTTACACCTTTCAATGCAAATCAAAAGGCACTCGGATGCTGTCAGTACCTCACCAACAATCATCACCGCAGGAGCACAATAAAAGATATTAATGCTGAGCAGTACTTGGATTATACACCTGTACTGTAGGAGAATGACATGAAATAAATGTCACATGTAAGCAACAACGATAGCCAGAACCACTTGACATTTAGATGCATACGTACAATTATAGCAAGACAGTGAGAGATTCGCATAACCTTACCATCTTCACAACAACAGTTTAAATTAACAAAATAATATTTCACAAGGGAATAACAGTAGCAAATTTCTTTACTTCCTATCTGCAACGTAGATAGTGCATGAAATACAAGTTTTAAAATCAGTGACACAACATGGATTTCAACATATAGTGTAACAAAAACGCTAACACAGTTAACTCTAGAAAAATACTCTTGAAACAGTTTGGAAGTTAATTCGAACACCTACCCTTTTCTCTTGTGTGATTCTTTACATTAATTGGGGCCTCTTTTTCTCATTTTCGACTTCGCATATCTGAAATGCACGGGTCAAGAAATCCACGTAGGAACGGAAGCTAACATTAATGTTACAAGAACATATTATATTGCAAAAATATTTACCAAAGTAAATCTAATGAAAATAAAATAGTATATGGAAAATATGAATTTAGACAGAAGGATACTCCACAAAGAGACCATCTTCATTGAAGGCATGGACCATTGAACCTCGTAGTACCTCTTTGGCTGCAGCCGAAGTTTCAGTATCCTTCACGTGTAAAAAAAAAAAAAAAAAAAAAAAAAAAAAATATCAACTAAGCATACAGTTTGTCATAGTTCAAAATGTTAATTAATGCACATAAACTACATATTTCACTGCCTTCCTGGTAAAGTTTTTTGCATCATCCTTTCATGGCTTCAAGGAATCACATAACAGGCTAAAATCTAAGGATTATCGACTTAAAAGGAATTTAGAATGAAAACCATGTTTCACCTCAAAATCAGCAAAAGCACAAGGTTTTCCTCCCTTCCTTTGCCATCTAAGAAACTGAAATCCACGGTGACTAGAAATAAAATAAAAAAGTGTGTTAAATTTATCAATGAAGTTAAAATATTAAATTTGTTTACCACGAGTAAGGATTAGAAGTTCACTCTTTCAAAGTCCTCTCCAGCTCTTCCTCGGTGCAAGATAAATTTAAATTTGCAATAAATAAAGTAGAACAAGGTGGAAGGCTATCTGAAGACCCCTTTGCCAGCTGATCCTAGAGAATAAACATGTGCAGACATCACGTTAGCAAGTATAATCAACTAATTGCCAACATTAATGTATCTTAGAACAGAAAAAGAAAAAAAAAAAAAAAAAAAAAAAAAACCAATAAGATGGTCATGTAAGAAACTACAGCTTCCTCTTCACGAGAAGACAGCAGGTGACAAAAGGATTATAAAAACAGAAATACTTTGCACAGTCGCGCAAAGCGACTGTACAAAGTACTCGCGGCCCCACTACAGTAAAGTAGTGGGGCACGCTTTATTTTTAAAAATAGAAAATAAAAAAAATAGTGTGGGTCCCCTGGATTTCTCTCTGGGGGCCCGGCGAGTATGCGCACAGAACAAACAGCAAATTATTATACGTGTCAGATTAGACATTAAGCAACTCCACAAAATTATATCAGGTTAATGATTGTCAACAGAATAAGATAGCAAAGATAACAAAAAATAAGTTTGCATGTCCTTGACGTAAAATGAAGCTGTAGAATAAAAAAATACAGTAATTTCGGAATTGTGCAGCTCTTTAATGAAAAAAAAAATAACTCACATTTTGAGCATCCGGAGCAGCAGTAGTTGGACTAGATTTTCCACCACTGCCAAAATTTACAAAATGAGAGTCCAAAAGAATGAAATAATATTGGGCTATGCAATAGTGTTTTAACTAAATTATGCTGTGAAGTGCATTTCAAATTTTCAACCTTTGTGTAGCAGTATCCTTCTTGCCAGTGTTAGAATTCTCCCCATTGAATACACCATTTCCTACGTGCAAATGTGCCAGAATGTGCAAGTGAGATGAAAAGAAAAACAAATTATCAAAGATAGTGTACTTCTGTGACATTTTGCATTTCCCAACTATATGATGTGATTATAAATGTAACCAAACTATGCAAATGAGCCAGACGTAACTTCTAAAGTGCAGTGCACTACTAATATTCTTCCTGGGCATGCATGGAGACAGAATGATTCGATCATCAAGGTAAAATTAAGTGAACATTCTCATTACCATTATTGCTTCCTACATCTTGCCCATCTTTGTTTACTTTGACACGTCTATCGTATATATCATATGCTCCAACATCTACATAAAATTAACAATCCATCAGTTGGTAAACAAGAGACGTAGCATATCAGCCATATAATTAAAAACAGTACCTGATGCTTGTCTCCTAGAATTTGATTTTGCCAGCTCAATATGCAAAGTTGCGCCTGTTTCGGGATCAAAAACCGATCCCTGCAAAAAAAAAAAAAAAAAAAAAAAAAAAAAAAAAAAAAAGAAAGATTAAAGAAACTGTAAATTTAACAACGTAACTATTTCAAGCTAAATATCAAGAGGAAATGAAGACTTGATAAAATTTACGGGCCAGTTAATATGCTCCTAATTCCATAGCTTGTAACATATGAATTTGTAGCCCATACCTAATGCCACTGAGCAGTAGACATCCTAAACCATAGTTCAAAGCTGAGGAAGGATTTTGATAGATTTGTAATGGTGAAACTTCAGGTCAGATTACGAGCAAGTATACACTTAAACAATAGTTTGCACCACATTTAAAAATAGCTAAAACTACATGGAAGTAGGATTGGAAATTCGGAATAACCAAACTTGGAAGAAAATGAATTGATAGAGAAATCAAAGGGATTCAGAAAACTCTGATCATGAATAGAGTACAATACCAGACTGCCACCACCACTCAGATAAGCCGACAGTGTTGGTTACTTGATACTCGTTAAATATATACTAGTCATAACTCATGAATGTATAGATTACTTCGTCAAATCAAGGCTGGACATAAACCTTGAACCATTGTATGTTGGAACATTTACAAACACTTGGTGCCCAGAAATTCAACACACATCAGTTTAAAGTATGGCTGGAGAACTGATACCCAAAAAAAAAAAAAAAAAAGCAACAGACTAAGTTTGATACCCTTGCAACTGTATGAGTGGTCAAGTCTTCCAGCTCTTCTTAAATAACCCAAAATACATTATGGAAAATTTGAGTTGATATCGTTCATCAGAGGTTCTATTTTAAACCTTCATCTTGGAGTCTTACAGCTTTATGTCCTTTACTCATTTATTCCATTAATTCAACAATAAAAACAATCTAATATATTAAATGGTACTATTTACAAAACTAAATGCGAAGAAAAAATGATAATCCATTTCCGCATATAAAGAAGCTATATGTATATAAATAATTTTCAACAAATATTTGCACTAAACTAAGTTTTGCTTACTTTCTGTTGATAGATGTAAGTGATGATAGATGCAAGTGATGTGTATTAGTGTGGGTGTGCACACACATGCAGACGTGCACGCACATGCACACACGTGTAGTTGATTCAGTCAACAGAAAAGCTAATAATTATGGAATAGGTGTAAATCCTTGGTCCGAACCTGGGACTCCAACCGTTTCGGTTCAGTTCCCACCAGAACCAAGAAGAAACAAGATCTAAATTTGTATTCTTGGCATGTAACCCAAAACATGGTTTTTTACATACCTCCAAAATTACTCAATGGAAAAGGAGAAGACTAAAATTCAGGGGGGGTAAACCCAAAGAAAAAAACCCAGAAATTCAATGTGAAAAGCAACAAAACTAACATTGAATAGGCTTATCACCAATATAGCATACTTTTGCTGCTAATTATTCCAAATCGAGCACTCGTCCCTCCACAAACCAGTTATGTAATACCTTTTTCTTTATTATTTTATTTTTATTTTATTATTGTTGTTATTATTACTTTGAAATTGTGGTGGGATGGAAAGGATGCCTTAGGATTTTTTTAAGATGGTTCGATGTTCTAGGTTTTTGAAGCTGGCTCAATGTTCTCAGGTTTTTATTACTCTTTTACCTTTTTAAATTGGATCTCCAATTTAAGTTGAATTCAGAGTATATAGCTAGGTTTTGTTTTATGAGTCAGTTTGGCAAAAGTCCCTATTAAGTTTCAAATATACACAAAATATCTTTGCTCCACAAAAAAAATTAAAAAAAATTAAGTCTCTCTTTTTCGAAAATAGTCAAAAATCATCGACAGAAACAACGTAAAATGCATCCAAATTCAAAAATTATTTCAATTTATATTTATCTTCATATTTATGTCCCAAAAATAAAAAAAATGAACGAAAAGAAAAAAAAACGAAAACAGTAAGCTCTAGGAAAACTTACAAAAATGTATGCAATTATTCAAAATGTTGCTGATATATAAACAATTATAGCTAATAATCACGTAATTTTATGTAATTTTTTAAGAATACTTCACATGCACAAAATTATTTCAAATTATATTCAACATCATCATATTTATTATAGAAAAAACAAGAAAGTTAATGCAAAACAAATACAAACAAAAAGATGTCACTTTCAACGGAAAATTGTAGACAAGTTTGCAAATTTGTAATATAATTGCAAACATTTCGACAGTTTTTTATGTCTGCAAATACTGGTTTATTGAGTGAATATTCACAGGTATATCTACAATTATTAAGCGAATATTTGCGTATATGTCTGTAATATTTTTCAATAATTGCACTTTTTTTTTCCAGTTGCCTAGTTTTAACATTTACAATTTTATCAAACTTTTTTTAAGTAATACGACAAAAGAACACGAAACAAATTCGCTATAGTAAAATTACAGGGACCCACAATACATTTCATAGTTATAACTATGAAGCGTTGAAATAAGTTTGATTTGAATGTGTGTCTAATATTCACGTGTTTATTATATTTGGATTGGGCCTTGCTTAATTATTATAAACATATGAAGCTATTCACTACTAACAAAAAGAAGAATCAAAACCATTGAACATAGTATTAAACACATGCTGGGTTTGATAAACCATGGTAATGCTATACATTTCCAGTAAAGAAAAAGCTAATCCGCTACCAACCAAAATTTTGAAAATGTGTATATATATACACACACACACACACACACATATATATATATATATATATATACACACATATATATATGGGGCAGTTTCAATGGCACCCCAAATAGTGAGCATCCCTTTAGCCTACCACTTTTCCACCACAAATTTATATATATATACACATATACATAGGCCGCAAGCTGTAAGTGTCCATATGTCTGCAAATACTAGCAAGATGTGGATATTTGCTTTCCTATCATTACTAACGATATTTACTTTCATATCTGAATTTTGTAAGATGCATTCTTCTTTAATGTCAATCTTGTATATTTGTATTTGCATCCGCTGCCAACATCCATCTAGATTATAAGCATGTTCAAATGTAATATGTTCTAAGATCGAGCCTTAGCATTTGTCTTGATAGGTAGTCAATAATTATTCTATATAGGCTTTTGTGATAATTCATATTGAAAGGCATCTTTCCAAAGTGCATTCATCCATTAACATTAAAGAAAAATATCAATAAATTAAAATATAATTGGTGGTTGGTTAAAAAACGATGAAAAAAACATCTTGTAAAACCGTATTTTACTAGAACGCATATGTAAATATGTAATTGCGCGAAACAAAAGTGGTTACTATAAAAGTTTTGATGCACCTATCTTATTATATGATTTTATCCATTTGGTATATTTAAGAACTTTTGTTTTTTTATTTTCATTAAGTAACTTAGATAATAAAATTACTACTTCTGAGCATTTCTAACAAGGCTCCATTTTAGCCTTAATATTCAGCATCAAAATCATTTTTGTCCCCAAATGCCTGAAGTAGACTGAATATTCATAGATCAGTTCAGAATAAGTGTCAAACGCGTTAGGAGCTTATTTAGTAGGCATCCAATGCTTGTGTAATACTACCTCCGATTCTGAATATAAGATGTTTTACTTGTTTGCACAAGAATTAAGGAATCAATTAATGGTACTTGAATTCATACTCAAAATAAGTCTTTTTCTTAAATTGGCTTCTTTACGTGCACACGTATTGGTTGAAACATAAATAAATGCATAAAAAGTCACATCATTTATTATGAATAACGGATAAAGAGGGCATTAAAACCTTAAACATCTTATATTTTGAAACAAACAAAACTTCGTAAAACATCTTATATTTAGAAATGGAGGGAGTAATATTTTAATATATTTTGGACATCTACTTAATAAGCGTACAATGTCTGGGCGCCTACTAAATAAGCATCCAAAGATGGACGTTTATTTAATAGGGCATCCAAGGCTCCCAAGCATTAGGCACATGTTAAATAAGCGTTCTCTGTTGGGCACTTCTCTTAGTCTAAAGGATTGAATTTCAACTCTTTAACAATTTGAGATGCCCTCATAAGATTACATATACACACACATATAACAAGGCCTTAACAGTGATATTGATCATCATATGTGTCTTTCTTTCTTTTTCTCAAATGATTTGGGTTGGCTATGTCACCTGACCATGATATTAATATGGAAAATTAATCATATACGTACTTGTTTATTCAATTTTATTAACAAAATATTACCTTGAGAATTTTTTATTTTGGTTAATACTGGAATGTTAGGATTGTCGAGTTATCAATGAAAGCGAGGCCAAAATGATCTTTAAAAAGCTACCATTACATTATTCTTATTGGTTTCTAAGATTTTGTTATAAAAAGAAACAGCCTAAATATCAATATTTTATACATTTTATTCACACATATTTTGTAATAATACTTAATATACATATTAGAAACAATCATGCTTTTGAGCAAGCAAAAAGATTTATATAGGATATTTGTGAATCTAGAAAAAGCATATGATATCTTATGACATGCAAGATAGTTAAGGCATTAAAACGTGAGAAGATATCAAGCTTGTGCCTTTGGCTTTTTGCGTCCTGGGCCTTTTTGTGTCATTTATACAGCTTTACGCTTTTTTTTTCCTCTATAAATTTGTACTATAAAGTAACATTAAAAACAATAATTTTAGCTTTAAAACACTTCTGGACGATTATTTGCAAATAAGAAATCACTAGCTGCTAGATACGAAGACTCAAACGATAACATTGACCAAAACAGTGGCAAATTCAAGTCTTAAATACCCAAAGCATAGAAATTACAAAATGCTCAAAATAATAAAAATGTTCTAGTTCAATTATTCGACACGACACTTGAAATCTAATAAATATCCAATTTTAATTTGACTAAGTCTAAAATTCAAACTAAAATTAAACTAACATAACCTAAGCTTTAAGGTTTAAACTAAAACAAATGATTTTTTATAACACAAGCTATATCTTATTCGATCAAAATAATATTTTTGATGTCTTAACCATGGTTTGAGGTTTCGGCCGGAATACCGTAATCCTGGCCACCTTGGTTCGGTTTCGTCTGGCTTCGGGATGAAACCCTAACTAGAATCTGGTTTCGATCGGAAAGATGAACAAAAAACCGAAGTTTTGAAAATTACAACATCTATTCTAATATGCACCTAAAATTCTATACTTCAATCCAAAAATAAAGCTTTGAACCTGCTCATCGAACGTAACTTGTTAACATATCTATGAAAACTCTGACTTGTTAACAAAAAATTTGAATTTAGCCAAAAAAAGCTCCTCAAACTGCAAAAAGGCGCAAGCCTTGAGCCTTGGGCTTTTTTGCGCTTAGCCGCGCCTAAGCACACGCCTTGATAACTATGATACATACATACATACACATATATATATATATATCAAGGTTCAAAAACTCGGTTTCGCTCTGTTGAAATTTTGATGGTTTCGGTACATTTCGGAGGTTTCGGTGGTTTCGGTCTCAATTAGCATAATATTAGTTTGATTTGTCATTATGTATTTAAAAGTTAAAATATAGAGCTATAAAATCTGATTAAATATTATAACCTATCTGTGAAAAGCCATCTAAACGAAACTGGCCAGATTGAATAGAATGGACTCCTTATTTCCTTCATTTAATATATATATATATATATAGGGCCCAGTTTATTTATTTTATCTTATAGGCCCAGTTAACATACTCTACAGGACCGCAATATGTAACCCTAAAATATCGTTCCCCTTGAGTCAACTTTGTCTTCCAGTGAATATCCGGAGCTCGACGTTTTTTCTTTCCAAAACCGAGTCCATATCTTTCAGCGAAGCATGTCAATTCCAAAAAAAAATAAACTTCCCCTTGAATCGACTTCATCTCCACTGATCGATTGCAATAAGATGCTATTTTCTCAACTCATTCAAGTCGATTTTGATTTTATGTAATTTATTTTCAGTAATTTTCGATTCAATTTCTTTCGCTTGCTTTTTCTTCTTTCGATTTTGCTTGATTTGAAAATTTTCGGTTTTTTTTGCTGAGATTAAGCGAAACGAGTTTTTGCCCTATTTTGGTACCGCCTTCGGCCGGAACCGAACCGGGATGGACGGAATCTCGACGTTCCGGCCGAAACCTCAAACCATGATACATATATATATATATATATATGTATATACATATACATATATATATATGTTTACATAGCATATAAAATATAAGATTATTCTAGCGGATCAAATCAACCAATTCTAGTTACGGTGAAGATATAGTTTACATGGTATTTTTTATCAGAGTTTTCATAGATATGTTAACAAGCTATGTTACGTGTGTTGAGATTTGTCTTCTACAATTACACCTAAAACTATCAAATCATATCTCTTGGTACTCACAGTCAATGTTATTAAGGCGCAAGCCTAGACACACCTAAGACGCAAAAAGGCTCACACGCAGAGGTAGCTCTTTTTTGAAGTTGAGACACTCGAGCTACAAGGCACCCAAACATAATGCATTTTGTTAAGATGGTGAAGCCCCAAGGTGCCTAAAAAACACATCTTAGCAAGGGTTTAATTTCTAGGTGGGAAAATGAATTCTTCCCCAGATCCAATTAATTTTAATGTCATTCTCAATTCAAATTAAATCAAAACTTAAATCACTTCAACTTCAACTGTAGTAAAAACAAATCTACCACAAATCAAGTCTCTAGCCATTGCCATTTGCCGCAGTTGCAGATTTTGGTCCAAGTTGCCACTGTCGTCGTCACAAACTTTGTTCTAAGTCACCGCAATAAACTCTGACTTAGCTTTGTCATCATGTTCATAGCTTTGTTTGCCTTATCTTTTTGGCTCATATACGATATTTTCCACGTATATTTGACTAAGTTAAGCAATAGGTAAGTTAGTATTTTAAAAGTACGAATGTTTAAAGATAAGGTAGAGCAAAATTCAAATTATTAAGTTAAGTTAAATTTACGTTAGTGATTAGAATTAATTAATTTAATTTTGATTTAATTTAAAATTCAGTTAACTTTATTTAAACTTCGGTTAATGATAATTTAATTTTGGTTATTTAAGTTAATTTTAATTTGTTTCAAAGTTCAATTAATTTAAAATTCAATTAATTGTAATATAATTTTTAATTTAAAGTCCAGTTGGTGTCAATTTAATTTTAAATTTAGTTAATCTGAATTTGAAGATAAATTCATTTTAACTTTAATATAAAATTGTCAAGGACCTTTGACTCAAGTGGTTCGAATTGTAATGCTTTAGAGAGGTTAAAAAGTAATGGATTTGAACTGTTGAGACAAGGTTCAAGAACTCGGTTTCCATCTCGATTTCGGCCAATTAGATGTCCTTTAATTTCGGATGATTTCCAAAGGTTCGCTAGTTTCGGTTTTGATTTCGGTCTCGATATCGATTTTAATGACTTACTAATGAAAATCAAATGGTATCCTTGTAATTATAATATAATATATTAAAAAAAACTAGAATGCAACATATGATATTGTACATAGATGAACTAAACCCCAATTTCACTATAGTTCTGTTTAATCATTGCCTAATTAACATAATAACTAATTATTAGCCCAGTCTAGACCTGACACAAATTAAACCACATAAACCTAATTCAAGCCCAAACTTGGTTTTTAGCTCAACTTAACCTATACTTAATTTACGTCCAACCCAGTTTCATAGTATATCCTATTCAACTTAGCCCTAGCCCCAAAAAGCATCAACATTCTACTGCAACTTCGCTTTCCGCTACCAAACCCAAAACACAAAAATTGAAATAAAAAAAAGGAAAAAGGACGATGATGCTATTTGGTCAAAGATGCTAACATCAAGTCGACGACGAACTGAAAACAATCGATGACATAATTTGATTCTCTCTATCTAGATTCGCCTGAAATCGATGATGAGATTGAAGTCGATGAGCAGGTTCAAAACTTTATTTTTGGATTCTAGTTAGGGTTTCATCCAGGAGCCGGACGAAACCGAACCAAGGTGGTCAGAATTTCGATATTCTGGCCGAAACCTCACACCATGGTTAAAACATCAAAAATATTATTTTGATCGAATAAAATATAGCTTGTGTTATAAAAAAATCATTTGTTTTAGTCTAAACTTTAAAACTTAAGTTATGTTAGTTTAATTTTGGTTTAAATTTTAGACTTAGTGAAATTAAAATTGGATATATGTTATTAGAAGTTTGATTGAATTAGATTTCAAGTGTTGTGTCGAATAATTGAACTAGAACATTTTTATTATTTTGAGCATTTTGTGATTTCTATGCTTTGGGTGTTTAAGACTTGAATTTGCCATAGTTTTGGTCAATGTTATCGTTTGAGCCTTCGTATCTAGCAGCTAGTGTTTTCTTATTTGCAAATAATCGTCAAAGTGTTTTAAAGCTAAAATTATTGCTTTTAATGTTGCTTTATAGTACAATTTTATAGAGGAAAAAAACGCAAAGTTGTATAAAAGACACACAAAAAGACCCAGGACGCAAAAAAAGCCAAAGGCGCAAGCTTGATATCTTCTCACGTTTTAATGCCTTAACTACCTTCTATATCATATGTTTTTTCTAGATCAACAAATATCCTATATAAATCTTTTTGTTTGCTGAAAAATATAATTGTTTCTAATATGCATATTAAGTATTATTACAAAATATGTGTGAAGAAAATGTACAAAATATTGATATTTAGGCCGTTCCTTTTTATAACAAAATCTTAGAAACCAATAAGAATACTGTAATGGCAGTTTTTTAAAGATCATTTTGGCCTCGCTTTCATTGATAATTCGACAATCCTTACATTTCAATATCAACCAAAATAAAAAATTCTCAAGGTAACATTTTGTTAATAAAATTGAATAAACAAGTACGTATACGGTTATTTTTCCACATTAATATCATGGTCAGAGTGACATAGCCAACCCTAATCATTTGAGGAACAAAGAAAGACAAAGATGATGATCAGTGTCACTGTTAAGGCCTTGTTATATGTGTGTATGTAATCTTATGAGCACATCTCAAATAGTTAAAGAGCTAAATGTTCAATCCTCTAGACTAAGAGAAGTGCCCAACAGACATCGCTTATTTAACATGTGCCTAATGCTCGGGAGCCTTCGATGCCTATTAAATAAACACCCATCATTGGATGCTTATTTAGTAGGCGCCCAAACATTGGGCGCTTATTAAGTAGACGTCCAAAATGAATTAAAATATTATTACACAAGCATTGGACGCCTACTAAATAAGCTCCTAGTGCGTCCGACACTAATTCTGAATTCTGAACTAACCCATGAACATTCAGCCTACTTCAGGCTATTGGGGACAAAGATGATTCTGATGTTGAATATTAAAGCTAAAATGGAGGCTTGTTAGAAATGCTCAGAAGTAGTAATTTTATTATTTAAGCTACTTAATGAAAATAAAAAAAATAAAAAATTCTTAAATATACCAAATGGATAAAATCATATAATGAGATAGATGCATCAAAGCTTCCATAGTAACCACTTCAGTTCCGCGCAATTACATATGCGTTCTAGTAAAATACGGTTCTACCATATATTTTTTTCATCGTTTTTTAACCAACCACCAATTATATTTTAATTTATTGATATTTTTCTTTAATGTTAATGGATGAGTGCACTTTGGGAAGATGTCTTTCAATATGAATTGTCACAAAAGCCTATATAGAATAATTATTGACTACCTATCAAGACAAATGTTAAGGCTCGATCTTAGAACATATGAATTATGAACATGCTTACAATCTAAATGGATGTTTGGCAATGAATGCAAATATACAAGAGTGACATTAAAGAAGAATGCATCTTATAAAATCCAGATATGAAAGTAAATATCATTAGTAATGATAGGAAAGCAAATATCCACATCTTGCTAGTATTTGCAGACATATAGACACCTATAGCTTGCGGGGGAAACATTCCTATTTACAATTATGTAAGAAGGTTTTGGACGATTAAGCGTTAGATTTACGAGATAATATCACTGGTAAGGCCTATTTAATGATTTCCTAGCTAAAAAAGACAAAGGAAACACTTGACATTCTATTTGTCATTTTCATGAAAGCATACAAAGAAAAAATATGCACCATAAGAACTAAAGCGAAATCGACTCTATGTTCCTTGGGAAATATTTCAAGTTAGAATTTATGCTATTGAGGCAGGCCAACAACAACGAACCAGCAAATGCTAATTTTAAACAGCCACGTTGCTTCTTCAATGTGGTGCTTAATTTTCTCCCTCGATTAAGGTCACACTTGGCCCAATGCTTTTCTTAAAGTAGATTTGAATGCACTAAATTCTACCTATGGTTTTAATTAATTAGCTGCAATCGCCAAAAAACACGTTGTTTCTCTTCCCTTTAAGAGGCATAATAGAACATTTCATGTTCCATTATCAAACTTTCAAAATTTAATTATTTTGGATATAAGAGTTTTTTTTTCTTTTCAAATCCAAGTAATATTCAATCAAATACAAAAATGATCCTCCCCAATTCAAGTAGACAAGTATTTGAATGAAAAAGAACAAATTCTTGAGAGTATTGCTTGCGATCCAAATATATGATAAAATTACAATGAATAATGACATGCAAGTTGTGTATGTGATAACTTAGTTGGTGTATTAGTTAATGCCCGTCCTAACGTGATCCTTGGTTCAAATTACTATTTGATGCAAACTTTATTAATATACAAATATACAGTGAACAGCATCTATTATTCACCATGCTTCATGCTTTATCTACACCCAATCCTATATCTAGAAGCATCCTTGATGCTTGATGCTTTACTTTAGACATCATGGAATGTGATACTTAACATTTCAATATATTTGCAATGCTATATTCTTCAGAAATGTAAGGTTTCAATACTGAAAATGAAACAAACAGTATTCAAATCTTGTTTGCTCATACCATGTGGTTGGATTGGGATTACAATATTTTGTTGTCTAAATGTGTTGCTATGCAATCATTCAAGACGTTAATGTAAGGACATTTACTGTCAGTGCTTTGCTTGAATTATTTTGAAATAATGGTGTATGGTATGGTAGTATTGGTGATAAGAGTAGTAGGTTTTCAGGATATGTTGTGTGGCCATATCAGCATGAAAACGTCGAAAAGGGAATTAGAAGATGAAATGCTCTATATGCCCAAATGCCATCTGCCCCATTCCCCACAAGATCATAGCTCTTTATTCAGTCACCCTACCTAATTAATTTAATTAATTAATGAACAATGAAGGGTTTAGATTGCACAGGACATGGGACACATGAGATTGGAGACGGGGGAACTGAACCTGAAACTTAGCAGGCTAACACTGACATATGGACCTCATATCTCAGGGTCTCTACTGCAGATAACAAATGGTTTGACTTCTGTTTTTTTTTACTACAAGAGCAACTTCCTAAAATTTTGCTACACAGCGTAGAATTCTAGATCCGATACCAAAAGTGATTACTAAAAGTTCATTGCATCTAGTCTAACAAATCAAAATTTGGAAAAAGGTTAGTGATCTCACATTCAAATCCGCCATAGCAGCAACAGCGAGCTCGTGATTCACAAACTTTGCAAAAGCAACAGCCTGCAGTAAAAAAACAATCATACATATGAATGCCAGCAATAAAATTGAGCACAACCCAAACCCTAACACATGCTACACACCTGATTGCCTCTTCCAGTATACTCAAGAAGGCAACAATCGAACCCAGGCCTTCTCCTAAATAGATTGTGAATCTCACGGGCCTTGACGTCATCAGGAAGCCCGGCGATGAAGAGAGTGTTGATGTCGGATTTGGCGCCAGGGATCGTATACGGTTGAGGTGGCGGAGGAAAATTTTGACTCGGGTAGTAAGGTCCGATGGCGGATGGTGGCGGCGGTTGATGGTAGATGGCTGCCGACTGCGCGATTCCATCGTATTCGTAGCGGTAAGGGAGGGGAGCGGCTGGGGCGTAATATTCCATTTTCTACGGATTTCTGGTCGGGGGGCTATCTGATTTTAAATTTGCAAATTCTATTTCAACCTGGTCTCGGCGTTTATTAAGAAGGGGTATTCACCTATAACACCCTAGTATGTTATTCCTAATACCGCGACTAAAAAATACCACAAAAATCATTATTACTCTCTTATTAATACCGCGCATTTAATAAATAGGAGCTACCACACTTTTTACACTATTTCTATTTCGCTCGATATTCGTTCGTCCTCATTTCTAAAACCGATCAACGAGTTAAACCCTATATCTATAATCGATCAACAAATTCGATGTCGTAGTGCCGAGAAATATACAAAAGTTGTGAATAAGATTTGAATTAAGCAAACAATAAGAGAAGTGAGAGATTAGGGTTTTCAGATCACCATATAATTAAGAGATTACCGTACGAATTTGAATTTTTCTCGCGAGAGCTGCGAAGAAGACAGTGATTACGACAGATTAAGTTTTTAGATTAGTTTGATTAGTTCGGCAAATAATGATTGAGTGAGAGATTAAAATAATGTGGTATTAGGAAGCAAACAAAATCTAATGAGTTTTTTATTATTATTGTGGTATTAGAAAAAACATATTGCGGTGTCCTTAGCACCACACTTTAGCACAAACACAAAATTAAAGAAAAATTTAACCATAAGAACAAGAGGTCAAAAATTTAACCATAATGTCATTTTTTTAATGTAAATAAAGCAATTCAGGGATCCAAAATCATTTTCTATTTTACACTAAAAAAATGTTCTTATGACTAAATTTTTGGCATTTTGACTTTTATGTCTATATTTTTTTTTTTTTTTTTGGTCATTCACACTATTTTCTTATATTGTATTTATTCTTAATAAATCAATATTATTATTATTGCTACTCCAAAAAAGATAAGAAATGCTATTTTTTTAATTAAAAAAAATTAAGGGAGATTTTGTAACGTAACCTTCTCTTAACAATTAAGTAAATGTAGACAAAAATACTTTTTTGTATTTTACCTTAATAATCATTTAGTGAGTTCCTTAAATCATAATCATCTTCTTCCCAAATTAAACAATTAGTCACCTATTATGATAGAACCAAATATTAATGAAATTTCTTCCGTTGGAAAAGAAAATAATATGGTTCTTACTCAAAAAAGCGGGAGGCATGTTGAATTTGTTGAGCAGTCAAAGGGAAAGGTAATCAGTTTCAAGCATTTTTTGCAAATCGGAGGGAATAATTCGTGCTCGACTTATTATTCGACATATATATGCCAAAATAAAATAGATAATTCGGCATTATTACGACGAAGTTGGTAAATATAAGGTTTAGCACTTAATAGCATCCATTCGATGAGCACACACCAAATTAAAATATGAAACACGACCCAATGTTACCGAGTGTATTAAATATAAGAGAGAATTAGGCTAAATGAAAAGACTGAGAACAATTTTAGTATGAAGGACATAAGTTTTAAAATTTGGTTTGAAGGACAACAAAATGATATATTCATATAGCACTGCGAAAATATAATGTTACAACTCGTCTAATAAACATTAATTAATTAATGATTTGATAAAATAAATATTAATCAGAAAAATATTGAGAATCGAACAAAAAGAATTTCAGTGTTGCGTCCATTACGAAATTCTTATTCAGATAGTGTAACATAGTGACGTTCCTGTACCATTTGAGCTAACTAATTACAACTCAAGTCCAACCCAAATTGCACGAAAAGCAGACAGTTATTAGAAAGAAATTAGAGGGTGAGATAAGAAATAAAGAAATATTAGAATAGAAGAAGAATGAAGCGACCTAAAACTTCCCCGGTCTCCGAAGAGATGAGAAAGAACGAATTACTGTGAGGACAAGACAAATCAGAACGCATACAGAAGAACATTTCACTGTTATTACAACAATGCATCAGATTACAAGAATATACAGAGTATAAATGAATATTACACAGAAATATCAGAGATCTAAATTACATTTAAATACCTAGCAGCGGAAAATAATACAATACACAACTAGAAGAGATATACGGATACAAAGCTTTCCGGATATCATTCCAGCTGTAAACCAGGATCCTGTGAATATAAATCTGCAAAACCAAAACTACTAGCTGCCCGTGTCGAAAATAAGGGCACCCAGAGTTTAGGTTAAAACAATAAACTCCAGGTCAGTCATGTGACTGGTGTGAGAACTAAAACAGTTATTTAAAACTTTACTTTAAAAGAGAGTAATTCAAGGGACCACGCCGTATAACACGGAACGGGTTTCCTCCCAAGAATACTAGTGCATAGAATAAACAGCGCAATGCTTTTTCCGAAAAATGAAGCTATTATAAGACCCAGGTCCCATCACACAATGCAACGCAAGCCGGAGGATAGGGTTTTACCTTATAACAGCCAAACATGCTTGATACGTTTAAAACAAATCATTTGATACTATAATAAGTGTAGTGTCAAAAACAATTTCAATCATAAATATAAATCATAGACGGCATGAGTGCCCCATCCCACTATGTCGCCATACTAGGCTCTACAAATAAAGCCGAAATACACGTATTGGAAATTGGATTTCCATCATGGTGGCTCCTGATTCGAAAGATCGATCGCGTAGTACAAATCACTGCGGCTTACGTCTCAGCGAGAGAAAACACCGCTATGCACATCCGCACTTTTGGGACTCAAGTATCACCGCGGCTTACGTCCCAGCAAGAGAAAACACCGCTTACTCTATCCCTCCGAGCACGAAGCTCACGGTCGACCGAATCCACTACACTAAAAATGTATACTGATCAAACCATCAGTTTACCACCATCCCGGGCTGTGAGGCTCGCGGATCAACGCTATACACAAAGCCATGCTATATCAGCTGCGCTTTGATCATCAACCACCAAACTTTGCTTTTCAACAAAAGTCTGGATCACTGCAACTCAGTATGCCACACTATCAATCCATATCGTACCACTGATTTCTGCCAATATATAACCTCTGAGCTCATATGTCTCAGAGAAGGGCGTTAAGCAAGAGAATAAATTCTCCGCCGCCAAACAGATATATATTTAGCAGAGATCAACAAATACAATATAAAGGAATACAATGTCAGACACACCATCCATTTACAAGTCCGTTCTAGGTCTGAACGAAACCGGAGGCACTTTCCTCGCATATCCTTCCATCTCCAAGTACGTCTGGACGACCGCCAACTATTTCCATCCTCTTGGGTGTACAGCCCAATCAGGATCGTCAGTAACTATCCAAACGATGTGAAGACTTCCGGCCTTCAACCACCGTCTTCACCTTCGACATCTCGTCGAATCGGTTATTCAGAATGGGTGTAAACCCGGCCTTTCTGAATAACCCACGTATATGATAAACAAATGTTACCCAAACACATCAAACGCCTCATTCCAATTCAGAATATTCTTTTATTCACAAAATCACATTTTTAGGGAAAGGTTCCCATTAATTTTATCCAAGATAAATTCTTCTAAATTTATTCTTTAATCTTCCTTTGGATATCATTTCAAACCATATTATGGTTTTCCAAACTAGTCGGGATTAGCGAACCACACCGAAGTAATTATTATTTTATTTCCCAATCCCAACCTAGATATCCCATGGAGAAAACTGGTAATACTCCACATCTAACACCACTGTGTTATCGGTAAAATTAATTACCATTTCACGTTCAAATCTAATTAAAGATTTAACTATCGCTTTGGAGCAAAACTGGTGGTACTCCATTCTCGATCACCTTTCAGATTTGATAATTTAAATAATCACTTCATTTTTCAATCTAATTAAAGATTCATTAAAACTCCACTTAGTTTTAATCTTCTCAAAAATCGATATCCTGCCTTTAACTGGGTTAAAGAACCAAGGTCTTCTAAAACACAATTCACGATAAACCCAAATCACATTTGATATTAAATACAAGGCTCTAAATAGAAAATATATCGGCTTACATTCAATATCAAATTCTGAAACCAACATATATCGTATTGGAAATAACGATATAAAATATATCTTTCAAATCCCCATAACAATATTTGTATAGTCACGAAATCCAACATCAAAATATCCCGAAGATAATTTCAATTCAACTCCAGTCCAATCCACGTATTGGGAGTATTGATTATTTTTAAAATCACTTTCAAATTCAATTTATTTATTTCAAAAATAAATTGATTTTAATTCTAGTTCAAAACTAGTTTATTTCGATAAAAATCTATTTTTATCTTTTCAAATGTGGAATTTTCCAGCTCAACTCTTTCCAATCCATATATTATGATTTTACACAAATTATAGATATTTTTAATAATTTTACCAAGGCCCGTACAGTCGATTTCCAACAACGGCCATCGAACTGCACTTACAGCGACCTTTTTCGAATTTGATTTGGACATAACTCCAAATCCAACCGTTAGATTTCAAATTTCTAATATTCATTGGAAAGCTCTTTTCGATACGAACCCAACGGTTCCGGTTTTAGGAGAATCCGACGGTCGGATCTCCCGCAATGTCCATTTGAAATAAATGGTCGAAATTCACGAACTGCCGCGGCGCGGCGCGTTCTATTCAGGCCATTATATATGTAATATATATATATTATATATATTTCGTCGATTTCCTTTTAAAACGAATTTTATAAATAGTTCTACATTCGTTTCAAAACAATTTCAACTTCCATTTCAATTCAAATCAAAATTGAATTCTTCTTTATAAATTCGTTTTAAAATTCATTTCTATTCAATTCAATTTGAATTCATTTCGAATTCGCTTTCAATTCAATTCATTTCGAAATCGTTTTCAATTCAATTCATTTCGAAATCGTTTTCAATTCAATTCATTTCGAAATCGTTTTCAATTCAATTCATTTCGAAATCGTTTTCAATTCAATTCATTTCGAAATGAATAAAATCGATATAAATATCGTTTACGTCAAAATGGCGTCAATCTAATCAACACGGCTTTATATTTTCAAAACTTATTTATTCTATCCAACAAATGAATATTATCTCATTCAACACATGAATCTATATTTATTTCAACACACGACTAATCTCAACACATGAGTACTGTCAACACATCACTATTTTTATATTCAACACATGAATTTTCTTTTATAATATTCATTACTTTCCCGATTGGAATGAGGCCCAATCAATCACCATATGACGTTAATTATATGGATTCCATACAACACATGTATATAATAGCAATAATAAACAATCAAACATCAACCAAAGTGCACTACACTGTATAAGCATCAAATATAGATATCTTACGCTTATAACAGCCTGTCAATCAATCGATCGACATATTTAATCAATCAGGATGAGTGAACTTCAAATTTCATCCCAAACCCGTGTGGGGTTTCAAACAATCAAACACAGATTTTTAGTTGTGCAGTTGGGCGATGTGTAAAATTTATCGACCCATTCAATATCAGTCAAATCAGTGTATATAAACAAATCGGTCGATTTGTTTATAAATATTCATTTATTCACTTTCACGTTAAAAATTATATTTTTAACGACAAAAATATTTATTTCAACACTTGAATTTCTATTCAGTTCATTTACACAATAAAAATGATATTTTTATTTTTCTAACATATTTTAGAAAATTTCGGCGGCATAACGGCACGATACTAGAAACGGGACGAGGCCTAGCCTTATCCCCAGTCTAGTGAAGGCCCACGCCATTCACACATCAATCAAATCAATTTTATTTCACCAAACAATTCAGTTCAAACCAAATCATCACTAATCTATGCAACCAAACAAACAAGTCCATGGTCTGTGGACGATTGTGTCGGGTGCTACTAAGCACCGTCTGCATCCTAGTATATATATATTACTAGAAAAGAAATTGAAAGGTGAGAAATTCTCACCAAAAAGCTATCCTAGCTCCACGGCACTTCATTGATAGAAATCTTCATCGCTATCGCATCTTCGTCATCTTCGTTGCCCGTATACACTGTATATATAAAAATCACATTTTTATATTCTCTATTATATAAAAATCATATTTTTATCGCTAACTTCATATTGTGAAAATAGAATTTTCATCGCTATTTCATATTTGTAAAAATAGAATTTTCAAAAATATATATTTCGCCTTTATAAAAATAAAGATTTCCCTTTATAAAAATAAAGTTTATATTTTCCTCGAAGTAAAAATCATATTTTTACTTCACTACTCATATCAAAATATCGTCTTTTCATATCTAAAAATATCGCCTTTTCATTTTGCTACCTATATAAAGATGATATTTTTAATATTCCTATCATGTAAAAATTATATTTTTAATTCTCTACCTAACCAAAAATCGTATTTTTATATCATCTATATAGTAAAGACTATATTTTTAATACTTTAAAAATATAAAAGTCATATTTTTATTACTTTAAAAATATAAAAATCATATTTTTACTTCTTCTACTCAATAAAAATTCTGTCTTTTCTATTTTAAAAAAACTGATCTTTTCTATTTTAAAGTTCAAACCTTTCTCTTTTTAAAGTTTAAATCTTTTTCTATTCTAAAGTCTAAAAATAAAATCAGTTTTTAAAACCTTTTCAAAATCAGTTTTTAAATGCTTTTCAAAAAATTCGGTTTTTAAACCTCTTAGCAAATTCAGTTTAAAATCCTAAAAAAAATCAGTTTATAAATCCTAGAAAAAAAATCAGTTTATTTTCTATAAAAAAAATCAGTTTATAAATTCTTTAAAAATCAGTAATTAGTTTACTGCAAAACAAAAATAAAATAACTAAAAGCTCACCGTAGATTTCGAAGTGGAGGGAAGAAGAAGGAGCGTCGGCGGCTCGTTGGTGGCGTTCGGAGGTGTCGCGGCGGCTTCGAGGCTTCGACTGGGGGGCTGCTTCGATTCGACGTCGCGAGGGTTCGTCGGCGTCTTCGAGACGAGGCGGCGGCTTCGAGGTAAGGCGGTGGCGATGTCTGGAGGGAGGAAGCGGCGGCGATTTGATTTAGGTTAGGTTTTCTTTTTTTTTGTTTCTGGTAAATGAATCGGGGGGGGGGCAATGAAGAAGAAAAAGGGGGGAAAGAAATTAAAATAATATTTTTTTTTCTTTTATTATTTAATTATTTAAAAAGGTTGACTTTTACATACGACCTCGAAACGAGGCCTACCGCCTGTCGTCCATAGCGTTTTACCCCCATTCCGAACACAATGGGATATGTATTGTAAGCTGGTTTGATCGTTACAATCAGTTTCCGTTGAAATTACATTTAAATCCTTATATTGAATTTTAAACGTACATTTCAAATTACCGGGGTCACATACTAACTCGAAAAATTCCAAAAAATATTTTCTAGCTTCGTATTGACGATACGGTCCTAACAAAACTAGTTTCGTCGAATTCTGAGACCGTTAGAAAAATGGCCATTTTCCAGTCGATTAAAATCAACTGAAACCGGTCGAACGCGTTTTCCTTTGCCACGCTCACATATTGATTCGAAAAATTATGAAATTTGAAACCTAGCAATAATTTAACATCACGGACCCAACAAAACTGGTTTCGTCGAAATCCGAGGTCGTTTGCAAAATGTCCATTTTTAAGGGCCTGCATTCCATAGCGACTATTCAGAATTTTCAACTGGACATAACTTTTGATCCCCGCTATGAAATTTTGATTTTTCGGATTCGTTGGAAAGATATTATCAATTAGATCCTATCATTTTTGGTTTCACTAAAATCCGGATTGTTTTGCACCCGGTACATTCAATTGAAGTTTGAAATCGAATTATCGAACTACCGCGCCATTTTCAATTCTCTTTATAATTATATATAAATATTTATATTCTAACGACGGCGTATATAAATATATACGTCGAATTATATTCAAAATAAATTTCTCGTCGATTTTATTTAAAATAATTCATTTTAAATATCCAAAATTCGCTAAAATTGCCAAAATAAAATTTTTAAACTGGCCCAGATTTTCGGGTTATTACAATCTCCCCCACTTAAAACTTTTCGTCCCCGAAAAGGAACAAAGTCGAAAGTGGTTTGATTATTCAGCTCTACGCTCGATCTGGCTTCTATTCTCCAACTCTTTAGTTTCTGAGAATTTTCAAAATTTCAAAAATTTGGCTAACACCCTAAATTTTCGAAAAATTTCGCCATAACCTCCCCTGCAATGGGAGCATCGGGGAATTTCAAATAGCTTCCCCGGTCCTTCAGATCTCAAAAAGAAAAAGAAAAAGCCAAGCGGCTAGCCAATAGGCTCATAAAATCATCATCACCCAAACAAACAGTAAATTATAGTAAACATGTACCTATTTGTCGGGCAAACAAATTTTATTCTCTGGCTCTAGCCTCCTTGCTATGACCTGTTCAATGTAAGTATATGTATATGCAAGCAAATGCGACCAATTATCAATATAGTTCAATATTTGGTACAATTAGACATAATGGTTCAAAATTATCAAACAAATGAACAAACAACACAAACATCAATCAATTAGTGAATTAGAGTTTCAAATTCATAATTTTTGATATATATACAAAAAATCATGTTTTGATGCCAATTCACAACAATGTATTCTAGCTATATTAGTTTTGGTTCTCACACCAGTTTAATGGAAATATATAGAAGTCACACCTTCGAAACACAAATATAAATACTGATGATGTGGCCACATCACCAGAATTATCCCCGGGTGTCTAGAATGTGATTCTATATCTATCCAGTATATTAAAACTTCGACTATACGTTCATGACGCGTATACGCGAAATCTATATATACTCGATTGTCCAAATTCAAGATAAATAAATAATCAAATACGTATAAAGAGATTTAAATTTTCAAAACAAAATTGTTTTCATTTGAAAAATATACTCTTCACACTCGTTCTAGGATACTACTGATCCTATCTCTAACGAGTCATTCTAATTGGATATTGCTAATCCAATATCTGATGAATTCTTTCGTATGTTTCTAATGTGTCTTGTTCTCGAGCTCTGTAAACCAAAGCTCTGATACCAAATGAAGCGACCCAAAACTTCCCCGATCTCCGAAGAGATGAGAAAGAACGAATTACTGTGAGGACAAGACAAATCAGAACGCATACAGAAGAACATTTCACTGTTATTACAACAATGCATCAGATTACAAGAATATACAGAGTATAAATGAATATTACACAGAAATATCAGAGATCTAAATTACATTTAAATACCTAGCAGTGGAAAATAATACAATACACAACTAGAAGAGATATACGGATACAAAGCTTTCCGGATATCATTCCAGCTGTAAACCAGGATCCTGTGAATATAAATCTGCAAAACCAAAACTACTAGCTGCCCGTGTCGAAAATAAGGGCACCCAGAGTTTAGGTTAAAACAATAAACTCCAGGTCAGTCATGTGACTGGTGTGAGAACTAAAACAGTTATTTAAAACTTTACTTTAAAAGAGAGTAATTCAAGGGACCACGCCGTATAACACGGAACGGGTTTCCTCCCAAGAATACTAGTGCATAGAATAAACAGCGCAATGCTTTTTCCGAAAAATGAAGCTATTATAAGACCCAGGTCCCATCACACAATGCAACGCAAGCCGAAGGATAGGGTTTTACCTTATAACAGCCAAACATGCTTGATACGTTTAAAACAAATCATTTGATACTATAATAAGTGTAGTGTCAAAAACAATTTCAATCATAAATATAAATCATAGACGGCATGAGTGCCCCATCCCACTATGTCGCCATACTAGGCTCTACAAATAAAGCCGAAATACACGTATTGGAAATTGGATTTCCATCATGGTGGCTCCTGATTCGAAAGATCGATCGCGTAGTACAAATCACCGCGGCTTACGTCTCAGCGAGAGAAAACACCGCTATGCACATCCGCACTTTTGGGACTCAAGTATCACCGCGGCTTACGTCCCAGCAAGAGAAAACACCGCTTACTCTATCCCTCCGAGCACGAAGCTCAATATCGGTCGACCGAATCCACTACACTAAAAATGTATACTGATCAAACCATCAGTTTACCACCATCCCGGGTTGTGAGGCTCGCGGATCAACGCTATACACAAAGCCATGCTATATCAGCTGCGCTTTGATCATCAACCACCAAACTTTGCTTTTCAACAAAAGTCTGGATCACTGCAACTCAGTATGCCACACTATCAATCCATATCGTACCACTGATTTCTGCCAATATATAACCTCTGAGCTCATATGTCTCAGAGAAGGGCGTTAAGCAAGAGAATAAATTCTCCGCCGCCAAACAGATATATATTTAGCAGAGATCAACAAATACAATATAAAGGAATACAATGTCAGACACACCATCCATTTACAAGTCCGTTCTAGTCTGAACGAAACCGGAGGCACTTTCCTCGCATATCCTTCCATCTCCAAGTACGTCTGGACGACCGCCAACTATTTCCATCCTCTTGGGTGTACAGCCCAATCAGGATCGTCAGTAACTATCCAAACGATGTGAAGACTTCCGGCCTTCAACCACCGTCTTCACCTTCGACATCTCGTCGAATCGGTTATTCAGAATGGGTGTAAACCCGGCCTTTCTGAATAACCCACGTATATGATAAACAAATGTTACCCAAACACATCAAACGCCTCATTCCAATTCAGAATATTCTTTTATTCACAAAATCACATTTTTAGGGAAAGGTTCCCATTAATTTTATCCAAGATAAATTCTTCTAAATTTATTCTTTAATCTTCCTTTGGATATCATTTCAAACCATATTATGGTTTTCCAAACTAGTCGGGATTAGCGAACCACACCGAAGTAATTATTATTTTATTTCCCAATCCCAACCTATATATCCCATGGAGAAAACTGGTAATACTCCACATCTAACACCACTGTGTTATCGGTAAAATTAATTACCATTTCACGTTCAAATCTAATTAAAGATTTAACTATCGCTTTGGAGCAAAACTGGTGGTACTCCATTCTCGATCACCTTTCAGATTTGATAATTTAAATAATCACTTCATTTTTCAATCTAATTAAAGATTCATTAAAACTCCACTTAGTTTTAATCTTCTCAAAAATCGATATCCTGCCTTTAACTGGGTTAAAGAACCAAGGTCTTCTAAAACACAATTCACGATAAACCCAAATCACATTTGATATTAAATACAAGGCTCTAAATAGAAAATATATCGGCTTACATTCAATATCAAATTCTGAAACCAACATATATCGTATTGGAAATAACGATATAAAATATATCTTTCAAATCCCCATAACAATATTTGTATAGTCACGAAATCCAACATCGAAATATCCCGAAGATAATTTCAATTCAACTCCAGTCCAATCCACGTATTGGGAGTATTGATTATTTTTAAAATCACTTTCAAATTCAATTTATTTATTTCAAAAATAAATTGATTTTAATTCTAGTTCAAAACTAGTTTATTTCGATAAAAATCTATTTTTATCTTTTCAAATGTGGAATTTTCCAGCTCAACTCTTTCCAATCCATATATTATGATTTTACACAAATTATAGATATTTTTAATAATTTTACCAAGGCCCGTACAGTCGATTTCCAACAACGGCCATCGAACTGCACTTACAGCGACCTTTTTCGAATTTGATTTGGACATAACTCCAAATCCAACCGTTAGATTTCAAATTTCTAATATTCATTGGAAAGCTCTTTTCGATACGAACCCAACGGTTCCGGTTTTAGGAGAATCCGACGGCCGGATCTCCCGCAATGTCCGTTTGAAATAAATAGTCGAAATTCACGAACTTCCGCGGCGCGGCGCGTTCTATTCAGGCCATTATATATGTAATATATATATATTATATATATTTCGTCGATTTCCTTTTAAAACGAATTTTATAAATAGTTCTACATTCGTTTCAAAACAATTTCAACTTCCATTTCAATTCAAATCAAAATTGAATTCTTCTTTATAAATTCGTTTTAAAATTCATTTCTATTCAATTCAATTTGAATTCATTTCGAATTCGCTTTCAATTCAATTCATTTCGAAATCGTTTTCAATTCAATTCATTTCGAAATCGTTTTCAATTCAATTCATTTCGAAATCGTTTTCAATTCAATTCATTTCGAAATCGTTTTCAATTCAATTCATTTCGAAATGAATAAAATCGATATAAATATCGTTTACGTCAAAATGGCGTCAATCTAATCAACACGGCTTTATATTTTCAAAACTTCTTTATTCTATCCAACAAATGAATATTATCCCATTCAACACATGAATCTATATTTATTTCAACACACGACTAATCTCAACACATGAGTACTGTCAACACATCACTATTTTTATATTCAACACATGAATTTTCTTTTATAATATTCATTACTTTCCCGATTGGAATGAGGCCCAATCAATCACCATATGACGTTAATTATATGGATTCCATACAACACATGTATATAATAGCAATAATAAACAATCAAACATCAACCAAAGTGCACTACACTGTATAAGCATCAAATATAGATATCTTACGCTTATAACAGCCTGTCAATCAATCGATCGACATATTTAATCAATCAGGATGAGTGAACTTCAAATTTCATCCCAAACCCGTGTGGGGTTTCAAACAATCAAACACAGATTTTTAGTTGTGCAGTTGGGCGATGTGTAAAATTTATCGACCCATTCAATATCAGTCAAATCAGTGTATATAAACAAATCGGCCGATTTGTTTATAAATATTCATTTATTCACTTTCACGTTAAAAATTATATTTTTAACGACAAAAATATTTATTTCAACACTTGAATTTCTATTCAGTTCATTTACACAATAAAAATGATATTTTTATTTTTCTAACATATTTTAGAAAATTTCGGCGGCATAACGGCACGATACTAGAAACGGGACGAGGCCTAGCCTTATCCCCGGTCTAGTGAAGGCCCACGCCATTCACACATCAATCAAATCAATTTTATTTCACCAAACAATTCAGTTCAAACCAAATCATCACTAATCTATGCAACCAAACAAACAAGTCCATGGTCTGTGGACGATTGTGTCGGGTGCTACTAAGCACCGTCTGCATCCTAGTATATATATATTACTAGAAAAGAAATTGAAAGGTGAGAAATTCTCACCAAAAAGCTATCCTAGCTCCACGACACTTCATTGATAGAAATCTTCATCGCTATCGCATCTTCGTCATCTTCGTTGCCCGTATACACTGTATATATAAAAATCACCTTTTTATATTCTCTATTATATAAAAATCATATTTTTATCGCTAACTTCATATTGTGAAAATAGAATTTTCATCGCTATTTCATATTTGTAAAAATAGAATTTTCAAAAATATATATTTCGCCTTTATAAAAATAAAGATTTCCCTTTATAAAAATAAAGTTTATATTTTCCTCGAAGTAAAAATCATATTTTTACTTCACTACTCATATCAAAATATCGTCTTTTCATATCTAAAAATATCGCCTTTTCATTTTGCTACCTATATAAAGATGATATTTTTAATATTCCTATCATGTAAAAATTATATTTTTAATTCTCTACCTAACCAAAAATCATATTTTTATATCATCTATATAGTAAAGACTATATTTTTAATACTTTAAAAATATAAAAGTCATATTTTTATTACTTTAAAAATATAAAATCATATTTTTACTTCTTCTACTCAATAAAAATTCCGTCTTTTCTATTTTAAAAAAACTGATCTTTTCTATTTTAAAGTTCAAACCTTTCTCTTTTTAAAGTTTAAATCTTTTTCTATTCTAAAGTCTAAAAATAAAATCAATTTTTAAAACCTTTTCAAAATCAGTTTTTAAATGCTTTTCAAAAAATTCGGTTTTTAAACCTCTTAGCAAATTCAGTTTAAAATCCTAAAAAAAATCAGTTTATAAATCCTAGAAAAAAAATCAGTTTATTTTCTATAAAAAAAATCAGTTTATAAATTCTTTAAAAATCAGTAATTAGTTTACTGCAAAACAAAAATAAAATAACTAAAAGCTCACCGTAGATTTCGAAGTGGAGGGAAGAAGAAGGAGCGTCGGCGGCTCGTTCGTGGCGTTCGGAGGTGTCGCGGCGGCTTCGAGGCTTCGACTGGGGGGCTGCTTCGATTCGACGTCGCGAGGGTTCGTCGGCGTCTTCGAGACGAGGCGGCGGCTTCGAGGTAAGGCGGTGGCGATGTCTGGAGGGAGGAAGCGGCGGCGATTTGATTTAGGTTAGGTTTTCTTTTTTTTGTTTCTGGTAAATGAATCGGGGGGGGGGGGGGCAATGAAGAAGAAAAAGGGGGGAAAGAAATTAAAATAATATATTTTTTTTTCTTTTATTATTTAATTATTTAAAAAGGTTGACTTTTACATACGACCTCGAAACGAGGCCTACCGCCTGTCGTCCATAGCGTTTTACCCCCATTTCGAACACAATGGGATATGTATTGTAAGCTGGTTTGATCGTTACAATCAGTTTCTGTTGAAATTACATTTAAATCCTTATATTGAATTTTAAACGTACATTTCAAATTACCGGGGTCACATACTAACTCGAAAAATTCCAGAAAATATTTTCTAGCTTCGTATTGACGATACGGTCCTAACAAAACTAGTTTCGTCGAATTCTGAGACCGTTAGAAAAATGGCCATTTTCCAGTCGATTAAAATCAACTGAAACCGGTCGAACGCGTTTTCCTTTGCCACGCTCACATATTGATTCGAAAAATTATGAAATTTGAAACCTAGCAATAATTTAACATCACGGACCCAACAAAACTGGTTTCGTCGAAATCCGAGGTCGTTTGCAAAATGTCCATTTTTAAGGGCCTGCATTCCATAGCGACTATTCAAAATTTTCAACTGGACATAACTTTTGATCCCCGCTATGAAATTTTGATTTTTCGGATTCGTTGGAAAGATATTATCAATTAGATCCTATCATTTTTGGTTTCACTAAAATCCGGATTGTTTTGCACCCGGTACATTCAATTGAAGTTTGAAATCGAATTATCGAACTACCGCGCCATTTTCAATTCTCTTTATAATTATATATAAATATTTATATTCTAACGACGGCGTATATAAATATATACGTCGAATTATATTCAAAATAAATTTCTCGTCGATTTTATTTAAAATAATTCATTTTAAATATCCAAAATTAGCTAAAATTGCCAAAATAAAATTTTTAAACTGGCCCAGATTTTCGGGTTATTACAATCTCCCCCACTTAAAACTTTTCGTCCCCGAAAAGGAACAAAGTCGAAAGTGGTTTGATTATTCAGCTCTACGCTCGATCTGGCTTCTATTCTCCAACTCTTTAGTTTCTGAGAATTTTCAAAATTTCAAAAATTTGGCTAACACCCTAAATTTTCGAAAAATTTCGCCATAACCTCCCCTGCAATGGGAGCATCGGGGAATTTCAAATAGCTTCCCCGGTCCTTCAGATCTCAAAAAGAAAAAGAAAAAGCCAAGCGGCTAGCCAATAGGCTCATAAAATCATCATCACCCAAACAAACAGTAAATTATAGTAAACATGTACCTATTTGTCGGGCAAACAAATTTTATTCTCTGGCTCTAGCCTCCTTGCTATGACCTGTTCAATGTAAGTATATGTATATGCAAGCAAATGCGACCAATTATCAATATAGTTCAATATTTGGTACAATTAGACATAATGGTTCAAAATTATCAAACAAATGAACAAACAACACAAACATCAATCAATTAGTGAATTAGAGTTTCAAATTCATAATTTTTGATATATATACAAAAAATCATGTTTTGATGCCAATTCACAACAATGTATTCTAGCTATATTAGTTTTGGTTCTCACACCAGTTTAATGGAAATATATAGAAGTCACACCTTCGAAACACGAATATAAATACTGATGATGTGGCCACATCACCAGAATTATCCCCGGGTGTCTAGAATGTGATTCTATATCTATCCAGTATATTAAAACTTCGACTATACGTTCATGACGCGTATACGCGAAATCTATATATACTCGATTGTCCAAATTCAAGATAAATAAATAATCAAATACGTATAAAGAGATTTAAATTTTCAAAACAAAATTGTTTTCATTTGAAAAATATACTCTTCACACTCGTTCTAGGATACTACTGATCCTATCTCTAACGAGTCATTCTAATTGGATATTGCTAATCCAATATCTGATGAATTCTTTCGTATGTTTCTAATGTGTCTTGTTCTCGAGCTCTGTAAACCAAAGCTCTGATACCAAATGAAGCGACCCAAAACTTCCCCGGTCTCCGAAGAGATGAGAAAGAACGAATTACTGTGAGGACAAGACAAATCAGAACGCATACAGAAGAACATTTCACTGTTATTACAACAATGCATCAGATTACAAGAATATACAGAGTATAAATGAATATTACACAGAAATATCAGAGATCTAAATTACATTTAAATACCTAGCAGTGGAAAATAATACAATACACAACTAGAAGAGATATACGGATACAAAGCTTTCCGGATATCATTCCAGCTGTAAACCAGGATCCTGTGAATATAAATCTGCATAACCAAAACTACTAGCTGCCCGTGTCGAAAATAAGGGCACCCAGAGTTTAGGTTAAAACAATAAACTCCAGGTCAGTCATGTGACTGGTGTGAGAACTAAAACAGTTATTTAAAACTTTACTTTAAAAGAGAGTAATTCAAGGGACCACGCCGTATAACACGGAACGGGTTTCCTCCCAAGAATACTAGTGCATAGAATAAACAACGCAATGCTTTTTCCGAAAAATGAAGCTATTATAAGACCCAGGTCCCATCACACAATGCAACGCAAGCCGGAGGATAGGGTTTTACCTTATAACAGCCAAACATGCTTGATACGTTTAAAACAAATCATTTGATACTATAATAAGTGTAGTGTCAAAAACAATTTCAATCATAAATATAAATCATAGACGGCATGAGTGCCCCATCCCACTATGTCGCCATACTAGGCTCTACAAATAAAGCCGAAATACACGTATTGGAAATTGGATTTCCATCATGGTGGCTCCTGATTCGAAAGATCGATCGCGTAGTACAAATCACCGCGGCTTACGTCTCAGCGAGATAAAACACCGCTATGCACATCCGCACTTTTGGGACTCAAGTATCACCGCGGCTTACGTCCCAGCAAGAGAAAACACCGCTTACTCTATCCCTCCGAGCACGAAGCTCAATATCGGTCGACCGAATCCACTACACTAAAAATGTATACTGATCAAACCATCAGTTTACCACCATCCCGGGCTGTGAGGCTCGCGGATCAACGCTATACACAAAGCCATGCTATATCAGCTGCGCTTTGATCATCAACCACCAAACTTTGCTTTTCAACAAAAGTCTGGATCACTGCAACTCAGTATGCCACACTATCAATCCATATCGTACCACTGATTTCTGCCAATATATAACCTCTGAGCTCATATGTCTCAGAGAAGGGCGTTAAGCAAGAGAATAAATTCTCCGCCGCCAAACAGATATATATTTAGCAGAGATCAACAAATACAATATAAAGGAATACAATGTCAGACACACCATCCATTTACAAGTCCGTTCTAGTCTGAACGAAACCGGAGGCACTTTCCTCGCATATCCTTCCATCTCCAAGTACGTCTGGACGACCGCCAACTATTTCCATCCTCTTGGGTGTACAGCCCAATCAGGATCGTCAGTAACTATCCAAACGATGTGAAGACTTCCGGCCTTCAACCACCGTCTTCACCTTCGACATCTCGTCGAATCGGTTATTCAGAATGGGTGTAAACCCGGCCTTTCTGAATAACCCACGTATATGATAAACAAATGTTACCCAAACACATCAAACGCCTCATTCCAATTCAGAATATTCTTTTATTCACAAAATCACATTTTTAGGGAAAGGTTCCCATTAATTTTATCCAAGATAAATTCTTCTAAATTTATTCTTTAATCTTCCTTTGGATATCATTTCAAACCATATTATGGTTTTTCAAACTAGTCGGGATTAGCGAACCACACCGAAGTAATTATTATTTTATTTCCCAATCCCAACCTATATATCCCATGGAGAAAACTGGTAATACTCCACATCTAACACCACTGTGTTATCGGTAAAATTAATTACCATTTCACGTTCAAATCTAATTAAAGATTTAACTATCGCTTTGGAGCAAAACTGGTGGTACTCCATTCTCGATCACCTTTCAGATTTGATAATTTAAATAATCACTTCATTTTTCAATCTAATTAAAGATTCATTAAAACTCCACTTAGTTTTAATCTTCTCAAAAATCGATATCCTGCCTTTAACTGGGTTAAAGAACCAAGGTCTTCTAAAACACAATTCACGATAAACCCAAATCACATTTGATATTAAATACAAGGCTCTAAATAGAAAATATATCGGCTTACATTCAATATCAAATTCTGAAACCAACATATATCGTATTGGAAATAACGATATAAAATATATCTTTAAAATCCCCATAACAATATTTGTATAGTCACGAAATCCAACATCGAAATATCCCGAAGATAATTTCAATTCAACTCCAGTCCAATCCACGTATTGGGAGTATTGATTATTTTTAAAATCACT
The DNA here is from genome assembly GCA_030737875.1 of Allium sativum. Classification (NCBI taxonomy): domain Eukaryota; kingdom Viridiplantae; phylum Streptophyta; class Magnoliopsida; order Asparagales; family Amaryllidaceae; genus Allium; species Allium sativum. The sequence goes on from CM060922.1 coordinate 737,767,905, forward strand.
TTCAAATTCAATTTATTTATTTCAAAAATAAATTGATTTTAATTCTAGTTCAAAACTAGTTTATTTCGATAAAAATCTATTTTTTTTATCTTTTCAAATGTGGAATTTTCCAGCTCAACTCTTTCCAATCCATATATTATGATTTTACACAAATTATAGATATTTTTAATAATTTTACCAAGGCCCGTACAGTCGATTTCCAACAACGGCCATCGAACTGCACTTACAGCGACCTTTTTCGAATTTGATTTGGACATAACTCCAAATCCAACCGTTAGATTTCAAATTTCTAATATTCATTGGAAAGCTCTTTTCGATACGAACCCAACGGTTCCGGTTTTAGGAGAATCCGACGGTCGGATCTCCCGCAATGTCCGTTTGAAATAAATGGTCGAAATTCACGAACTGCCGCGGCGCGGCGCGTTCTATTCAGGCCATTATATATGTAATATATATATATTATATATATTTCGTCGATTTCCTTTTAAAACGAATTTTATAAATAGTTCTACATTCGTTTCTAAACAATTTCAACTTCCATTTCAATTCAAATCAAAATTGAATTCTTCTTTATAAATTCGTTTTAAAATTCATTTCTATTCAATTCAATTTGAATTCATTTCGAATTCGCTTTCAATTCAATTCATTTCGAAATCGTTTTCAATTCAATTCATTTCGAAATCGTTTTCAATTCAATTCATTTCGAAATCGTTTTCAATTCAATTCATTTCGAAATGAATAAAATCGATATAAATATCGTTTACGTCAAAATGGCGTCAATCTAATCAACACGGCTTTATATTTTCAAAACTTCTTTATTCTATCCAACAAATGAATATTATCCCATTCAACACATGAATCTATATTTATTTCAACACACGACTAATCTCAACACATGAGTACTGTCAACACATCACTATTTTTATATTCAACACATGAATTTTCTTTTATAATATTCATTACTTTCCCGATTGGAATGAGGCCCAATCAATCACCATATGACGTTAATTATATGGATTCCATACAACACATGTATATAATAGCAATAATAAACAATCAAACATCAACCAAAGTGCACTACACTGTATAAGCATCAAATATAGATATCTTACGCTTATAACAGCCTGTCAATCAATCGATCGACATATTTAATCAATCAGGATGAGTGAACTTCAAATTTCATCCCAAACCCGTGTGGGGTTTCAAACAATCAAACACAGATTTTTAGTTGTGCAGTTGGGCGATGTGTAAAATTTATCGACCCATTCAATATCAGTCAAATCGGTGTATATAAACAAATCGGCCGATTTGTTTATAAATATTCATTTATTCACTTTCACGTTAAAAATTATATTTTTAACGACAAAAATATTTATTTCAACACTTGAATTTCTATTCAGTTCATTTACACAATAAAAATGATATTTTTATTTTTCTAACATATTTTAGAAAATTTCGGCGGCATAACGGCACGATACTAGAAACGGGACGAGGCCTAGCCTTATCCCCGGTCTAGTGAAGGCCCACGCCATTCACACATCAATCAAATCAATTTTATTTCACCAAACAATTCAGTTCAAACCAAATCATCACTAATCTATGCAACCAAACAAACAAGTCCATGGTTTGTGGACGATTGTGTCGGGTGCTACTAAGCACCGTCTGCATCCTAGTATATATATATTACTAGAAAAGAAATTGAAAGGTGAGAAATTCTCACCAAAAAGCTATCCTAGCTCCACGGCACTTCATTGATAGAAATCTTCATCGCTATCGCATCTTCGTCATCTTCGTTGCCCGTATACACTGTATATATAAAAATCACCTTTTTATATTCTCTATTATATAAAAATCATATTTTTATCGCTAACTTCATATTGTGAAAATAGAATTTTCATCGCTATTTCATATTTGTAAAAATAGAATTTTCAAAAATATATATTTCGCCTTTATAAAAATAAAGATTTCCCTTTATAAAAATAAAGTTTATATTTTCCTCGAAGTAAAAATCATATTTTTACTTCACTACTCATATCAAAATATCGTCTTTTCATATCTAAAAATATCGCCTTTTCATTTTGCTACCTATATAAAGATGATATTTTTAATATTCCTATCATGTAAAAATTATATTTTTAATTCTCTACCTAACCAAAAATCATATTTTTATATCATCTATATAGTAAAGACTATATTTTTAATACTTTAAAAATATAAAAGTCATATTTTTATTACTTTAAAAATATAAAAATCATATTTTTACTTCTTCTACTCAATAAAAATTCCGTCTTTTCTATTTTAAAAAAACTGATCTTTTCTATTTTAAAGTTCAAACCTTTCTCTTTTTAAAGTTTAAATCTTTTTCTATTCTAAAGTCTAAAAATAAAATCAGTTTTTAAAACCTTTTCAAAATCAGTTTTTAAATGCTTTTCAAAAAATTCGGTTTTTAAACCTCTTAGCAAATTCAGTTTAAAATCCTAAAAAAAATCAGTTTATAAATCCTAGAAAAAAAATCAGTTTATTTTCTATAAAAAAATCAGTTTATAAATTCTTTAAAAATCAGTAATTAGTTTACTGCAAAACAAAAATAAAAACAAAAATAAAATAACAAAAAGCTCACCGTAGATTTCGAAGTGGAGGGAAGAAGAAGGAGCGTCGGCGGCTCGTTAGTGGCGTTCGGAGGTGTCGCGGCGGCTTCGAGGCTTCGACTGGGGGGCTGCTTCGATTCGACGTCGCGAGGGTTCGTCGGCGTCTTCGAGACGAGGCGGCGGCTTCGAGGTAAGGCGGTGGCGATGTCTGGAGGGAGGAAGCGGCGGCGATTTGATTTAGGTTAGGTTTTCTTTTTTTTGTTTCTGGTAAATGAATCGGGGGGGGGGGGCAATGAAGAAGAAAAAGGGGGGAAAGAAAATAAAATAATATTTTTTTTTCTTTTATTATTTAATTATTTAAAAAGGTTGACTTTTACATACGACCTCGAAACGAGGCCTACCGCCTGTCGTTCATAGCGTTTTACCCCCATTCCAAACACAATGGGATATGTATCGTAAGCTGGTTTGATCGTTACAATCAGTTTCCGTTGAAATTACATTTAAATCCTTATATTGAATTTTAAACGTACATTTCAAATTACCGGGGTCACATACTAACTCGAAAAATTCCAGAAAATATTTTCTAGCTTCGTATTGACGATACGGTCCTAACAAAACTAGTTTCGTCGAATTCTGAGACCGTTAGAAAAATGGCCATTTTCCAGTCGATTAAAATCAACTGAAACCGGTCGAACGCGTTTTCCTTTGCCACGCTCACATATTGATTCGAAAAATTATGAAATTTGAAACCTAGCAATAATTTAACATCACGGACCCAACAAAACTGGTTTCGTCGAAATCCGAGGTCGTTTGCAAAATGTCCATTTTTAAGGGCCTGCATTCCATAGCGACTATTCAGAATTTTCAACTGGACATAACTTTTGATCCCCGCTATGAAATTTTGATTTTTCGGATTCGTTGGAAAGATATTATCAATTAGATCCTATCATTTTTGGTTTCACTAAAATCCGGATTGTTTTGCACCCGGTACATTCAATTGAAGTTTGAAATCGAATTATCGAACTACCGCGCCATTTTCAATTCTCTTTATAATTATATATAAATATTTATATTCTAATGACGGCGTATATAAATATATACGTCGAATTATATTCAAAATAAATTTCTCGTCGATTTTATTTAAAATAATTCATTTTAAATATCCAAAATTCGCTAAAATTGCCAAAATAAAAATTTTAAACTGGCCCAGATTTTCGGGTTATTACAATGAAGAACCAACACAACACAGAGTCTCACATCGTAGCGGAACAAAATATAACATAGAAATAAACCTTTACTAAGTGCTTGAAATAAAACTTACAATCATCAGAGTACATCACATTTGGACAGTTATAACAACTTGTCCTCATGTACAATCACACGGCGGAATAATAACTATAATATCATATGTCTGAACACTTCCAGCTCGTCTCTTCACCGCATCTGATAACCAGAACCTGTAAAACCCGATCTAACCCGAGCATTTCAAACGCCGGATCGGTCTGGTGAACCGGAGTGAGAAACCCGCTAAGTTTAAATGTATCACACAACTTGATTTTTACATTAAAATCTTTTTGAAAGAAAAGAATAATCGTAAGACCAATCCACACATAAACATGGATGGTTTTTACCTTACGATAACCCAAACCATTTTTGAAAATCACAAATTTTCTGATATTATAATAATGGCTAAATACAAATAAATAACCATCTAGCATAACGCTTGCATCTCACGCTCTACATTCATAGCATACAATCAAACCCACAGTTCTTATTGGAAAATGGATTTCCATGGCAAGGTATGGGCAATCACCTTTCCCACAGTGTATATCTAGAGAGGAATACACCAAGTTCAGCAAGAACATCTTGCAACTCAGACTAAACATGATCGACTCCTTACTTCGCTTGAGAGTACCGAAAAGAAGAACAAATATGAATATTCTCTATATTGGTGACAATACACCCTAATGAGAGCGACCCACATAGCCATGCGACCTACCCGATTTTTACCATTTTCCGGTTAATGAGGCTTGAGGTCATAAATACCTTTAGAACATCTGGTCACCATTCACTTTGAATGCCACATCGTCAGATCCGCCAACTCACTAATTGGCGTCCACAAAAATACTCTGGGTGTTAGCGCCACCAAACAGAAGTTTGTTTGTAAAAATCAATGTACGTGACTCTTAAGAAATACTCTGTTAGACATTCGTCCATACAAGTCATCCAGGAACAGGATAAACCAAAGGCATCCTCCTACCACGTCCTAGGAATCACCCTATAGATCAGTAGCGAGTAGTCCTTGCAATCCATAGATTTCAACCACGAGAGAATCACAGTTTATCTCTATGAACTAACCAGATATTATAAGTAATTCTACCATTTTATGAAGATCCACGACCTTCACATGCTCCATCTTGATAATCATCTGATATCTTTTACATATTCATATTTATTGGTCGAAATGGTTTTCGAATATAATTTCGATTCCGGTCTTTTCGTACCAATAATTGTATAAGCCAGATTTAATACTTGCTAATTTAACTATCAAATTGACAACCATTAAATCATAACAATAAAAATAGATCTACTGGTTCAGTATTCAACATCACTTGGCTTCTTTAAAAATAATTAATGAATGGTTAATTTAAATACTTCTAAATCCTTCAATAATTTGAAACTAGTTTTCCACTTCTTATTTTAATATATAATTATATTAAAAATCATTTCCTTTGATATACTTAGAAAAATATCTTATAATCATATCACGTTTACTATCTCACTATCATTTGCAAAACATTCACCTCATTATTCATTATCTGTAACTGGAAAATCATTATAACTTATTATTCGTACAATAATTATTACGGAAATCTCCTTTGTTGCATTGCTTGAAAACAAAACTCGACACTTATCTTTTTAAAATAATTTAGTTTAAATACACATCTCTTTATTTCCTTCCCAACTCGAAAATATTGATATATTTTGACACAATTCCCTTTATTTTCCTTCATTTTGGAAACATCATTATATACATATATATATATATATACATAATATCAAGTATATTCATTTCCGTTACTTTGGAAATCCCATTATATATTCTCAATCCCTTTTTATTAACATTACGTTATTATTTCTCTTATGGATATAATAAATTATAGCTATCCTCTTTACCATTACAACTAATATCATCCTCATATAATCCTGAAGTCGTTCAAGTTGGGGTATTTTAATTACCTCTCAGACCTTGATCAACAACGTTCTTATCTTAAGATAGATGTGAGTTGTAATTCAAAAACCGATATTCATTCTAATATCAGACACATCCCATTTAACCATTTTATTTAAAATATGGTTTTATAAAACCTTTTTACTTTTGAAAAACACCACTTACTCTATCCTTATGGGATCAGGTATAAGCCATATCCCTGCTAGGGTGGAGCGACAACACCCAGCATATCTCGGTCAATCGAATCCATGACAACCCTAAAAGTTGTCATCTATCCTTATCTTGAAAGTATACTGATCTAAGCATCAGTTTACCATCATACCGGTGCGTGAGGCTCGCAAATTAACGCTATACAAAAATGCACTACTTAAAACTGTGATTTGATCATCAACCACAAGGTTCTGCTTTTCAATAAAAGCCTTGATCCATGCATCTCAGCATATCACATTGTCAATCTATACTATACCATTGATTTCCACTAATATATAACATCTAAGCTCGTACGTCTCGGAGAAAGGTGTTAAGTAAGAGAATAAATTCTCCGCCACCAAATAGATATATATTTAGTAGAGATCAACGAATACAGCATAAAGGAATACAACGTCAGACATACCATCCATTTGCAAGTCCATTCTGGGTCTGAAAGAAACCGGAGACACCTTACAATACAGGAGAGAAGCCCTCGCATATCCGGACAATCAACAAGTACGCCCAAACAACTACCACTATAACCCCTTAATGGGAGCTACCCAAATCCAAGGCATTAGTAGTAATCCATTTGATGTGAAGATCGCCGGTCTTCGACCATGGCCTTCAGTATCTTTGATTTTTAATCGTCATAACAATTATTCAGAATGGGTTAAACCCGGTCCTTCCGAATAACTTGCGCATCTTATAATCAAGTGACAAATACACTAAGATAGCACACATCTCATTAAAATCTTGAATATTATTTTATTCAAATATTCACATCTTTAGGAAAGGTTCCCATTAATTTTATCAAAGATAATTTCTTTTAAACTTATTCCTTATTCTTCCTTTGGGTATCATTCTCAAAAGATTTTATTTTATCTTTCCACAACTTAAACCAAATTAAGTTTTAAGAACTAGTCGAGATTATTGAGCTTTACCGAAGTAACCATTTATTTTATTAATCTCAATCCCAATCTATTCATTCCATGGAGAAAAACTAGTAGTACTCAATATCTAACACCCACTACAACAAAAAATACTTTTTACAACAGACAATATCTGTTGCAGTAGACCAATTGCAACAGGCCCGCCCCTGTTGGTATAGCCGGAGTTGTAAAATGTTGGGCAACGTTTACTGCCTGTTGCAATAAGACGTTGCTGTAGTGTCCTGAAATTCCGGTCTAATTTGAGCTGACTAAATAACACAAGTCCAACCCACATTACACTGGAAATCAGAAAACTAATAGAAAGAAATTAGAGGGTGAGAATAGATAGGATAGAAACTTAGAATAGAAGAAGAAGAAGAACACAACATCAGAGTAACACGAACCTCACAACAGAACGAATAACATATAATATATATCTCTTTGAAATATAAATATGCACTTGAATATACATATCATTTCCAAAGTACAGCACTCACAACACAGCGGAAATAAACAATAGCTATATGATCCTGAAGCCTCCTGCTCCAGCTCTTCAAGTATTTGTAAATCCCGACTACTTGACTGCCCATATAAAATTGGGCACCCAAGAGTTTAGGGAAAACAAAACAAAATAAACTCCGGGTCAGTTATAGGATTGGTATGAGTAAAACAGTTTGAACAAGTAAACGATATCTCATAAGACCACGCCGTATAACGGAACGGTTTTTTTCTTCTTCTGAGTATCCAAAATATCTTTATATCAAAAACCTTTTGATATTATAATAATGTCTATCAACCACAATATAATAATCATCTAGCAGAAACACTTTCATCTCACGTTCTACATATATAGTATACAATCAAAACCGCAGACACTTATTCAGATAATGGATTTCCAACTATGACAAGGCATGGAACCACCTTTCGCTAGTGTACCTTTAGAGAGGGATACACTGGGTTCAATAAGAACATCTTGCAACCCAGCCACACATGACCGACCACTCATTTCGCTTGAGTGTATCGAATGTATATTACCAACGGTTGGGATCAGCAACCGTTTCCCGAATGCGACAACATTGACCATAGATTTTTAGAAGTAAATGAAACTCTAGATCAGGTGATTATACACCCTAATAGGTGTGACCTACATAGCCATGTTGTATGCCCGACTTTTGTCATTTCCGGATGTGAGGCTAGAGGCCATGCTTATCTCTGACAGATCACACGTTTATTCACTTTGAATGTCACATCGTTGTACTCGCCAAATCACAAATTGATTTCCCCAAAAATACCACGGGTATACAACTAAGAGAAACGAATTCCTCCGTCACCAAACGTAAATACATTTGAAGAGATCAACTTAAGCGATCTATTAAATATACTCTGTCAGACATTCTTCCATACAGGTCATCCTGGGACTGGACAAACCGAAGGCACTATTCAGTACATCCATCTTAAGCAATCTTTACCTAAGATTTATACAACAGCCCTTGCACTTTAGTCCGTCTTCAATTATCTTTGGCATATATGATTCACAACGCTTATGCCAATACGGAGTGATTCTTCGGATAATAATCCAACTGGTCTGTCCATATTAACAATGTTAAAATGGTCAAAAACTTTGATAGTCGGTGAGCTAACTATCAAAGAAAAACAGGTGTGCAAACAACGATATTATTTCCAGATGGAAATTTTATCGATCAATAATCATTTAACATTTATTCTCTTTAGTTCATTAATTTATTTATCTCCTGTTTCCATATATTCTAAATTCTTATTTTCTATTATCAGAAAACATTTCTGATTCTCCTTTGGAAAACATTTCCAAAACTCCTTCACTGGATTTAAACTGATGTTTAAATCAAACATGGCCATGCCAACTCAAACCATTTCACTCATTAACTAAATTCACTTAACCATCATTCACTATCAAACCTTACCATTCCTTAGTTAAGAAGGAAGTCAATCAAGTTGGGGTATAATTACCTCTCAGACCTTAACTGAACAACGTTTTAACGTCAAAATAGTCAAAGTTTATCTTTTAAATCTTTAACAAACTTCCTTACATAACTCTCGGATTCTGTTTACGAATCCACTTCTTTATTGAAAACATTGGTAATAACGATAACGTATCTAACTTTTTATTTCTTACTTTGAATAATTAACCTACTCTAATTTATTTATAAATAAATAAATCTTTATTTAAAAACCGGAAAGTAATAATACCTTCCCGAATTCAATATAATCGAATTCGACGTATAATTCTCTTTTGTGTAATCTCTATTTGATTAACTCTTCTTCGAATAACTCCCTTCGAATAACTTATATTCGATTAACTCCCATCGAATAACTTATATTCGATCTCTTTCTTTCGAATATGCTATATTCGATAATCTCCTTTCTTTCGAATAAACTATATTCGATAACCTCCTTTCGAATAACTTATATTCGATAATCTCACTTTTGAATAACTAAATTCGATAATCTTACTTTCGAATAACTAAATTCGATTAACTCCTTTCGATTAAACTAACATCGATAATTCCTTTTGATTAAACTAACATCGATAACTCCTTTTGATTAAACTAACATCGATAACTCCTTTCGATTAAACTATAATCGATAACTCCTTTCGATTAAACTATAATCGATTAACTCCTTTCGATTTAACTAACATTGATAACTCCTTTTGATTAAACTCAAATCGATTAACTCTTTCCTCTGACTCTATTCGAATAAACTATATTCGATTACTCCTTTAACTCTATTCGAATAAAATATATTCGATTAACTCCTTTGGATTAACTCGGTTTGATTAACTCCTCTTGACTAACTTAACTTAAGTAACTCGACTTATTTAACTCGACTTGATAACTCCTATTGAATAACTAATATTCGATTAACTTATATTCAAATAACTATGTTTATTTTAACTCTATCTCGAATAACTGTATTCGATTTAACCTCATTTCGAATGACTATATTCGATTTTCTCCTTTAACTCTATTGGTTAACTCAATCGACTAACTCTATTCAATTAACTCTAATCAACTAACTCTAATCAACTAACTCCATTTGATTAACTCTATTAATTAAATCCTTTTGATTTACTCCTTTTCGAATAAGAAATATTCGATTCACTCTTCATCCATATTCAGTTTCAAATATCGATGTTGAAACTGATTCTTACTTCTCTATATAAGTCTTGACTTATATATTCCATTTATCCAGTGATAACTATTTTACTTAATTTATAAAATAATCGTCTTAATTTATCTGTTAAAACAGATTTCTATTTAGTTCCACTTTAAATATATCTTTTCCATTTATCTGTTAAAAACATATTTCCATCTTCTATTCATTTTCTAAATATTCCTTTGATTAAATTCTATTTATTTTCCCAAATAAATATTCCTTTAATTTAATCCTATTTATCTAACAAATAAATATTCCTTTCAATTCTATTTATTTAACCAATAAATATTTCCTTTTTATCTTTCTATTTATTTTCTAAATAAATATATCATTTATAACATTCTATTTATTTCCTATAAATAAATATTTCCATTTAATCTATTTGTAAATGTTTTACAAATATTTTCTTTCCAGTTCCATTTGTAAATGTTTTACAAATGTTTTCCTTTTTATTTCTATTTGTAATTGTTTTACAAATATTCTTTTTTTTCTATTCTATTTGTAAATGTTTTTACAAATATTTTCTGTTTCTATTTGTTTAACAAATATTTTCCTTTGTATTTTTTTTACAAATATATTTCCTTTATTTTTGTTTTTTTCAAATATTTTTCCTTTTTAACTCTTTTGATTTTATAATTTATTTCCTTTTATAAAATCATTTTTCCTTTTATATATAAAATCCATTTATTTTATATAAATAAATTATTTTCAAAATATACTTTGAAAAACCCCTTTTATCATTCCACTATTTCTTACGGTATTTAAAATACCAAACATAGTGATCGATATCATCCAAACACACATAATCATCAACAGATTATATATCACATCATATATTACAATATATGAAAAACAGTAAAATAAATGCTGAGGAATCCAGTTGGATCCCTCCAACCTGTTTCATTGCATCACAGATGTTAAATAATAATAACATCAATTTCATTTCACTATGAAATATTCTGATAAACAGAATCAATATTTGATTAACGATTTATATATATATATATATATCGTTGCTTATAAATTTCAACCAATACATAAGCAATTCAACCCAATAGTTAACACACAGCAATCAACAGATAATTATCAGTTTTAAGAATATGCTATAAAATATAACTGTTTAGAGTTGGTGAGTTTTACTCACATTGGACGATCATCGTTAATAATGATAACCATCGCTTGATTCAGATGGACAATTTATTTTGCTATAAATTGTAATGGGCTCTGATCCACTCCCAGTTAGTTCCATTGTGGAGTCGCAGTCCATACGATCCCAACGGATCTGACCATTCGTGATTCTGACAACGTATGATCGAGATATTTAATTTACAATTTAGTACCTTATTAAACTTTAATTAAAAACTTGAATATAATTAAGTAGGGCTTTTACCATACATAACCGACCCATTACCCAAACATACCAGACCCGCACCATTCCTTTTCTCCCCCGAATGAAATTCCGATGTCTGCTCCCAACATTTTGCCATTTTCGACCCCTTCTTCGACCATTATCCTCTCTTCTACTTCATAATATTTCAATCCAATTACACCATCTTACTCCTCTTCGCGCAGTCTCCCACTTCGTCACAACCACGCTACACTCGCATTCAACTTCCCAATCACGATTTCTAACCACGCAACTCCCAGGTCCGGCCCAATTCACCACCGCACTCCCTGAAATTTGGCGTGTAGGTGCGGTTTTCTATAAGGAACTCAAATATGATCACCAAACCATCAATCAATACTTGTATCTTCCGAATACCCTAACCCTAAACCCACGCTGGTAACTCTCGAGCTTAACAAATAAGCATCGCACACACAAAAAAGGGCATAGAACTGAAGAGCAACTCGGTAGCAACTCCAAAATATGTATATTTGGATTTTTTTCGATTTTTATTTGGATTTCTGGGATTTTTATTTGGATCGAAACAATTTCCTGGAAAGAAAAGGTTAGGGCGGAAATGTTGTTGACTACTGAGGTTAGGGTTTAGGAAAAATTGATATGATACTATAGGCAAAATTTAAATAATTTTTTTATTGATTATTTTATTTATTTTTAAGCAAACGTTATTTTCATTTGTCCTTGAAAATTCCTCTGTTCACACACGATACCCAAAAATCACCAAAATGGACATGTAGCTACAGTGTGACATTACGGTCTCAACGAAACTGGTTTCATTGAATTATGACTCTGTTGCTCACACAGCATATTTTTAAAGGTCAAATTATCGATTGTATTTCACATTAAAATCCCATACGGCCACATACTGACTTCAAAAATCGCGGAGATTGAAATCTAACCATAATTTAACATTACAAATCCAACAAAATTGGTTTCGTCGAATTTGGTGGTCGTTTGTAAAACTGGCTATTTTTAAAGCTCTAAATAACCCTTTTAAATATTTAATATATTTAAAAACAATTAAATTAAATATTTATAAATAAATATTATTGTATATATTCACAACAGAATATCATATAGCTCTAGAATATTCCTATATGAATTTCTAACTTGATATTTCAAATCCCGATTAAATCGATATTCAATTTATATTGAAATTTCTTTTATATATCGTTATAAATTATAAAGGAATTCCATAGCGACTTTTCGAAAATTTGATTTGGACATAAATCAAAATCTACACAATGAAAACCCGAATTTTCTCTTCCACTAGAAACATATACTTCACCAGCTCCATACGTTTCTTGTTTTACAGAAATCCGATTTAAAACAAATCCTGTATATTCAGTTGAAGTTCAAATCGCCAAATAGCGAACTGCTGCGCCATTTCGAGCTCGATTTTAATTATATTATAAATATACGTTCAACCGTCGTTTATATAATATATTCGTTATTCGAATTCAATTCCAAACTGAATTATATATATATATTGAATTGCACAATTCACACCGCATTGCCATTTCGGCTAATTCTGATTATTTCAGAATTAAACATATTATTTAATTAGAATATTAATTAAATATTCACTATTATTTAATTTAACAACTTAACCTCTCTGAATCGATATTTAAATAATTAAATAAATTATTTATTACCCGTAAAAATACGGGTCCTTACATTCTTCCCCACTTAAAATTATTTCGTCCTCGAAATTGCTAAAGGTAGAAAACAAACTCTATTGACTGGTTAGAACTTATTTGTTCACTTCTTAACTTCAGTTTCAACCGAACCAATTCAATTTCAATTAAATATTAATTTATTCTTATCAACGAAAATTTTCAAAAATCCTGGAAATTTTCTAGCACCTTAACTTTTCGAAAAATTTCGCCAGCACCTCCTTTGTACTAGTCAATCGGTCAAACTCCAACTCGCCTCTCTGGGCCATCTCCAACCCAAAAGAAAATCAAACAGCTAAGCGGCTTGCCAATTCGGCTCATAAATCTTATATCCAATAGAAATATAAACTTGTACCTTTTTGTCGGCATATCATTATATCCTTTCCACCAGTTATCAATTCAGCAGATATCAGGGTCATCCCAATCAAATTCCAATATGTTTTTATCGACAAATCCAACCATTCGCTTATACCTAAGTCGAATTCAGTTTCAAATCAAAGTTCCATTTTCAATTTTTAAATTCTTAACTCATCAATCCAATACCATTTCAGATTCTATCTCACAATTCAAAATCTGATTCTACTTGATATATCGTATCCAATTCAATTTCCAGTTAATTGTTTTCAATTCAGTTCCAGCTTGGTTTCACAAATTTCTATTTAATTTTTTTTTAATTCAAACAGTCTCTTCCTGGGAGTTTAAACAACTTTGCTTTTCTAAAACCAAACTTTCCTTTTTAGGATTTCAAACAACTTGTTTTTCTCTAAACAATTCAAAAATGAAAATCTTTGGTAGTAATTCGTCACTTAGAACTCGAAAATGCACACTAATGATGTCGCGATTCATTATCAGGGTTATTTCCTAGCTATCGAAGTGAGTTCAATACTATATCACTTTTAAAATTATTTCTAAACACTTCCATTTTGAAATCAGTTCCAAAATACCATTCACAGTGCTTGTAAAACAATTTAAAATCTCCCAGGATTTTAAAATTCTCATATATTTAATCCAAATCCATTTACAAACACTTTTACAAATTTCTAGAGTTTTAATTTCATTTTTGATTTAAATTCATATTTAATTCTTCTGATTTCATATATTACACTTATATGAATCCTGATTGGTTAATTAAATAACCATTTAATTTATAATCTTACTCGATTAAAATAACAACCAACATATCCAATATATTATAATTCCAATGTATATATTTTCTCTATATTAAAATGTCCCTTGGGTAAAAAAATTCATTTACCCTCTTTTCAAAACATACCGTGTCGACCCATCGTATTCGAGTGTTTATAAACTCCTACCGATACGGTGGATCAAACTGATCGACTAGAACCCACAAACAACTCAACCAATACATCTCCACAATATAAAACAATTTTATATTGAATAACAAATACGCTCTCATATATATACACTCAAACTCAATCTAGGGTATTACTAACCCCATCTCTACTGAGTCACGCCACAGAGCCAAGGTAATAACTAAACCTTATGCTGTAATACCAACTGTAGTGTCCCGAAATTTCGGTCCAATTTGAGCTGACTAAATAACACAAGTCCAACCCACATTACACTTGAAATCAGAAAACTAATAGAAAGAAATTATAGGGTAGGAATAGATAAGATAGAAACTTAGAATAGAAGAAGAAGAAGAACACAACATCAGAGTAACATGAACCTCACAACAGAACGAATAACATATAATACATATCATAACTTTGAAATATAAATCTATACTTGAATATACATATCATTTCCAAAGTACAACACTCAAAACACAACGGAAATAAACAATAGCTATATGATCATGAAGCCTCCAGCTCTAGCTCTTCAAGTATATGTAAATCCCGACTACTTGACTGCCCATATAAAATTGGGCACCTAAGAGTTTAGGGAAAACAAAACAAAATAAACTCCGGGTCAGTCATGGGACTGGTATGAGTAAAACAGTTTGAACAAGTAAACGATATCTCATAAGACCACGCCGTATAACGGAACGGGTTTTTTTCCTTCTGAGAATCCAAAATATCTTTATATCAAAAACCTTTTGATATTATAATAATGTCTATCAACCACAATATAATAATCATCTAGCATAAACGCTTTCATCTCACGTTCTACATATATAGTATACAATCAAAACCGCGGACACTTAATTGGATAATGGATTTCCAACTATGACAAGGTATGGAACCACCTTTCGCTAGTGTACCTCTAGAGAGGGATACACTGGGTTCAACAAGAACATCTTGCAACCCGGCCACACATAACCGACCACTCATTTCGCTTGAGTGTATCGAATGTATATCACCAACGGTTGGGATCAGCAACCGTTTCCCGAATGGGACAGCATCGACCATAGATTTTTAGAAGTAAATGAAACTCTAGATCAGGTGACTATACACCCTAATAGGTGTGATCTACATAGCCATGCTGCCTGCCCCACTTTTTTCATTTCCGGGTGTGAGGCTAGAGGCCACGCTTATCTCTGACAGATCACACGTTTATTCACTTTGAATGTCACATCATCATACCCGCCAAATCACAAATTGATTTCCCCACAAATACCACGGGTATACAGCTAAGAGAAACGAATTCCTCCGCCACCAAACATAAATACGTTTGAAGAGATCAACTTACGCGATCTATTAAATATACTCTGTCAGACATTCTTCCATATAGGTCGTCCTAGGACTGGACAAACCGAAGGCACTACTCAGTACATCCATCTTAATTAATCTTTACCTAAGATTTATACAACAGCCCTTGCACTTTACTCCGCCTTCAATTATCTTTGGCATATATGATTTGCAACGCTTATGCCAATACGGAGTGGTTCTTCGGATAATAATCCAACCGGTCTCTCCATATTAACAACGTTAAAATGGTTAAAAACTTTGATAGTCGGTGAGTTGACTATTAAAGAAAAACAGGTGTGCAAACAACGATATTATTTCCAGATGGAAATTTTATCGATCAATCATCATTTAACATTTAACATTTATTATCTTTAGTTCATTAATTTATTTATCTCTTGTTTCCATATATTCTAAATTCTTATTTTCTATTATCAGAAAACATTTTTGATTCTCATTTGGAAAACATTTCCAAAACTCCTTCACTAGATTTAAACTGATGTTTAAATCAAACATCGCCATGCCAACTCAAACCATTTCACTCATTAACTAAATTCACTTAACCATCATTCACTATCAAACCTTACCATTCCTTAGTTAAAAAGGAAGTCAATCAAGTTGGGGTATAATTACCTCTCAGACGTTAACTGAACAACGTTTTAACGTCGAAATAGTCAAAGTTTATCTTTTAAATCTTTAACAAACTTCCTTACGTAACTCTCGGATTCTATTTACGAATCCACTTCTTTTTTGAAAACATTGGTTATAACGATAACGTTATAATCCCTACTTTCGAAATATCTAACTTCACATCTAACTTTTTATTTCTTACTTTGAATAATTAACCTACTCTAATTTATTTATAAATAAATAAATCTTTATTTAAAAACCGGAAAGTAATAATACCTTCCCGAATTCGATATAATCGAATTCGACGTATAATTCTCTTTTGAGTAATCTCTATTTGATTAACTCTCCTTCGAATAACTTATATTCGATTAACTCCCTTTGAATAACTTATATTCGATTAACTCCCTTCGAATAACTTATATTCGATCTCTTTCTTTCGAATATGCTATATTCGATAATCTCCTTTCTTTCGAATAAACTATATTCGATAACCGCCTTTCGAATAACTTATATTCGATAGTCTCATTTTCGAATAACTAAATTCGATAATCTCACTTTCGAATAACTAAATATGATTAACTCCTTTCGATTAAAATAACATCGATAACTCCTTTCAATTAAACTAACATCGATAACTCCTTTCGATTAAACTAACATCGATAACACCTTTCGATTATACTATAATCGATAACTCCTTTCGATTAAACTATAATCGATAACTCCTTTCGATTAAACTATAATCGATTAACTCCTTTCGATTTAACTAACATCGATAACTCCTTTTAATTAAACTCAAATCGATTAACTCTTTCCTTTGACTCTATTCGAATAAACTATATTCAATTACTCCTTTAACTCTATTCGAATAAACTATATTCGATTAACTCATTTGGATTAACTCGGTTTGATTAACTCCTCTTGACTAACTTAACTTAATTAACTCGACTTATTTAACTCGACTTGATTAACTCCTATCGAATAACTAATATTCGATTAACTTATATTCGAATAACTATGTTTGTTTTAACTCTATCTCGAATAACTATATTCGATTTAACCTCATTTCGAATGACTAGATTCGATTTTCTTCTTTAACTCTATTGGTTAACTCAATCGACTAACTCTATTCAATTAACTCTAATCAACTAACTCTAATCAACTAAATCCATTTGATTAACTCTATTAATTAAATCCTTTTGATTTACTCCTTTTCGAATAAGGAATATTCGATTCACTCTTCGTCCATATTCAGTTTCAAATATCGATGTTGAAACTGATTCTTACTTCTCTATATAAGTCTTGACTTATATATTCCATTTATCCGGTGATAACTATTTTACTTAATTTATAAAATAATCGTCTTAATTTATCTGTTAAAACAGATTTCTATTTATTTCCACTTTAAATATATCTTTTCCATTTATTTGTTAAAAACAGATTTCCATCTTCTATTCATTTTCTAAATATTCCTTTGATTTAATTCAATTTGTTTTCCCAAATAAATATTTCTTTGATATAATCCTATTTATTTAACAAATAAATATTCCTTTCAATTCTATTTATTTAACCAATAAATATTTACTTTTTATCTTTCTATTTATTTTCTAAATAAATATCTCATTTATAACATTCTATTAATTTCCTATAAATAAATATTTCCATTTAATCTATTTGTAAATGTTTTACAAATATTTTCTTTCCAGTTCCATTTGTAAATGTTTTACAAATGTTTTCCTTTTTATTTCTATTTGTAATTGTTTTACAAATATTCTTTTTTTTTCTATTCTACTTGTAAATATTTTCTCTTTCTATTTGTTTGACAAATACTTTCCTTTATATTTTTTTACAAATATATTTCCTTTATATTTTTTTACAAATATATTTCCTTTATATTTGTTTTTTTCAAATATTTTTCCTTTTTAACTCTTTTGATTTTATAATTTATTTCCTTTTATGAAATCCTTTTTCCTTTTATATATAAAATCCATTGATTTTATATAAATAAATTATTTTCAAAATATACTTTGAAAAACCCCTTTTATCATTCCACTATTTCTTACAATATTTAAAATACCAAACATAGTGATCGATATCATCCAAACACACATAATCATCAACAGATTATATATCACATCATATATTACAATATATGAAAAGCAGTAAAATAAATGCTGAGGAATCCAGTTGGATCCCTCCAACCTGTTTCCCTGCATCACAGATGTTAAATAATAATAACATCAATTTCATTTCACTATGAAATATTCTGCTAAACAGAATCAATATTTGATTAACGATCTCTCTCTCTCTATATATATCGTTATCTATAAATTTCAACCAATACATAAACAATTCAACCCAACAGTTAACACACAGCAATCAACAGATAATTATTAGTTCTCAAATTTGCTATAAAAATATAACTGTTCAGAGTTTTTTGAGTTTTGCTCACATTGGACGATCATCGTTAATAACGATAACCATCGCTTGATTCAAACGGATAATTTATTTTGCTATAAATTGTAACGGGCTCTGATCCACTCCCAGTTAGTTCCATTGTGGAGTCGCCGTCCATACGATCCCAACGGATCTGACCGTTCGTGATTCTGACAACGTATGGTCAAGATTTTTAATTTACAATTTAGTACCCTTATTAGACTTTAATTAAAAATTGATTATAACTAAGTTGGGCTTTTACCATACATAACCGGCCCATTACCCAAACATACCAGACCCGTACCATTCCTTTTCTCCCCCGAATGAAATTCCGATGTCTACTCCCAACATTTTGACATTTTTGAACCCTTCTTCCACCATTATCTTCTCTTCTACTTCATAATATTTCAATCCAATTACACCATCGTACTCCTCTTCGCGCACTATCCCACTTCGTCACAACCACACTACACTCGCACTCAACTTCCCAGTCGCGATTTCCAACCATCAACTCCCAGGTCCGGCCCAATTCATTACCGCACTCCCTGAAATTTGGCGTGTATGTGCGGTTTTCTATAAGGAACTCAAATATGATCACCAAACCATCAATCAATACTTGTATCTTCCGAATACCCTAACACTAAACCCACGCTGGTAACTCTTGAGCTTAATAAATAAGCATCGCACACACAAAGAAGGGCTTAGAACTGAAGAGCAACTCGGTAGCAACTCCAAAATATGTATATTTGGAATTTTCGATTTTTATTTGGATTTTTGTAATTTTTATTTGGATCAAAACAATTTCCTGGAAAGAAAAGGTTACGGCGGAAATGTTGTTGACTACTGAGGTTAGGGTTTAGGAAAAATTGATATGATACTAATAGGAAAATTTTAAATAATTCTTTTATTGATTATTTTATTTATTTTTAAGAAAACGCTATTTCCATTTGTCCTTAAAAATTCCTCTGTTCGCACACGATACCCAAAAATCACCAAAATGGACATGTAGCTACAGTATGACATTAACAGTCCCAACAAAACTGGTTTCGTCGAATTTTGACTTCGTTTGCTCACACAGCATATTTTTAAAGGTCAAATTATCGATTGTATTTCACATTAAAATCCCATACGGCCACATACTGACTTCAGAAATTGCAAAGATTGAAATCTAACAATAATTTAACATTACGAATCCAACAAAATTGGTTTTGTCGAATTTGGTGGTTGTTTGTAAAACTGGCTATTTTTAAAGCTCTAAATAACCCTTTTAAATATTTAATATATTTAAAAACAATTAAATTAAATATTTATAAATAAATATTATCGTATATATTCACAACAGAATATCATACAGCTCTAGAATATTCCTATATGAATTTCTAACTTGATATTTCAAATCCCGATTAAATCGATATTCAATTTATGTTGAAATTTCTTTTATGTATCGTTATAAATTATAAAGGAATTCCATTACAACTTTTCGAAAATTTGATTTGGACATAAATCAAAATCTACATAATGAAATCCCGATTTTTCTCTTCCACTAGAAAAATATACTTCACCAGCTCCATACGTTTCTTGTTTCACATAAATCCGATTTAAAACAAATCTTGTATATTTAGTTGAAGTTCAAATTGCCAAATAGCGAACTACCGCGCCATTTCGAGCTCGATTTTAATTATATTATAATTATACGTCCACTCGTCATTTATATAATAAATTCGTTATTCGAATTCAATTCCAAACTGAATTATATATGTTTTGAATTGCACAATTCACACCGTATTGCCATTTCAGCTAATTCTGATTATTTTAGAATTAAATATATTATTTAATTATTATATTAATTAAATATTCACTATTATTTAATTTAACAACCATTAACCTCTCTGAATTGATATTTAAATAATTAAATAAATTAATTATTACCCATAAAAATACGGGTTGTTACAGTTGCGGTATACTTTTTTGCAACTGGCCTTTGTTGTTGCAATAGATCATTTTGCAATAACAAATGACAGTTGTAAACCTACTATAGGCATTCGACAAACAAGATACTACAACTATTTCTGACAGTTGCAATTTGATTATTTACAATACGACATGCCCGTTGCAAAATTCAGAAAACTCATATGCCTCCTATAATCCTCCATTATTTCATTTAATAATGTTATAATGAAAGCATATATTATAGAAAAATAAGTAAATATGCATTTACAATAACATTCACTAAATAAGCAAACATATATTATTATCAAGAAATAACCGATATTTTATTTCAATAGAAATTCAATACCACATATGATTGCAGCAAAAGTTCACAATATTTCCATACCCTATTCACATATAAAATAATTTCTATTCTCTACTTTAACAGATTGTATGAAAATATTATTTTCTTTGCAACTCTATCAGAAGCATCCGTCATCGTAAGAGAACACACTCCATTAACCAACCTCTTTACATGTGTACCGTTCAACGAAGTGATTCACTTTCCTTCACGAGACCAGCTCAGCTTTCCCTACGTTCTACGACGCCTAAACATACCAGGAGTCGATATTTTCCGAATATTTGTCCACATTTCACTTCTTCCTAATGCTCAAAAACAAAGAAATAGAAAAAGAAAAAGATAATTAACGAATCAGTTGATCTGCAAAAAATAAACTAATAAAAAAAAAGCAAGCCCATACTAACCTGTGCATAACATATTAAATTCTACTCTAAACTTCCAAGTAACCAACATAGAGATATCAGGGAGTTCGGATCTACTAGAAAACAGAGATTGTAAACAAAAAGCTTAGATTATATTATAGTCAACTGAATAACAGCTAATGCAAATAGCAAGCCCATAATTTTAGCATTTTACAGAAATAACAATGACAGAGAAATAGGCGAGATAAATAACAGGGGTTGGTCAATTTTGCTTTAATCTTCTAATAACACTGTTTACAGAAAACAACAGAAATATACCTTCAAAATAATGAAACCATAAAATGCATTCCCTTTTTCTTGTGCATCCAAGCTGTGTAAATGAGGTTTGAAACCAAAATACATTTAAAATATTCATGAAGCCAAAAGTTCAAAGATTATATAATCTCACTAATTTTTCAGATTTTCTAGTTCAGCGCAAATCATCTGTATTTTAATAGTTTAGCGCAAACTTGCAATTCTATATGAATGCAAATAATAGCATAATCTCAATCTACATGTAAACTTTAGCATGAACATGGATGCATAACCAGAAAATGTACATAACTACATGCAATATCTACACATGTTAAATCTCTAACTTACATTTCTATATTAAATGAAACTTGTTGGTCCAATTATGAATGTGAACAGTGGCATAGTGCAATCCTACATGCAAAACTCTAACATGGCATAATCTATATACAATGCTGACATGATATAAAGCAGCATGCAATTTTAGACAAATGTAAATAATGAAATGATGTGCAACTCCTATTCTGCATACTACCATCCAACACAGCCATGCAATTAGCATCTTCAATATACATGTACCTGGGGCGACAAAGCCAAGCTCGCTTGTAAAATACAAGCAACCACAAGTGATATGTACACTGTGTTCTCTTATTTTTCGTCAAAGCAAAAGGGAATTTTCCTTCTGTAATTGAAGACATCAATCAAAGCTCCAACCAAAACAGATAAACTTGCCTCATCAGTCTGGAGCCATAGTCCTACTCGTAAAAGTGAATACGCCTTCGAGCTTCAGGCCGTATCTAGTTAACCTCCACTTTGTCTAGTCAATTCACCATGACGATTTGTATCTATAATTAGACAATTATACCAACAGTCAGTTAATAAACATACCGTATAAACAAAAAACAAGAATAAAACAAATATATCAACAAATCCAGCAACAAGCGCGTAACAATAATCAATTAAAAATATTTGATCCATTAATCAAACACCAATCACACAAGGCAAACAAATTTTAGTTGAAGTTAATTCAAATTGGTAATGATATCATCAAAGTTTTCCTAAACAACCTCCAATACAATTGACTTCCTTTTAAGGACGTTGTAGTAAATCAACAAGTATAGGTTAACACCGTATCATGAACGATAAGAGCAAGGAGAGCGAGACCTCAACACAAAACACATGTAAATAAAAGGATAGACAACAAATCTAAAGACGAAACGCCACAAGTTTCAACTATATGGTTTTCTTTACCCATTGGGAATACCAATTTCTCTGCTTTGAGGGTTCTTGGATGCCGTGAAAAGAAAAATTGATAGTTATTAACACATTTAAATTGGAGTGCTCTTATATTTTTATTAGTTGTTGTCTAACTTTTGTATATGTAAAAACTGATGGTTATAGAAGTTGGAGAAGAACAAGAAATAAAGCAAGATAAGAGAAAATTTGTCCAATATATTATGCTCAACTTATTTATGGAGGTTTTAATTGCTAGTTGTTCAAGTTATAAATTTGACTCACAAATCTAAGTCCGTATGACTAAAATATGTCAAATGATTTTATGTGGAAACGGGAAGGAATGCAAGTTTGACTATAATGCCATCAGAAACCAATGTTTTCTTTGCCACAAGAGACAAGACCAAGCCCAGCTAATCAAGTATTCAAACAGGCATATTTTCTTTATGTTGAATTTTCTTTTATATTCATGCAGAATAGTATATTATGTATTCAACTGTCAGTATGCCTACCATATATGTAACTATTTGCCAGTTAAAATTACCAACTTTCAAATTTTCAGTTAAGGTGTGTTTTCTGCAGTTTTAATCATATGCCATTAATGCATGCTTTAGATAAGAGTAGTTGGGAGTAGATTTATTTAATTCCTACTATGAATTGTCCAAATGATTTATAGTCAAACTATGTCAACTTCCTTGCAAAAATAAAAAGAGAAAAAAAGAAGAAAAATAATATTATTATTCCTCAAATCCATTTTCCCTGATTAATGCTGAGGTGCTACTAAAAAAACAGTTTTTAATCCAAAAGCTACTGAAGTTGTAGCATACTGTACTACTGCTTGACAGATCTTAACAATGAGTTCGAGTTGTAAACAACAACACTTCAATCCAAAATAGAGCTCATAATTCCTTGCATGTTACGTTTTATAAAAATATATGAATTTGTACCCTATCGAAGTACCTTTTTCAATACATGTAATATCTAGATATGCAGCACAACACATCGCAGCACAAAAGCATTAACCACTCAGTTTCTGTCGAAACATAGCATGTACTTTTAGTATCTTTACCAACTTGTTCCATCCATAATATTTATAACTGTGTTAAGTATAACCATATTTGATCTAACCTCACTAGCAATTTGCAATAAAATAACTCAATAAAACAAGTTTTACCTTAGTTTATCACATTTAAAATTTAATTATATTGCTGCACTCTTTGCTTATTGCTTGAAATTTAATTAATAATATCAGTAAAACTAAATTAGACCCTGCTCATAGCATAACTGGACATACAATTGTCGTCGTCATTCATAATCAAATCCAATGAATGAATAATATTATTTTGGAGATCACAACCATAACATCTTATGTAAATATTTTATCACCCATCGACCTTCTGGATTTAACATTTATTGAAGTCCTAGGCGTGTGAAACTATTTTCTAAAGACTTTGGATACCTAATTATTTCCCAAACAATATAGTGGTAAATATTACAGTCATTTGGCTTTTTTAATTTCATTACTTTTAGAAACAACTTTTATGTATATATTTTTGAATACTTATTTAAGCTCCTCAAGTGTTTGTATTTACTCCCTGACATCACACAAAAGAATCATACATCAACTCAATTTATATTATACAGCCCGGGTGAAATTTATTCTTCATGTTCACAAATCCATAATTGCTAATGAGAAATCGCAACAGACACACACTGGGAAAATACGAAAATCGAAAGAGAAACTTATTCAAAGAGAAACTAAAATCACAATCTAAACGCTAGTAAGAATACGAAAATCAAAACTTATTCAAAGAGAAATCACTTATCTTGTTTTAGGAGCTGAAATAGAATGAAAAGAACAAATCACAATTAGGAAATTCTCGAGTGTTGGGAAGTAGGGTTCAGAGGGTCAAGGAATATCAGTCGTTTCTTCGTCATTTCGTGGCTTCCGAAGGATGAACGGGTCGATCGAAGGGAAGTGGGTGGTAGTTTCGTAGTCGGTGTAGGAGAAGAAGTAATTCAAGTTTTAGACTTTAGGACTTTTCAGAGATTACGGTTTTGAGGAATATGGGATCTAGGAAGAAGAATGGTTTGATTCAGACTTTTGGGATCTAAATTGTGAAGCGGGGAACGAAAAAAGGAGGCGGGATCTGAAAATCTTTGGACTCATCTAAAAAAACATTAACGCGCAGTGTAACGCACTGATTTGAGCCGCAATAATCCCAACCAGACAATTATGTCAGTAATTACTAGAAATTAACTATTGATTATTTAATATTAATCACTAATTATATTCAATTATCAAATTTAAGTTATAAGTATACCCTAATTCGTAATCAATTTTGCTGCACATCTACAAAATATATTTTATACATTATTACTAGAAATTATTAATTAATTATATTATACTAATAACTTTTAAAATAATTTAAATTATTATATATTAAATACATTAGCTATTAGTTTTGATTATTACTTATTACAAATAATATGATGTTTGTTGCAACTATTATGAAAGCGTAGTTGCTAAAAGTATGTTTTTGCAACAGGAAGTGAAGTTGCTAAAAATATGTTTTTCGCAACAGAAAAAAGGTCTGTTGTTAAATTTTGTCTATTGCAACTGGTATAATAGGTCTGTTGCTAAATATTATTTACTGCAACTGCTGTTTATCGCCTGTTGCAAATAGCTAGTTCCAATATGGTATTTTTCTTGTAGTGACCCAATGTGTTATCGGTAAATTTAATTACCATTTCACGTTCAAATCTAATTAAAGATTTAACTGTCGCACAGAGTAAAACTGGTGATACTCCATCTCGAATACTTCTTTTCATTTAAGAAAATCTCATTTCAAAAATCATTCATTAAATTTGAAATGAAACAAACAACATCGCTAAACACCTCATAGTCAAATCGTGAAGTGTTTCACAAGGTGTTAGCATGCAAATAATTCTACCCAACCCAATGCTAAATGCAAAAGTATATTTTGCTCATAAACTGGTCGAGCACAATCCAAACAATCAATCAATCACTTTCAATATCAATAACCAAGTATATTTGGTTTATACCACTTTCATATTTTGGTAAATTTAATTACCATCTATTCACACCAAGACTCATTAAAGATTTATTAAAACTCTACTTAGTTTCAATCTCTAAAATCATTACTTAATGATTTTCAACTTTTTTGGAAATCTATCTTCCCTTTATTCGGGTTAAAGAACAAATGTCACGTAAAAACATTGCTCACAATAAACCCAAAATACTCTTCCATTTAATATGGAATCTTCACGGAAATTTGAATAATTTATAATCGATATAAATTTCTGTATCTGACTAATACTATAAGTGGATTAAGGGTAAGACCTTTTAAATTCCATAAATAATAAACGCCTTCCTTCACAAAAGCTCATCTCGATTATTATTAACTCGAATTCCATTCAATTCCAGTTTAATTAAATAAACTGGAAAACTTCTCTAAATCTCATTAAAAGATTTATTACTTTCACAAGTGGGTTCAAGAACAATATTATTTAAGATACCATTAACAATGAACTCAAGATCTAATTTCAAACCAAATTCTTTCCCTTGGTTAAATCATTGGCCTTCACCATTCGTTACCGTATGTAAAAAGGTTTAATCGAGGATTTAATTCGGTCATCGAATTAAACACTTAAGTCATAACATATCCATAATTCATTTTATACGTTTTCATGTCAAATCGCACTTAACCATTTTTATTTTTCAAACTAAGAAAAATTTGTTTGCACACATTTTAAATCGCTTAAAATAATTTGAAACGGTTTCGAATAAAATCGATTGCTGAAATCTACGAATTAGTGAAACTGACAAGTCACAAACAAAGTCAAAATAGGCCGAAACTCGGTCGGGAAAGAGCCTGGACGGACCTAAACTATTGACAGTGGTGTCCACCGGCCAACAGTCCAAAAACAGGATTCAGACATCTGGATTAAAAATTCAGATGTTTGAATTTGCATTTTCCTGAAACATCAAGGATTTAGTTCATTTTGGTGCAATTTCATACGTTTGAATTTTTTTTGGTCAAACATCTGAATTAAAAAATTCAGACACCTGAATTGCTCTGCTTGTTTCATAATTATTTGAAGCAGATCAGACGTCTGACCCAAAATATTTGAGCGTCTGAATCCTAAAGCAGAGCACAGTTTGCCTAGATAACAAGCTCTAAGTGATATCAACTCATGCCCGAAGGCCTACGATGTTATGTACATGCAAATGAGGCTTCTAAAACTCACCAGGGTAGCTCATAACACCAAACTCACATGCACAAACATTCATACAAGAGGTTTGCAATGATTTTTGGTTATAAATTCCAAAACGGGCAAATTTTCTAACCAAAGTAATCAAATACGATTCAAGTGACTTGTAAAGACTTAGAACTTTGCCGAGGGATAATGGAGCTTCTCAAGATCACCAAATCAACTCATAGAATATGAATGGATCATATGAGCACTCCAAATCAAAATTTTCCAATTCAATGGAAAGTGAATACATGAAATCGACTAAAATACACTAACATATCCCTTCCACTAGCTATCATCAACCAACTGTTGGATCTGGATTAACCCTAGAGGGGGTGAATAGGGTTTATCACAAATTATCGCAGACTTTAAATATTACAGGATATTTAAATGTTCACAAATCACATAATGCAGCAGAACTAAAAAAACAGATTGTAAATAACACACCCAGCTTCGGCAAAATCCTACTGACTACTGCATTCCTAAGGCTTCTACTAGGAGTTAATAACAGATCCCGCTTACAGACACTGTAAACTCACACTCCCTGCTCCTGTACTAACCCTATGCTCAACCCCAGATTGGTCGATATCCCCTCGACCAGATTTTCCCGAATTACAAACCCGTAATCCGTAACCCTAGATTTTACAGACTCTAGTAAACTGTCAGTTAATACCCTAACTGGATGACCTAGATTTTACAGACTCTAGAAACTGCTCGATGATTACAAAAGAATTAAAAAACAATACAGAAAACTTGAGGGCCAACCGCACACTAATTTTAAACTCTAGGAAACAAAAAGTTGACTCAAATAAAAAATCTAGAGTTAGTACTCCCTTTTTAGAATTAATGGATTGGTCCTTTGTATACTTAGCACTTCAAAACCCTAGCTTCAACATCCTTTAACTCGTCGGCCCTTTATCACCTTATTTCTGGAAATCGAAAATGGTGGCTAACCCCAAAATAAAAATTAGGGCTTTGCTGGCTCGTTCTCCCCAAATCAAAACATATGGAATTGATAAAGTGGAAAGTTTCGATGGCTTTGATATTTATGCTCCCTGCTCACCGATTTGGGCTATTCTCTGGTGATCAAAACAGTGAGTATTTGAAATATATTTCTTAGAATTTCTTTCGAGTTGTTTTTTGTTTTCAATCCACAACGCCAGTGATGAATTAGTGCTATTTAGAGGATTTGAGTAACCCTTAATTCTCTGATTTCACATGAATATGACTTGATTATTGGTTGCGAGATTGTTGCCTATGTTTCCATGATTTCCACTGGCTTTGAAAGCTTGCATGATTTCTAACTCTTGCCAAAAACATGTTTTGATCTAATTTTATGCTCTCTGGTTTTCAAATATGCTTGGCTGATTTGTTGTGTGAATCATTGCCGTATGCCTTTGATTTTAGCGTGATTTTGGGTTGCCTTAATTTTGGTTGAGTTACATCTGGAAAAAAATTTCTAGCCCCTGCAAATATTTGGAGAAAAATATACATGCCAAAAACATTTTTTGCCAAGTTGTTATTCTTGCCAAAAACAGATTGAGCATTACTGTGCCAATTAAAACAGATTTCAACATGAAACCTTTTCTAAAAAAAAACTGCATTGATCTCTTCCCAAAAATGGCACTGTAATTCCCAAAACTAATTGAGCAGAATTGATTTTCTGCATGATTTTCTTGCTGTTATAAAACTATTCTAATTTCAGGAAGCAATTAAAAACCTTTGCTAAATAAAACACTAGTTAATTGATTTTTGAAATGAGTCGAGCACTTCCCATATTTGTTGCATGCTATAATCAATGTATTTCCACAACGCTACCATAATTTATCACTTTGTACTTGAATTTGGCCATGTTGAATTTATATATATTGCTGTTTTCACTTGAGCTTGTTACATGTTCATTGTGTATTGTCATTGACTTGATTGTGCACCTGAGTTATGTTACATATCACCACTTCTTGCTGTCTGATTTAATCTTGACTTTGTTGCACATGCACCAAATTTTATGCTCGACCACTTTTAATATGTATATGCTGTGAACCATTTGCACATGTGTCCTTCTTTGTGCACATTTGTTCTTCCTGAGCTTGCTTGCTAAAAAAAATTGTCTCGACTCCATACAAGTGTTTGTGCCATATCCTGACATGCACACTTGCACCCATGCTCCATTCTTGTCTTGGCTTGTTTGCGGCATGAGCTGATTATGTTGCCACCCATGCATTTGCTGTTGGCTTTATATTGCCATGCTCTCTGTCTTGTGTCATCCATTCATGCTGTATTGAACATACTTGTGATGTGTATACATTTGTAAATCATGATACCTGTCCATTTGAGTTTGAGCATTCCCTGGCTCCCTTGTACTCTTACACTTGCTGGTTGTCTTGTTTTTTTTACTGATTTGTGTGTTGAACCAGTGCATCACCATACTGATAAGCTTGCACCTGAACCATCCATGTATATGCTGCCTTGTTTGTTTGTGTTGACTTGTTTGCTGCATTGACTTGAACACTTTCATTTGCTGTTTTAGTCTCATGTGTATCCGTTATTGACTTGAAATTTCTTTGCTCGACACTGAGGGCTTGTTTGTATTGCATTTGCTCCATTTCACTGTTGTGCTGACCATGTTGACCTGTATGTATACATATATGTATATATACACGTATGTGTGTGTGTTTATATGTGTGTCTATTCGAATATATATCAGTAGACCACTACACTGTGTTGTGGTTGTTCAGAATCAACTGATTCGGATCAACAAACCGGTGTAGTGCGTTGAGGCTGATCAGTGGGTACTAGAAATATATACATATCAGATCAAGTCATGAAAAATGATGAGAAACACACCAGAAATCTGAGGTAAATAAAAATTTTAGAAATAAAATTTATATTCACATATATTCAGTTTAAATTCTATTTGCAGTGTACTGTGTCTGTGTTTCATGTGACAGGTAAGCAGGTGATGACTGGACTAACAATAAAGATGCTGTGAAGACATAAGATAGAAGACAAGAACAGAGTGTCGATGTGTGTCTGTGTATGAAATATGAATTGTATACTTGAGTGTCAGTATTGTGGTGAGGAGATAATTATGAATGTATAATGAGAGAATTGTACTGGCATTTGTAATAAACAAATTCGATTGAAATAAAATATTGTTTTATTGTGTTCAAACAAAATTGTCTATTATATTCAGTTTAATTACAAGTACAATATTCTGGGAATGTATATGAAATGTGATGTATTCAAATAGTGGAGTTATAAATAGTTGTACTGTTTGAATATTTGAAATTAAATATTTAAATAAAATACTGTGTGAATAATAGAATTTCTGTACAGTCGTATTTTATTTGGATATAAATATTATATTCATGTCTGTGATGTATATATGAAACAGTACAGTAACAAACACATTTATAATAATATATATTTGGTTGTTATCATCAAACAAAAATCATATAATTGTGTATACAACACCGTTATATACAACACCAACAACCATCTCATAACTCAACTAATTAACTAGCAAAAAGTTAATTTCAATCTAGCCCTTTTTATTGAGTAGTTTCTCACCTTAGCTTGTTTAGAAGCAAGAAATCGATCCAATAATAAACAAGAATGATCTCTCTTCTAATATAGCTTGCTAATCTTCAATCTAAACACATATAAATAGATTTCCTAAGAGTTAGGTCATAGGAAATTTTAGAAATCAAAGAGGGAACAAGATGGAGAAGATGAAGAGGAGCTTACTTAAGCTTCTCCTTGGATTTGCACTTGATTTCCACAAGAATTGGACTTGGAATCAAGAACCCTTGCTTAGGAATTTTAATTTCTCATTCCTTTCCCCATCTTTTCTAATTTGGTTAAGTGTTGAAGTGATGGAAGAAAGGGGCTGATTTGGGGGTGATACAGTGAGCTAGGTTAGCCAAATCAAGACCCAACCCAAGTGCCAATTTTCACGAACTCGAAATATATCGAAGCTTATACTTTTCGAACATGAAAACGATGTTTCGAACTCAATGGAAGTGGTTTCAAGTCCAAATTCATTCATATGTAAAAAGTGATATTTTGGTCATACAAACAAAGAAAAAGACCAGATTTCGCCTAACTTTAAAGGTACCGATGTTTATAGTTTTCGAACATGCAAATGACATTTTGAACTCAGTGGAAATGGTTTTGAGTCCCAATTCATCCGTATGCAAAATTTCTATTTTTAAGGGCTATAAATGTAATATCAAAATATATATGAATTCCATAGCGACTATTCTAAATTTTAATTTAAACATAACTTACAATTTGTAAAGTGAAATCTTAATTTCTTACATTCGTTAGAAAATTATAATTCAAAATATTCCAACGTTTCTTATTTTATCAAATTCAGATTTATACAAAATTCTATATATTCATTCAAAGTTTAAAGTCAAATTTTCAAAATACCGTGCCATCTCAAGCTCGTTTTAATTAAATTTTAAATTGACACGTTCTAACTTCGATTACAATAATTTTCAAATCGTTTACTCTCAAAATAAATCATTTTAAATACTTAAAATCTATTAAAAATAAATTTTAAATTGGTTCCAAAAATATGGGTTGTTACAACCGTGCCATTTCGAGCTCGATTTATATTAAATATAAATTAACGTTCAAACTTAGTTTTCTAAACTAATTAAATATTAAAATCCATTAATATTCCAAATAAAATATTTAAAATAATAAAATAATTTATATATTTGGCTACTAAAATTACAGGATGTTACAGATAGACTTTTAGTTTACGTGAATCGAACAGGAAACGAACAAGTTATGATCAATGAAAGTTCGAAATTAATTATAGAATTTAATTAATAAACAGAAAAATAAAAGTTACAATAATAGGGCGACCCAGCCCGTGTATGGGTCGACCCCTGTCTCGACACATGTGTCGACCTACATACAAGGTGGATCGACCCAGATCGAGCAAGGCACGAACCTATG
This sequence comes from Allium sativum, assembly GCA_030737875.1. NCBI lineage: Eukaryota > Viridiplantae > Streptophyta > Magnoliopsida > Asparagales > Amaryllidaceae > Allium > Allium sativum. The sequence continues at coordinate 737,800,252 of CM060922.1, forward strand.
CCTGACCGAGCCCACTTTACTGCTTCTGTATATTTTTTGTTGATGTATTGCTGATGTGTCTTCTAAGACAAAAATTAAAAATGAATATCTAATGGCCTAAAATCTATACATAAAATATAATGAACCTAGACGTAAAATCCAATGAACCTGGACACCTAACTTTATTATAAATTGTCTCCAAAACCTAACATAATTTTCACTACTCCCTTTCTCCACCTCTCTCAAATAACCTTCTTATCAAATATAATTTTAATGGAGTATTAGGGGCTTGGTTCTATACATATTTTTAGTGGATATTCATAGATAGAGAGGAACTACAGAGACTTATTGGATTTACTTAAATTGTATGTGAGTATTACTGTGATTACAAGATTTCTTCCAATATGAGGTTAAAATTGATACAATAGTAGTTATAGTGATTTCAGATCTAAATCTTTCTGGTCATTTGTTGTGTATTTATAGATCCAGTTATCCTTAATTCTTTTCACATTTGATTTTCGTTCCTATTCTTCCTTTTTTGTCTATTTCCAGTAATCCATTATTGTAATTTATTTCAGTTATCTACAGCTTTGTTCTTGGTAAGAAATTTTATTACAGTTCTATAATTAGCCCTATTTTTATTTCAGAACCATTTCTGTTCGTTTGAGCCTAGGCCATGCGAGATCCTAGGCTATTTCTTTTTTATTTCTGACATTGAATTTAGTCCTTTTGAGTCTAAAACATTTTTTTCTTTCTTATTTTTGCGCAAATTGGGATAAACCACATGATAGAACGATTATATCACAATTGGATGATAATAAGAAAATGCATAAAAAGGATTAGTAGAGGCTCAGTAAACTTTTATACAATAATTGGTATAAAACAGGCATGTTGAAATTTGATTAAAAGATGTAATCAACAAACAAACTGTAATATTTGGAAGATAATGAAGGTTAGTAAAAAGGGGATTTTGGAATACTATATTCAGATAATGAATTATACTTAATGTAAGGACCCGTAACTTCCTCATGAAGGAAAGAGCGGATACTTTGAGGACAAGCCACATCGGAACACAAAAAATTACAGAAAAATTATTTCTAGCTTCGTATTAACGATATGGTCCCAACAAAACTAATTTCCTCAAATTTGAAGACCGTTTGAAAAATGACCATTTTCTGGTCGATCAAAATTGACTGAAACTGTCAAAACACGTTTAACTTCGCCACGCTCACATATTGATTCAGAAAATTATGAATTTAGAAACCTAACAATAATTTGACATCCCGGATCCAACAAAAGTGGTTTCGTCGAAAACCGAGGTCGTTTGCAAAATTTCCATTTTTAAGGGCTATATTTTCCATAGCGACTATTTCGAATTTTCAACTGGACATAACTCTTTATTCCCGCTATGAAATTTCAATTTTTCGGATTCGTTGGAAAGATATTTTCAAATAGATTATAATATTTTTGGTTTCGCAAAAATCCGGATTATTTTGAATCATGTACATTCATTTGAAATTTGAAATCGAATTTTCGAAATACCGCGCAATTTTCAATTCCTTTTATAAATGTAGATAAATATTTATATTCTAACGCCGATTCAAATAAATATATACGTTCTATTTCTATTCAAAATAAATTTTTCCTCGTCATTATTTAAAATAATTCATTTTAAATATTCAAATTCGCTAAAATTGCGAAAATAAAAATTTTAAATTGGCTTAGATTTCCGGGTTATTACAATCTCCCCACTTAAAACTTTTCGTCCCCGAAAAGGAATGAAGCCGAAAGTTGTTTAACTAATCCACTTAACTTTCATTATTTTCATTATGGCTTAAGTTCTTCAACCTTTCAATTACTAAGAACTTTTCAAATTTTTCAAAAATTTGGCTAACACCCTAAATTTTCGAATTTTTTTGGCATAACCTCCTCTGCACCGGGAGTTTCGGGATATTTCAAATAGCCTCTCATGGCCCTCCCCAATCCAAAAAGAAAAAGAAACAGCCAAGCGGCTAGCCAATCGGCTCATAAAATCATCAAAAACCCAAGAAATACAATAAACATGTACCTATTTGTCGGGCAAACAATTTGATTCCTCTTCTCTAGCCTCCTTTCTATGACCCGTTCAATGTAAGTAAATGTATATGCATGCAAATGCGACTAATTTTCAATACAATTCACTATTTGATACAATTTGGCTAAATGGTCCAAATTTTAATTAATCAACCAATAATCAAACAACACAATCAACAATCAATTTGTTGATTAGCTTTTCAAAATCATAATCTTGATACATAGTCAAAAATCACGTTTTTGATGCCAAGTCACAACAATATATTCTAACTATATTTTGGGTTCTCACACCATTCTAATGGAAATATATAGAGATCCCACTTTCGAAACTCGAACATAAATTCTGATGATGTACGTACTATAGCAATCATCAGAACCATCTCCGGGCGACTAGAGTGTGATTCTATATCTATCCAGCATATTAAAACTTCGAATACACGTGGATCAGACGTATATGCAAAATCTTTATATATTGGATTGTCCAAATTCAATACAAATAAATATTCAAATACAAATAATCGAATTAAATTTTTCAAAACAAAATTTGTTTTCACTTTTTTTTCAAAAACACTACTCTTCACACTCATTCTAGGATACTACTGATCCTATCTCTAACGAGTCATTCTCGTTGGATATTACTAATCCAATCTCTGATGAATTATTTCGTATGGTTCTAATGTGTCTTGTTCTCGAGCTCGGTAAACCAAAGCTCTGATACCACTGTAAGGACCCGTAACTTCCCCGTGAAGGAAAGAGCGGATACTTTGAGGACAAGCCACACCGGAACACAAAAAATTACAGAAAAATCATTTCTACCTTCGTATTGACGATACGGTCCCAACAAAACTAATTTCGTCAAATTTGAAGATCGTTTGAAAAATGACCATTTTCTGGTCGATCAAAATTGACTTAAACTGTCAAAACACGTTTAACTTCGCCACGCTCACATATTGATTCAGAAAATTATGAATTTTGAAACCTAACTATAATTTGACATCCTGGTTCCAACAAAATTGGTTTCGTCGAAAACCGAGGTCGTTTGCAAAATTTCCATTTTAAAGGGCTATATTTTCCATAGCGACTATTCTGAATTTTCAACTGGACATAACTCTTTATTCCCGCTATGAAATTTCAATTTTTCGGATTTGTTGGAAAGATATTTTCAAATAGATTCTAATATTTTTGATTTCGCGAAAATCCGGATTATTTTGAATCCTGTACATTCATTTGAAATTTGAAATCGAATTTTCGAACTACCGCGCCATTTTCAATTCCTTTTATAAATGTAAATAAATATAAAAATATTTATATTCTAACGTCGATTCAAATAAATATATACGTTCTATTTCTATTCAAAATAAATTTCTCCTCGTCATTATTTAAGATAATTCATTTTAAATATTCAAAATTCGCTAAAATTGCCAAAATAAAAATCTTAAATTGGCTCAGATTTCCAGGTTATTACACTTAATTTGACATTAAGTTCCTGTATTTGGAAAACATATTAATTGAAATGAATTATACTTAATTTGACATTAAGTAATCTGTATTTGGAAAACATGTTAATTGGAATAAATTGTACCTAATTTGACATTAAGTAACCTGTATTTGGAAAACATGTTAATTAGAAAAAATTATACTTATTTTGACATTAAGTAACCTGAAACATGTTAATTGGAACAAATTGTACTTAATTTGACATTAAGTAACATGTATTTGGGAAACATGTTAATTAAAATGAATTGTACTTAATTTGACATTAAGTAACATGCATTTGGAATACATGTTAATTGGAATGAATTATACTTAATTTGACATTAAGTAATCTGTATTTGAAAAACATGTTAATTGGAATGAATTGTTGAGACGACCCCAAATCCCGTTACCGACGGAGACAAGGGTTATCGTTGGAATATAACACAGAAACAGATAATAGCAGAACAGAATTAAATAAATACACCAGATAATGAACAAAACAATATACTGGATAAAAGTAATCATCAGAGTTACACAGTATACAGGATCATACTTAGTACAAATACAGTTCAGCTATACATAAATGTCTACAGCGGAAAACAAACAAAATATGTACAATAGGAGCTGAACAGCATAAAAAGAGATAAATGATAGAATCCATCTTCAGCTCCAGCTATCCAGAAAGAACCAGCTAAACCTGAATACAAGGCTGCCCGTGTAGAAAAAGGGGCACCCGAGTTTGAAAGTGAAACAAACTACGAGTCAGTCATGGGACTGGTATGAGAAATCTACTCAACACATATATAATATGGCCAATCACAGGACCACGCCACTTTCGTGGAACGGGTTTTCTCCATTGGATTGCCAGTGCTTTAAAACAAACCTTTCTTTTAAACATCGCTATGCTTTTTATAAAAATGAAGCCATTATAAGACTCAATTCCCATCACACAATGCAACGCAAACCGGAGGATAGAGTTTTACCTTATAACGGCCAAAATATGCTTGATACGAATAAAACGAAGGCAATTGATATTACTGCTAGTGTTTATATGTTTTGAAAACAATTTCAAATCATAACTATCAATCATAGACGGCATGAGTACCATATATCATGTCGCCATATATATATATACAATCAAAACCGCACGAGGTCGTATTTGGGAATTGGATTTTCGTCATGAACCAAGGCAAAAGATAGTCCCTACCGACTTCGTGACTCTCTAGCCCGAGCCACAGGGTCAGAGCGCATCAACCCTTGGATCGTCAGGGCCGGTCCACCGATGTGGATTAAAATGCCTGAACAATACGTTTCCCCGCCCTTTGGGGCGTAAACGAGCCAACGAATGACTCCATCGGACCCGAATCGTCCGATCAAACTGAGGCGCCTCGCAACAGCGACAACCACATAGGTGAAAAGTATATAAATGTCAAGGCTGGTAGGTCACTGACACCACCCTAGCTAGAAAGAAACGCATGTCCTCCCTGAGGTCCTTCCTCCCGTTTCTGGTTCATACCGGGGTGTGAGGCTCACGAATTCACGTTATACACAAAGCTACGCCACACAGGCGGTGCTTTGATCATCACCACAAGGCTTTGCTTTTCAACAGAAGCCCTGATCACTGCATCTTAGCATGCCACACAGGCAATTCATGCCATGCGACTGATGTCCATCGTTATACAACCTCTGAGCTCGTGCGTCTCAGAGAAGGGCGTTAAGCAAAAGAATAAATTCTCCGCCGCCAAACAGATGTATATTTAATAGAGGTCAATCAACACAGAATAAAATCCAATGTCAGACATACAGTCCATTTACAAGTCCGTTCTGGGTCTGAACGAAACCGGAGGCACTAAATACCTCGCAAACCCATCGATCACCACGTACGTCTGGACGATCACCACTCATTATCCATATTTCGGGATGCCTCCCAATCAGGACCTCGGTTACCATCCAAACGAGGTGAAGATCTCCGGTCTTCGACCACCGTCTTCATCTTCGACTTTCAATCGTCGGTCAATTATTTGAAATGAGAATTAACTCGGTCTTTTCAAATAATTCACGTATATTTAGAATTTCAAATCAATTTATTTCAATGGTTAAATCATTCGACAACACCACTTTTGTTCTTTAATGTAATTTTCACACCAAACACATTCAACCATCAAATACCACATAAATCGAGCAAATTCAGTTTATTTTCATTCCATATCGTTTATGATATTTTATAGCGATTTATCGCTATTTTTATTTATTTAAAAATAGCCAATTTATTCAAAACGACGCTTCGGGCCATAACGCGGCCGTGGCGCTGTTTTTCTTCAGATTTGATTTACACATATGTGAAAATCTAACCGTTGGATCTTCGCAAAATTTACTTCATTAGAAAGGTCTTTTCAAAACGAATCCAACGGTTCCAGTTTCGGGAAAATCCGACGGTCGGATCTCCCGGTATAATCGTTTGAAGTTTCGATTTCAATTTACGAACTGCAGCGTCGTTATTCGATTAAATATAATTATATTTATATATATATAAATATAATCGTTTCTGGCGCTGTTTTTCTTCAGATTTGAATTAAACATTCCAGACAATCCAACCGTTGGATTTTTACAAAGTTGGTGTCGTTGGAAAGATTTTTCCAAAGCGAACCCGACGGTTGCGGTTTCGGGAAAATCCAATGGTCGGATTTCCCGCACTAGTTGTTTGAAATCAAGATTTCAAAATACCAACTGCACGGCCACGTTTCGTTTTAATTTTATTTATATTTATATATTTATATAAATATAGTTCATTCAACAATTTCAATATCGTTTTCACTCCAAATATTTCACTAACGCCTTAAAATTTTGGAAAATTTCGCCATAACCTCCTTTGTACGGGAGGGGCTGGGAAAATTCCCAAATAGCCACACGGGCGTCTCATGTCAAAAAGAAAAAGCCAAGCGGCTAGCCAACAGGCTCATAAAATCATCACCCAAACAAAACAGTAAATGTGTACCTATTTGTCGGGCACAAAATTTTATTCCTCTTCTCTAGCCCCTTTGCTATAACCTGTTCAATAAATATGCTTGTACATATATACAGTTCTTATCATTTATCATTTTCTATTCAACTTCATATTTGATTCCATTTGGTTTAAAAACACAATTCATTCTAATGTTGCATGCATAGGTAAAAATCATATCATTAGCTAATTAATGAATATTTCGACTCATGCATATTTATTTGAACGAGTTGCTATTTTTAACACGTCACATTTCAACAATTCATGTGTATAATAAAAATGTGATTTTTAATGTAAAACAATTCATTTCAAAACACTATTATTTTTATATAGTGTTATATCGGGGATAAAAATAGGATTTTTATTGTAAAGCAATTTATTTTAAAACAAGGTCAATTTATATAGTTCATATAGATGATAAAAAGATGACTTTTATTGTAAAACAATTTATTTTAAAATATGAATACCATTCAACACATGAATTTCTAATCAACGAATGAATATCGATTCAACACATGAAGGTTTTCTATAATTTCTATATCTAGATAAAAATGTGATTTTTATATTTAAAACACGAAGACCATTCAACACATGAATTTCTAATCAACGAATGAATATCGATTCAACACATGAAGGTTTTCTATTCAATGAATAAATATGGTTTCAGCAAATGAAAATAATTCAAACACATGAATATTATTCAAAATTTCGGCAGCATAACGGCAGGGTAGTTAAAACCGGGACCGTCCCTAGGACGGCTCCTCGCTCTACCTTAAAACCTCGCGGTTTTTGACAATGGGGATCATGCATCTAGTTCGCACGCAGGCGGCATGTATATTTTTATTTCATTTCCACAAACTAACCCTATGTGGTTTCAACCAAATATTTCTCAACAACAAATGGGTATTTTTCAACCACAATCAATCAATATCAACCACAAACAATTCTAAACAACCATTCGCTATCAATCAATTTTCACACCAAACACAATCAATAAATATCGTCCATGGTTTGTGGACGAGGGGCGTATATATATATATATATATCTATATAGCAATTCAATTTTATTTCAACACATATATAATTTTTACAACGCATATATAACTTATACATCGAACATACAACTTATACAACACTTATACAAGAGGTGTACAACGCTTATATAACTCATACATCGACTATATAATTTATACATCGTCGTTTTCAATATTGTTTTTAAATCAGAAATCTTACATTGGGTTCCACTCCTCCAAAAATAGCAGAAGGCTCAGAAAAATATGCGGTCTCTTCTAAAATGTAGAAGACGTCCACACGGTCACGATGCTTCCTGTTTCATCGAATTTCGTTAACGAAGCAAAAAGATATGATTTTTCAAAGTTTGCAACGGTTTTAAACTGTCGAAATCTGTTAAATAATTAACAGCCGTATACCTTCACAGTTTATTCAAAACTAGGTTTGATCTTTTCACCAAAACGAAGATGTTGTAGCTCGATCAGACCCTGCCACGTGAAGCGTCTACGAGAGGCGCTCCTCCTCCCTGAATTCTGGCGAACTCGACGCAGTGGTGGCGGAGAAATCGGGGTGCGAGCGGCGGCACTTTGCGGAGGTGAATCGAGGCGAATACTGAACGATGAACTCCCAAACTTGTATGGATCTGTAGAGGGGAAAATTCTCTCCAAAATCCCCCAAAGGATCGATCGATTTCACTGTATGGATTGGAAGAAAAGTGGATTTGAAATCCTGACCCTTTTCCGCCGTTCGAAATAAGGGTTTACGGGTTTTTTTGTTTTTTTTATATTTTTAAATTAATGAAATAAAAAATTCTATTGGCCGATGTTATATTTAATTCAAAAATTGGGGTTTTCTTAGACGAACTCGAAATCAAACCCAACGACTGCCGTCCCTAGCGTTTTACCCCCATTCCGAACACAATGGGATATGTTTCGTAGGCTCATTCAACTGTTTCAGTCAGTTTTCCTTCAAATCAAAATATATAACATTCAATATTCGATTTGAACGTACATTTCAATTTGCCAGGGCCACAAACTGATTCGAAAAATTACCGAAAAATAAATCTAGCTATGTTTTGACGATACGGTCTCAACAAAACTAGTTTCGTCGAATTCTGAGACTGTTTGCAAAAAGGCCCATTTTTGGTCGATCCAATTTAACTGTAATTGACCAAAACACATTTTCCTTTGCCACGCTCACATACTAGCTTCAAAAATTATGAAATTTGAAACCTAGCGATAACTTCACATCCCGGATCCAACAAAAGTGGTTTCGTCGAATTCCGAGGTCGTATGCCAAATGGCCAATTTCACGGGCTATATAAATTTCATAGCGACCCTTCTGAAAATTCATTCGGCCATAACTTTTGCTTTCCGCTATGAAAATTCGATTTTTTAGATTCGTTAGAAAGGTATTCACTAACAGATTTAAATATTTTTAGTTTCACTAAAATTCGTTTTGTTTTGCACCCGGTACAGTCTGACAAAGTTTGAATTCAATTTTTGAAACTGCAGCGCCATTTCAGGCCTTGTTTATAATTATAATTAATTATATTCATTTTCAATTGTCGTTTTCAACTCAGTTTTCATTGCCATTATTTAAAATATTTATTTAAAATATTTAAAATCCATTATTTTAGCCAATTTAAAATTTTTAAATTGGTTCAGATTTTCTGGGTCGTTACAATCTCCCCCACTTAAAACTTTTCGTCCCCGAAAAGGAACAAAGTCGAAAGTGGTTTGATTAATCAACTCTACGTTCGATCCGGCTTCAATTCTCCAACTTTTCAGTTTCTGAGAAATTTCAAATTCTTCAAAAATTTGGCTAACACCTGGAATTTTCGAAAATTTTCGCCATAACCTCCCTTGTACGGGGAGGGGTTTGTAAATTTATTGGGCCATATTAGGTACCCAATAAATCCTAATAAGCATACACATATTTATAGTGATATATTTTGGTGTTTACAGGGGAGCATGTATTGATAATAACTCCAGAGAATAAATTCTCGTCACCCTGCCCCGTGTGGGAAACAAATAGTCCATGTGCCGTATCTAATAACTAGAGAGACGTGATTATTGTCAACTCCAGACCCGTGTGGGGTTTTTATTAATCTGGCAATTTAATCGTTACAATTTAAATAGTCCATATCAATCATCAGTTCAACCTGTAAAATATAGTCATCGCCATACAAGCCTCTCGCTCGTATGGTAAACCTTCCACCTCGTCACACAAGTTCCAAATGCTTATGTGGTATATGATGAAGTATGCCTATCTTCCAGAAGTATGCCATGCAATGTAGTTCAAAATTAATTGTTACTATCCTATGGCGACGTTTATTATTTCACACAGAAAACCCAGCACTCCGCATCCAATGGCATTCACAGGAGTTGATATAATAATATTTCGCATCCAACTCATTAAGGTTTACCTATTTGTTGGGCACGCAAATAAAATCTTTACTCAACAGCTAATCCATTTACCTGCTCAAACATATATAAAATGCACATGTATATATTTCTATTTATTTTTAAATCGTTCAATGTGTGATTTAAATGAATAAATTCTAACATTATTCTATTGTTGATTAAATTAACTATCGTTTCAATAATTTTAATTAATCTAATCTACAATCACACAACACAACCAACAAGCAATTTGTTTTTAACTTTTCAAAACCATTTAAATTAATTCCTATTCTCCCTTTAAAATCATTCCGACTATAGAGTTAAAAGTGCACATCCATGGAAAGAAAATAACAATAGAATAGAGAATTAAATGGTGATGTAAAGTATGGTAAATATACCTTGCACCAGAGTCAATCAGAGATATCCACTCGGCATCTAGGATAAGCCTTCTGAATGCTCTCCTCAGTTTCCCAAGTACAATCTCGAGGATCTCCACTGCACTTTGACTAAGTGAACCTTCTTATTCCTCAGCTCTTTGGTTTCTTTGCCGATGATCTTTAGCGGCACTCGTCTCACAGCTAATTCAGGGGTAATTTCAATATCCTGCTGAGCTGCTTCTTCTACGATCAAGTCTGGATCATGAACGTGCTTTCGAAGTTGAGATATGTGAAATACATCATGAACTCCAGGCAACCAATCTGGCAATTTAACCCTATAAGCGAGAGTTCCGATCCGTTCCAGAATAGGAAACGGACCAATGAATTTGGGTGCCAACTTTCCAGTTTTACCGAACCGGATAACTCCTCTCATCGGCGATACTTTCAAATATACATAGTCGCCAACAGCAAAGGATATATCTCTTCTTCTTCTATCGGCATAGCTCTTTTGTCGGCTTTGAGCGGAGAGTAATCGCTTCTTAATAAAATTGACTTTGTCGGCAGCTTCTCGAATCATATCAGGACCCAACACAAGTCTATTACCTGGTTCGACCCAACAAGCAGGAGATCGGCACGGTCTACCATACAATGCTTCGAATGGCGACATTGTCAGGCTCGCCTGGTAGCTATTGTTATATGAGAATTCAGCCAAATGCAGATGGTCTTCCCATGCTCCGCCGAAATCTAGAATACAAGCCCGCAATAGATCTTCTAAAATACGATTCACCCTCTCAGTCTGACCGTCTGTCTTAGGATGATAAGCGGTGCTTAAGTTCAACTTCGTTCCCAGCTCGACTTGAAATGCTTCCCAGAATTTGCTAGTGAATATTGTATCTCTATCACTGACTATACTGAGCGGCACTCCATGTAGTCTAACTATTTCCCTGAAGTATATCTGCGCCAGACTCTGAGCAGTTCTGTTTGATCTGACAGGTATGAAATGGGCGGTCTTCGTGAAGCGATCTACGATCACCCAAATACTGTCATTCCCTTTTCTGGTTCTGGGAAGACCATCAATGAAATCCATAGAAATATGTTCTCACTTCCAACCAGGAACTTCTAATGGTTGTAACAATCCAGCCAATTTCTGTTGGTCACTCTTGACTAGTTGGCAAGTAGGGCATCGGCTAACATATAAAGAAATGTCCCTCTTCATCGACTTCCACCAGAAAGTGCGTTTGATGTCATTATACATTTTGCTAACTCCCGGATGGATACTAAGTTTCGACTTGTGGCATTCATCCAGTACTTCCTTTCGAAGCTCAGGAATGTTAGGGACACAGATTCGACCTTTGAGCCTTAAAATACCATCATTATCTACTTGAAAACTCGAGGGCTCGCCTTTCGGAATTATCTCTATGATCTTCTGAATGAAGTGATCATCCTTTTGAAGAGCAGATACTTTATCTAGCAATGAAGTCGTGATAATAAAACTGGCGATCATTTCATTCTTTCTGCTTAACGCATCAGCCACGACATTGGCTTTCCCTGGAGTGTATAGAATTTCAAAATCGTATGCTGCAAGAAACTCTAGCCAACGTTGCTGTCTCAGATTCATGTCTTTCTGGGTGAACATATACTTTAATGACTGATGATCTGTAAATAGTTCAAATCTCTCACCCAGAAGATAGTGCCTCCAGATTTTCAAAGCGAACACAATAGCCAATAACTCAAGATCATGAGTTACGTAGTTCTTCTCGTGCGGCTTCAGTTGACGGCTAGCATAAGCAATCACTTGGCCCCTCTGCATTAACACTGCGCCAAGGCCTTCTCTGGAAGCATCAGTCCATACTTTTAAATCCTGGTTGCCATCGATGATGGTTAACACTGGAGCAGTCGTTAGTCTTAACTTTAGCTCTTCAAAAGCCTCCTCACTTTCTGTAGTCCATTTGAATTTAGAATGCTTCTTCGTAAGCTTTGTTAAATGACCAGATATCTTCGAAAAGTTTTTAACGAACTTCCGGTAATAGCTAGCCAATCCGAGAAAACTGCGGACTTCAGTGGGGGTACTGGGCTGTTTCCAATTCTGAATAGCTGTGATTTTACTTGGATCCACAGCGATTCCTTCTTTCGATACGACGTGGCCTAGAAATTTTACTTCATCTTGCCAGAAGATACATTTGGAAAATTTGGCTTTTAATACATTCCGTCTCAGAATTTCTAGAACCTGTTCCAGATGCTTTTCATGTTCGGCCTTTGATTTAGAGAAGATTAGAATATCGTCAATAAAAACCAGAACGAATTTATTCAAAACTCCTCTGAACACTCTATTCATCAGATCGACAAAGTAAGCTGGAGCGTTACATAATCCGAACGGCATTACTAACCACTCGTAGAATAAGTCGGGACCTCTGAACGCTGTCATTGGAACACACTCTTCGGCAATTCGAAGTTGATGGAAGCCTGTAGCTAGGTCCATTCGTGAAAATACTTGTGCTCCATTTAATCGATCCAACAAATCATCTATTTGCGGCAATGGATATTTGTTCTTTATTGTATGTTTGTTCAAATCACGATAATCCACACATAGCCGTAGAGTACCGTCAGATTTTGGGACAAACACCACTGCTGCACCCCAATCAGAGAAACTAGGCCTGATCAGACCTTTCCATACTAGCTGTCGTGTTTGATTGTCTAATTCCTCCTTCTCTTTCAAGGACATTCTTTGAATAGCGTGAACTACCGGCCTTGCATTGGGAATTAAAGCAATCTTGAAATCTATTTCTCTCTACGGAGGTAAGCGAACAACTTCTTCGAACACATCCGCATAGTTCTTGACGACAGGAATGTCTTTGATGAGGTCAGGAATATTCTCTGCGACTTCAGGGATATTTTCTATTTGAGCTAGAGAAACATTCAAAGCTGCCCAGAAGTCTTTTCTATTAGAATTCTGACCTTCACAGGGAATGGTTATATAATCACCTGATTTAATCTTCGCCTTTACGACTCTGTCGGCGCATTTAACTTCAGCTTCATATTTGGTCAACCAGTCTAACCCCAAGATAAGATCAAACTCTTTAAAATTCATGACTACTGCGATGGTAGGAAACCGATAACGAGAGAAAGAAACCGGCACTCCACAAATCCAACTGAGATCAATGGAACCCCCAACCGAATTCTGGACAGTCATTGGTTCCTTGAGCTTCTTCAAATTCAAATCCAGTTTCTTAGCTGCCTCTTTGGAAATGAAGCTTCGTGACGTGCCTGTGTCAAACAGTACTTTGACTGGAATGTTTTTGACAGTTAGCGTGCCTTCTAAAACATCGGCCCTTTCTTGACTAGCTGAGGGCTCAGAAGTTTCTGCTACTTCATTTACTTGAACCATTTCAGGCTTGTTTAACTGCGGGCAATCCTTTGCAAGATGACCAGCCTCGTGGCACTGTTTGCACTCTCTATTCTCTTGGAACTCCCCGTCAGTTCTGAACCTTTTCTTCTTTTGCTTCCGATTTGCTCTATATCCCTCTTTTCTTTGTTTCTTTAAAGATCTGCAACTTATCGACAAATGTCCTTTCTTATTGCAGTTAGAGCAAATAGCTGTTGTTACCGGTTCTTTCCCAGACTTAGCCCTTTTTCTCTTAGCACTGGGCTTCTTATTGACCTCTGACCTCGTACTGGCTTCAGGAATACCAGTTTCCGACTCTTCTTTGTCACTACAACGAACTTCTTCTTCGTGCGCAACATTCCTTTCTTATGGAGATCTTCATACTGATAAGCCATGTATATCATTTCAGAAAAAGGAAGCTTCACATTCCTCATTACACTATCCTGATATCTCCTTTGCAGGCCATGAATAAATCTCAGATTTTTCCTCTTTGGATCTTGAATCAGATGAGGAGCAAAGTGAGAAAGTTCGTTGAATTTCTTATGATATTCTGAGATGGTCATATCTCCTTGTATCAAATAAGAAAATTCATCACAAAGGCGCTCAGTCGCTTCGGGAGGAGTAAATCTTTCCAGGAAAATCACTTTGAATCTATCCCAGGTGATATCACCTTCTGGATTATCCTTAATAACTGAATCCCACCAGAACAAAGCTTCTTCTTTGAGTGCCCAGGAGGCCAGTAATCTTTTCTGGTCATCCCTCAGCTATAATGCTTCGAAGATTTTCTCAGCCGAACGAATCCAAGCTTGTGTTTTCATAATTTCTTCTTCACCCATGAAGGGTTTTCCACCCAGATTTCTATACTTCATGAATAGAGCTTCTATATCCGGGTCAGTATTACTTCTTCTGTTTCTGGCACTCATTTTCTAGTTCTTCTGCAAATAGCAGACCAGGTGTCAGGTCAACAGAAAAGAAATTTCAAAATATAGAGCCAAATACTTGAATGTAAATGTGTCTACTAGGGTGTATTCCATTCTGCTTTACTTATACCAGGATATTACTGATCCTATCTGTATAGAGTTACCCGTCCTAGAACACTACTGGTTCTATTTCCGACGAGTTCGTTCATATGTTATATTCCAGACTTAAGCTTAACCAAAGCTCTGATACCACGTTGAGACGACCCTAAATCCCGTTACCGACGGAGACAAGGGTTATCGTTGGAATATAACACAGAAACAGATAATAGCAGAACAGAATTAAATAAATACACCAGATAATGAACAAAACAATATACTGGATAAAAGTAATCATCAGAGTTACACAGTATACAGGATCATACTTAGTACAAATACAGTTCAGCTATACATAAATGTCTACAGCGGAAAACAAACAAAATATGTACAATAGGAGCTGAACATCATAAAAAGAGATAAATGATAGAATCCATCTTCAGCTCCAGCTATCCAGAAAGAACCATCTAAACCTGAATACAAGGCTGCCCGTGTAGAAAAAGGGGCACCCGAGTTTGAAAGTGAAACAAACTACGAGTCAGTCATGGGACTGGTATGAGAAATCTACTCAACACATATATAATATGGCCAATCACAGGACCACGCCACTTTCGTGGAACGGGTTTTCTCCATTGGATCGCCAGTGCTTTAAAACAAACCTTTCTTTTAAACATCGCTATGCTTTTTATAAAAATGAAGCCATTATAAGACTCAGTTCCCATCACACAATGCAACGCAAACCGAAGGATAGAGTTTTACCTTATAACGGCCAAAATATGATTGATACGAATAAAACGAAGGCAATTGATATTACTGCTAGTGTTTATATGTTTTGAAAACAATTTCAAATCATAACTATCAATCATAGATGGCATGGGTACCATATATCATGTCGCCATATATATATACAATCAAAACCGCACGAGGTCGTATTTGGGAATTGGATTTCCGTCATGAACCAAGGCAAAAGATAGTCCCTACCGACTTCGTGACTCTCTAGCCCGAGCCACAGGGTCAGAGCGCATCGACCATTGGATCGTCAGGGCCGGTCCACCGATGTGGATTAAAATGCCTGAACAATACGTTTCCCCGCCCTTTGGGTCGTAAACGAGCCAACGAATGACTACATCGGACCCGAATCGTCCGATCAAACCGAGGCGCCTCGCAACAGCAACAACCACATAGGTGAAAAGTATATAAATGTCAGGGCTGGTAGGTCACTGACACCACCCTAGCTAGAAAGAAACGCATGTCCTCCCTGAGGTCCTTCCTCCCGTTTCTGGTTCATACCGGGGTGTGAGGCTCGCGAATTCACGTTATACACAAAGATACGCCACACAGGCGGTGCTTTGATCATCACCACAAGGCTTTGCTTTTCAACAGAAGCCCTGATCACTGCATCTTAGCATGCCACACAGGCAATTCATGCCATGCGACTGATGTCCATCGATATACAACCTCTGAGCTCGTGCGTCTCATAGAAGGGCGTTAAGCAAAAGAATAAATTCTCCACCGCCAAACAGATGTATATTTAATAGAGGTCAATCAACACAGAATAAAATCCAATGTCAGACATACAGTCCATTTACAAGTCCGTTCTGGGTCTGAACGAAACCGGAGGCACTAAATACCTCGCAAACCCATCGATCACCACGTACGTCTGGACGATCACCACTCATTATCCATATTTCGGGATGCCTCCCAATCAGGACCTCGGTTACCATCCAAACGAGGTGAAGATCTCCGGTCTTCGACCACCGTCTTCATCTTCGACTTTCAATCATCGGTCAATTATTTGAAATGAGAATTAACTCGGTCTTTTCAAATAATTCACGTATATTTAGAATTTCAAATCAATTTATTTCAATGGTTAAATCATTCGACAACACCACTTTTGTTCTTTAATGTAATTTTCACACCAAACACATTCAACCATCAAATACCACATAAATCGAGCAAATCCAGTTTATTTCCATTCCATATCGTTTATGATATTTTATAGCGATTTATCGCTATTTTTATTTATTTAAAAATAGCCAATTTATTCAAAACGACGCTTCGGGCCATAACGCGGCCGTGACGCTGTTTTTCTTCAGATTTGATTTACACATATCTAAAAATCTAACCGTTGGATCTTCACAAAATTTACTTCATTAGAAAGGTCTTTTCAAAACGAATCCAACGGTTCCAGTTTCGGGAAAATCCGACGGTCGGATCTCCCGATATAATCGTTTGAAGTTTCGATTTCAATTTACGAACTGCAGCGTCGTTATTCGATTAAATATAATTATAATTATATATATATATATAAATATAATCGTTTCTGGCGCTGTTTTTCTTCAGATTTGAATTAAACATTCCAGACAATCCAACCGTTGGATTTTTACAAAGTTGGTGCCGTTGGAAAATTTTTCCAAAGCGAACCCGACGGTTTCGGTTTCGGGAAAATCCAATGGTCGGATTCCCCGCACTAGTTGTTTGAAATCACGGTTTCAAAATACCAACTGCACGGCCACGTTTCGTTTTAATTTTATTTATATTTATATATTTATATAAATATAGTTCATTCAACAATTTCAATATCATTTTCACTCCAAATATTTCACTAACGCCTTAAAATTTTGGAAAATTTCGCCATAACCTCCTTTGTACGGGAGGGGCTGGGAAAATTCCCAAATAGCCACACGGGCATCTCATGTCAAAAAGAAAAAGAAAAATCCAAGCGGCTAGCCAACAGGCTCATAAAATCATCACCCAAACAAAACAGTAAATGTGTACCTATTTGTCGGGCACAAAATTTTATTCCTCTTCTCTAGCCCCTTTGCTATAACCTGTTCAATAAATATGCTTGTACATATATACAGTTCTTATCATTTATCATTTTCTATTCAACTTCATATTTGATTCCATTTGGTTTAAAAACACAATTCATTCTAATGTTGCATGCATAGGTAAAAATCATATCATTAGCTAATTAATGAATATTTCGACTCATGCATATTTATTTGAACGAGTTGCTATTTTTAACACGTCACATTTCAACAATTCATGTGTATAATAAAAATGTGATTTTTATTGTAAAACAATTCATTTCAAAACACTATTATTTTTATATAGTGTTATATCGGGGATAAAAATAGGATTTTTATTGTAAAGCAATTTATATTAAAACAAGGTCAATTTATATAGTTCATATAGATGATAAAAAGGTGATTTTTATTGTAAAACAATTTATTTTAAAATATGAATACCATTCAACACATGAATTTCTAATCAACGAATGAATATCGATTCAACACATGCAGGTTTTCTATAATTTCTATATCTAGATAAAAATGTGATTTTTATATTTAAAACACGAAGACCATTCAACACATGAATTTCTAATCAACGAATGAATATCGATTCAACACATGAAGGTTTTCTATTCAATGAATAAATATGGTTTCAGCAAATGAAAATAATTCAAACACATGAATATTATTCAAAATTTCGGCAGCATAACGGCAGGGTAGTTAAAACCGGGACCGTCCCTAGTACGGATCCTCGCTCTACCTTAAAACCTCGCGGTTTTTGACAATGGGGATCATGCATCTAGTTCGCACGCAGGCGGCATGTATATTTTTATTTCATTTCCACAAACTAACCCTATGTGGTTTCAACCAAATATTTCTCAACCACAAATGGGTATTTTTCAACCACAATCAATCAATATCAACCACAAACAATTCCAAACAACCATTCGCTATCAATCAATTTTCATACCAAACACAATCAATAAATATCGTCCATGGTTTGTGGACGAGGGGCGTATATATATATATATATATATATATATATATATATATATATATATATATAGCAATTCAATTTTATTTCAACACATATATAATTTTTACAACGCATATATAACTTATACATCGAACATACAACTTATACAACGCTTATACAAGAGGTGTACAACGCTTATATAACTCATACATCGACTATATAATTTATACATCGTCGTTTTCAATATTGTTTTTAAATCAGAAATCTTACATTGGGTTCCACTCCACCAAAAATAGCAGAAGGCTCAGAAAAATATGCGGTCTCTTCTAAAATGTAGAAGACGTCCACACGGTCACGATGCTTCTTGTTTCATCGAATTTCGTTAACGAAGCAAAAAGATATGATTTTTCAAAGTTTGCAACGGTTTTAAACTGTCGAAATCTGTTAAATAATTAACAGCCGTATACCTTCACAGTTTATTCAAAACTAGGTTTGATCTTTTCACCAAAACGAAGATGTTGTAGCTCGATCAGACCCTGCCACGTGAAGCGTCTACGAGAGGCGCTCCTCCTCCCTGAATTCTGGTGAACTCGACGCAGTGGTGGTGGAGAAATCGGGGTGCGAGCGGCGGCACTTTGCGGAGGTGAATCGAGGCGAATACTGAACGATGAACTCCCAAACTTGTATGGATCTGTAGAGGGGAAAATTCTCTCTAAAATCCCCCAAAGGATCGATCGATTTCACTGTATGGATTGGAAGAAAAGTGGATTTGAAATCCTGACCCTTTTCCGCCGTTCGAAATAAGGGTTTACGGGTTTTTTTTGTTTTTTTTATATTTTTAAATTAATGAAATAAAAAATTCTATTGGCCGATGTTATATTTAATTCAAAAATTGGGGTTTTCTTAGACGAACTCGAAATCAAACCCAACGACTGCCGTCCCTAGCGTTTTACCCCCATTTCGAACACAATGGGATATGTTTCGTAGGCCCATTCAACTGTTTCAGTCAGTTTTCCTTCAAATCAAAATATATAACATTCAATATTCGATTTGAACGTACATTTCAATTTGCCAGGGCCACAAACTGATTCGAAAAATTACCGAAAAATAAATCTAGCTATGTTTTGACGATACGGTCTCAACAAAACTAGTTTCGTCGAATTCTGAGACTGTTTGCAAAAAGGCCCATTTTTGGTCGATCCAATTTAACTGTAATTGACCAAAACACATTTTCCTTTGCCACGCTCACATACTAGCTTCAAAAATTATGAAATTTGAAACCTAGCGATAACTTCACATCCCGGATCCAACAAAAGTGGTTTCGTCGAATTCCGAGGTCGTATGCCAAATGGCCAATTTCACGGGCTATATAAATTTCATAGCAACCCTTCTGAAAATTCATTCGGCCATAAATTTTGCTTTCCGCTATGAAAATTCGATTTTTCAGATTCGTTAGAAAGGTATTCACTAACAGATTTAAATATTTTTGGTTTCACTAAAATTCGTTTTGTTTTGCACCCGGTACAGTCTAACAAAGTTTGAATTCAATTTTTGAAACTGCAGCGCCATTTCAGGCCTTGTTTATAATTATAATTAATTATATTCATTTTCAATTGTCGTTTTCAACTCAGTTTTCATTGCCATTATTTAAAATATTTATTTTAAATATTTAAAATCCATTATTTTAGCCAATTTAAAATTTTTAAATTGGTTCAGATTTTCTGGGTCGTTACAATTGTACTTAATTTTACATTAAGTAATTTGTATTTGGAAAACCTGAATTGAAATGAATTGTACTTAATTATCTATTTCTTCCCAAAATTATCTGTTTCTGCCTAATTATTTGTTTCTGCCTGAAATTTTAAAAGTGCAAATCAGTCAATCTGCTTGATATGATCATTGTCTTTTTCATAAGAATACACGATTCTTATTATCAATTCATATCAATTATTGTTCACCTTCATTTATTTACAGACACTTATCTTTCTATGACACTAGAACCACTATTTATCTGTTTTCCTTAACTTAGCCATCGAGCTAGTAATCATAGCAGCTCACCGGGCTTTATGTCTGACCCTTTTACTTTCTTCCTTTCTCTTTTCTTTTCCCCGGTCTTATAGGAAGAAAGTGCATAGTGCGGATTTCTTTGTTGATTTGTCGTAAAGAGTCTCCATAAAAGATAAATTACTTCATGTTCTCTTTCAAGGTTAGGTTGTACTCCTTTGACATTTGGGGGATAATATTATTTTACTTTGATATTGTTTTTAACTGAGATTTTGAGACATGACACTTTGAAACTATTTGGTCAATTGAAACAAAGATGGTTTATATTTCAAAAATGTAAGTTTCTTCTTCTGCTGTAAATTTATTATTTATTGTCTTGGGAAATCTTAGTGATGATTTTATGTCTTATACCCACAATGCTCCATATTTCCTTAATGAAATCCTCATATGAGTGACATTAAAGAATATGGAGTATTACATTTGGTATCAGAGCCTGAGGTTACCAAAATCACTAAAATTTTGTTTTAAAAGAAAGTATTTTCAAAAGAAAACACATTTTTTGGAAATCAAAAGTTACTTTTGAAAATAAAACATCCCCTATAGTCAATGACAACCTTACTTTGATTGTTTTGAACTCTAAATTTTTATCTTTTCAGTTGAGTTATAAGGCGTCCAATCTAAGCTTTTCTTTATAAGTTGAAGGTTTGATTAATGGACAAACTCGTTTAGCTCAGTAGTTGGGAAAGGTTGATGCTAGAAAGGAACTTGCTGCTACAAATATTAAAAAGGGTTGACCGTGGATGGAACAACCTTATTAGTTTAGTGGTAAAAGGATAATTTGGAAGCTAAGAATAACCTAAATTGATTGGTTAAGAAAAAGGGTTGTATTTCCATACTTTGGTTTGAAATCAACATAGAAAATGTCGTTGTAGGAATGAATGGATTAGTGCGGAATCGGAGTTTTACCGTATTGCGCACTGTCCGCCAACTCAAAAAAATTAAAAAGAAATATCTTGCAATCAGGAATTTCTATAAAATAAATTTTCTTATGCTACCAAAATAGATTTTTATACATTTTTGGTAACCAATCAATTAGGAATAAGTAGAACTTCCTAAAAGGTAAATTTAAGAATGACAAGTAAAAGAACAACATGAGTACATTAATGTCGAAAGGATTATGTGGAAAGGCGTTGATCAAAAGTGGTCGAGGAATAGGAAAAGGAAAGGGTTGGTGAAAGAAGAAATGTTATCTATCTTTTGTTCTTTTTAATTTTCCTATTTGGTTTAGGAAAATTTTGTTCTTTTTCCTTTAATGTGTTGGTCAGGATGGCTGCGTGGAGCCATAGCCACGGTATGAAGAGTTGAGCATCTGTATTGTAGGATTAATGAAGCAGCTCTTTTCAAATATGGTAAATCCTCAAGGGTATGATGATAGCATCTGTGACTGTTTTGCACTTAAGCCCAGTTCTAGTTTCTGAACCCTGTAGGGATCGACTTGATTATCTATGGTGACTCGGGGTTGAAACTAAAATCTTGATGTTTGGGGAATTTCCGTATATGGATTAGTTTGTCATGATTATGCCTCATATGACAATATTGATTACAATGAAGTGGTAAATTACGAGCCTAAAATATGGCATAGACTTTAATACGGCATATGGACTTATAGGGAAAAGTTACGGGCCTAATATCTATTAAATATTTTGGGGGGAGGGGGGGCCTATTTTGACTACAAGAACGAGATGGTTGGTCTAAGTCATGTGATGGACTAATTTTTGGAACTTCTTGCAACCCAAAGGGTTAGTCATGTTGGTGTTCCTATTTTTTTCCTTAATGCATCTCTAGACAATATCAATTTAGTTCTCTTTGTGCTATGTATTCCAAATATAATAAGCGATTGAAATATTATCTCTAAGAAAGAGAAAGAATGATTTTCGTATCTTTTTTCGTGACAAAACTGAACTTGTAGAATTATAGATAAAGAACATGTTTTGGGATCTTAAGTAAAGGTTGAGTTTTATGCCTTTGATTGGAATATTTTACCCCATATCTTCTGTAAACAATAGTATGGCCCTTATGTTGGAACTTTCCGCATGTATTTGAACTTCAATTGTGATGGAAAGGTTTTCGGAAAAAGCGAAGTGAAAGAATTTTTGAACTAGTTATTGTACCTTTTTAGCTAGCCTGTACCTAAGCTTAGTTATTAACTTATGTAGTAGGGTGATTAGTAAAGACTAGGTTGGTGGTATGTTGATCTCAGATGAAATGGGAAATCCTTTTCGGATTAATGCTTTAGTATGAATTCGATTAAAATAACATTGGTAAGAAAACCTATAAGAGTAAGTATCTTGGACTAACTACCATTAGTTTGTTATAAGAGAAGAACCACCACCTACTATGAAAGAGGTCAGAATTTTTAGTAACCATAGTTGTTGGTTAGTTGTTTCCTTACTAGGAATCGGGGATTTAAGGCAAGGAAAATATATCAAAAATGTATTTAACAATTTTTGGATTTTTGGAAGTTTAAGTGTTCATGTAACATTAATGGGAATATTTTGTAAACCCAAGAAATTTAACCTGAGGTTGTATCTTAAGGTTGGATCTGAATTCACCATTTGTTAAGACACATTTTTTTTTTTGAAATTTGATGCTTATCATGATTTTGTCATTTGGACAAAAGAGGTAGATTTCAGAAGTACTGACTAAATCTTTGTATGACTACAGAATGAGACAAGTAAAAATTTTAGTTAATGGACAAGTGCATAAAGAGAATTTAGAGATTTCAAATGGATAATTGTGTTTCAAGGCAAGAGTGTAACAAAGAGTTGTTTTATGGAAACTTGTGGAACCACTTTGAGTCGAAACCTCATATGTATAAAGTTTTAAGAAATGGGAATTTTGAAAGACTAATTTATTTTGATATGAAATTTGTATTTTAGGAATTTCATAAAACAACTATGTATATTCCAAAAAGAAAATTTTCAACTGAAATTTTGCCTCTTTAAGATTTTATTTTTAAATAAGGATTTGGAAAATTATATATAAAGTGGGGCGGTAGATAAGTCTTCATAAGGGTTGGATAATATAAGCGGAACGAACCAAGGAACACAAGATAGGTAAAGTAAACACTGGAAATTTGAGGGACGGAAAGGAGAGAAGAAAACAAATATGACTTTACTTGTAAGACAAGGGTAAGCTTTTGGATTAGTTTGTTAGGGAATGCGGAAGGCGGATCTTAAGGCAAAACAAACACAAGAGGGGGGTGAATAGTGTTTTCGAAGAATTTATGAAAATCGAAGACTTATATGATATACTATGAACCACACAAAATAGAGATGATCATAGACACAGAATCAAACACAAATACAGAAACAGATAAATATAAAATGCAGAAAGAGGAAAGAATCACCGGATTTTATACTGGTTCGGATTACTCCTACTTCCAGTCCTACGCAATGCTGGATTGCGTAGAGTTTTATTATTATCAATATCCAAGTACAATCCCTTTGATTTCACGGCTATAAGGTTAACGCCACTCCAAACACCCTTGATTTCACGGCTGTAAGGTTAACACCACTCCCTTTCCTTGATTTCAGGGCTATAAGAAACACATCCTTTCCCAAACACTTCCCAAATGATTACAACAGCTTTATAACTTTTCAATAGCACTTCAATTCAGAGAGTAATGGATAGAGAATGAGAAAAGAAGAAGTTTTATATAATTAGAGTAGAAATCGACATTGTAAAAGTGTAGAAATCAATCAAATATGAAATATTAATTGTGGGATGAAGAGGGGTGAAGATAGGGCTGTCAATTTCCTACCCGATCTGTGACCCGAAATGAAACCCGCACGGAAATTAGCAGGTTAACCCTACCCGTTTAGTTAGCGGGTCATTTTCGGGTCAACCCGAATTTGATCTGTTTATAAACGGGTGGGTTTAGAGTTGACCCGCTAACCCGATTTTGACCCGCCAAACCCGATTATATATTGTATCTTTTCAATACTATTAGTGTTTTATGTATACTATTAGTGTTAGTCTTTTATGTATGTAGTAATCAATATGCTCGTATATGTAAGCTGTTATATTTTACCAATTTATTCTTATATTTTGTTAGTTATATTTTACTTATAACAACTGTATCTCTTGCATACTGGTAGTCTTTAATTTATGCAGTATGGGAATATATACTTATGAATAGAAAATGATTTTTGAATATGGGGATTTCATGCTTTATATATGTGTTGTCTGTTGGTGACTTTGCAACTTGTTGCATGTTGGTGATTATATAACAGTGTGCATGTTGGTGATTTGGCTCTTTTGTTGCTTATATTAGTAGGCAATATCTATCATTGGGTCAAACAGGTAAACCTGACCCAACATGACCTGACACGACCCATTTAGTTAAACGGGTTACGTGGGTCGGGTCGGGTCAACCCGTTTATAAACGGGTCAGGTTAGGGTTGGGAAAATATGACCCGTTTAATAAACGGGTTGACTCGACCCGTTTATAAATCAACCCGAACCCGACTTGACCCGACCCGAACCTGACCCGACACGACCCATTGAGCAGCCCTAGGTGAAGATGGAGAAGAAGAAAGATGAAAAAAATTCGAAATCAACCCCTGTTTATAAGATTTGAAAGGTCGCAACGTTTCTGGGACGTTACAAATAGTGAAAAGACACTTCCTTTGAAAATTAAATTTCTACCAGTTGTATGTCGCATTAGCCTTATATGTATGTCAACATATGTGCCTTATTTTTTTATTTTTAAAATTATTTTTCAAGTATGTAAACATATATATTATTCTGGAAATTCTTGAATAAAAACTTAGTGATATAAATGAATAGTATAAAGTGTAAAATCATACAAAAACATAATTATATATTATACAAACATATTTATAAAATTATAAAGTTTAAAACTATAAAACCATAAGATTATAAAACTATATATATAAACTTGTATATATTTGAAACTTTAAATTTATTTGAAATCATAAGTAAGATGATATAATGGTTTGAAAATAATTTGAAAACAGAATTTGAATTTTGAAAATAGAATTTGAAAATTAAAAAACAGAATTTGAATTTGAACTTGGAGTGCTATTAAGAGTCTTACATATAAACTAGACTATATTACTATATTTTTCTTGAACTTTTGATAACTTGATTACTCATGAGTCTTGAATCTCCTTTGAATTCTGAATCTCTTGAAACTTTAAAATTGTTCAGTCTTCAGTATTTAAGTCCTGTATACAAACCCTGTATGTATATATATATTCTAGATAGAGATGTTAGTATATATTTTATAATCAATGATAATTGAAATAAATTTGTTGTCATCAAATACCATTCTCTAACAATCTCCCCTTTTTTGAAGATGACAACCTTGATTTATAAAATATTCATACCCGTTTGTACCTATTGATTCTGATCCTTCTAATACTCCCCCTGTCCTCATGAATTCTACATACTCCCCCTTAAACTAAGCCTTTCTAATCATTATTTTATAATTTCTTCCCCGTTGTCATCAACAAAAAGAAAATCTAAATTTACTCTCCTTGAGTCCTATATCTATCTATACATATCCTATGATTATAATATTTGATTATGTACTGAAATACTAATATATATAACTCCCCCTAATTTTTTTCCTATATTATACTAAACGTGTAAACAAATCAATCAAAGTATCATAGTTAATAATTACATATGTTTCAAATCATATATACAAGTTTTCAATCCAACAATCAAAGTCAAGCAATATTTACACACAAGTTCAAACAATTTCAAATCAAATTCAAATCAAACAAACGAATCAAACAAATCAAACCAAACAATTTCAAATCAAATGTCTCTTGGAACTTCTACGCATCCGTCTTCTCCAAAGATCAGATCTTTGTTGATGATCTCTGAATCTTCATCTTCTTTTGTTGGTGATGCCTTAGCGAGATTGTTGTCTTCGTCTCTGAAAAGAGACGATATTAACCAACAGATGGCATCAAAGGCTTCTCTTGTTGTTCAGACATCTTTATTTGAATCAACTCGAGATGATGCTGATTTCATAGTATTATGGATATGATTTTCTTAAAAGAATTCAAAGTTTCTTCAAGATTCTCATTTAAATTATGTAATGGATTTGCTAAAATTTGATAGTTTAGGATAAGAATTGGTTAGAGAGGAAGGAGGAATGATATAGCAAATTTTTCAGGAAGAAATAGGTTTATATAGGGTCTGGAATTCGTTGGATTTGAATAGACATGAGTTAGTTATTTAAATTTTAAATTTTGAACAAATTTGAAAATCTGTCAGTTATATGTCGACATAGGTATATATGTATGTCGACATACATTATAAAATATTTGGAAATTTTTAGTTTTAATTAATTATTATTATATTATTTTAATTTATTTAATTCTAATGTTTTTACAGTAACTTAAAGATAGTTTTATAAATAAAACACCATTCATTTCGACTTGAAAGCAAATACATCCAACTAATTACGAGACACTAAATACGGGATTCGAAAGCAAATACGAACAAATACGAAAGGTAATATAAACTAGATAAGCTTAGATTTCAGTGGATGATGAGAAGGAAGAAGAGATCCCAAGTTTTCTTCCTATTTTACCAATGAACTTAGACATATGAGTAAGTGTGATGATCCCAAAACCCCATGACACGGTGTTAAGGATAATCATTGGAATATAACACATTAATCATCATTAGCAGATCACAGATAATAGCATAAGCAGAAAATAGAATAATTTACACACATATGACAGCGGAATCATATAGATATCATCACATCAGAGAAGCACAGTACATGATACAACTTAGCGCATAATGATACATAATCAGTCACCATCGCCAGAGGCGGAATCATACATAAAGAGTACACAAAATAAATATCAGTCTACATCGCCAATGGCGGAATCATAATATAGATACAATAATGGCGGAGAAAATCCAAGTCAGCACGGTGTAGTCAAGCCTCGCTATGAGCCAAAAGGTGCGTCAGAAACCTGTAACTAGGCTGCCCGTGTGGAAATGAGGGCACCCGAGTTTGCAAGGTGAAACAAACTACGAGTTAGTCATGGGACTGGTATGAGAAATCTACTTAACTTATTAACAACCATAATAAGGCAAATCAAAGGACCACGCCACTTTCGCGGAACGGGTTTACTCCAATGAGTGCTAGTGCATGAAATAGAGTAAATGATTAAATCATCGCAATGCTTTTCATAAAATGAAGCCATTATAAGACTCAGGTCCCATCACACAATGCAACGCAAGCCGAAGGATAGAGTTTTTACCTTATAATGGCCAAAAATGCTTCATATGAATTAAACAAAAGTGTTTGATATTATTACTAGTGCATATATGTTTCAAAAGTGATTTCAATCATAAATATCAATCGTAGGCGGCATAAATGACCCATACCACTATGTCGCCGTACTAGTAATACAATCACGTCCGCATTTTTCGTATTGGAAATTGGATTCCTTCATGAGTCGAGGCAAGGGGCAAGCTCCTCTACGATTCGAGACACTCTAGCAAATGCCTCGGGACCGCACACAGCAATCCCTGGATCCTCCTAGGCCGGTCCTCTCTTACTTTTGAGGATTGGCAATTCCTGAACACACGTTTCCCGGTCCTTACAGACCTATAATCGAGGTGCCTCATATTCCAATAACCACACAGGTGAAAATTAGGTATAAATGTCAGGGCTGGGAGGTCACTGACACCACCATAGCAAGAAAGAAACGTCGTGCACTCCTTGGGTCCTTCTCCCGTTTTTAACTCATACCGGGGTGTGAGGCTTGCGAATTCACGTTATACACAAAGCTATGTCACACAGACCATGCTTTGATCATCAACCACAAGACTTTGCTTTGCAACAGAAGCCTTGATCATATGCCACTTAGGTGTGCCACACAGGCAATCCACTCCATGCGACTATTTTCTGTCAATACATAACCTCTGAGTTCGTATGTCTCAGAGAAGGGCGTTAAGCAAGAGAATAAATTCTCTGCCGCCAAACAGATATATATTTAACAGAGATCAATCAGCACAGAACAAAATCCAATGTCAGACACAAAGTCCATTTACAAGTCTGTTCTGGGTCTGAACGAAACCGGAGGCACCAATTCCTCGCATATCCGTACAATCAACAGTATGTTTGGACGGCTACTACTTCAGTTCCTTCATGGTAGCTACTCCAATCACGAGCATCAGTAGCGCCCATCCATCCAATGTGAAGATCGTCGGTCTTCAACCGTCTTCCACTCTTCGACTTCTCAACGTCGATCGATTATTTGAAATGAGATAAACTCGGCCTTTTCAAATAACCCACGTATATTTAGATTTTCAAATCAATTATTCACATGGTTGGACTATTCAACATTCACATTTCAGTTCTTTAGTTATAATTTTCATGTCAAATACATTCAACCATCACATATCAAGCAAACACAACAAAATTGGTTTATTTCCACTCTATATCGTCTATAGTATTTTATAACGATATATCGCCATTTTTATTTAATTTAAAACAGCCCTATTTAATTAAACGACGTTTTAGGTCGTGTCGATGCACTGGCGCTGCTTTTCACTAATTTTGTTTTACACATATCTGGAAATCTAACCGTTGGATCTTCACCAATTTTATATCATTAGAAAGATCATTTCAAAACGAATCCAACGGTTTCAGTTTTGGGAAAATCCGACGGTCGGATCTTCCACACTAGCCATTTGAAGTTACGATTTCAATTTATGAACTGCAGCATCGTTATTCGATTTAATTTAATTATATTTATTTATATATATATATAAATATAATCGTTTCTGGCGCTGTTTTTCTTCAGATTTGAATTAAACATTCCAGACAATCCAACCGTCGGATCTTCACACAGTTGGTGTCGTTGGAAAGATATTTCCAAGGCGAACCCAACGGTTGCGGTTTCGGGAAAATCCAATGGTCGGATTTCCCGCACTAGTCGTTTGAAATCACGGCTTCAAAACACGAACTGCACGGCCACGCTTCGTTTTAATTTTATTTATATTTATATATTTATATAAATATAGTTCATTCAAAAATTCCTATATCTTTTTCACTTCAAATATTTCACTAACGCCTTTAAATTTTGGAAAATTTCGCCATAACCTCCTTTGTACGGGAGGGGCTGGGAAAATTCCCAAATAGCCACATGGGCGTCTCATGTCAAAAAGAAAAAGAAAAAGCCAAGCGGCTAGCCAACAGGCTCATAAAATCATCACCCAAACAAAACAGTAAATGTGTACCTATTTGTCGGGCACAAAATTTTATTCCTCTTCTCTAGCCCCTTTGCTATAACCTGTTCAATAAATATGCATGTACATATATACAATTTTTATCATTTATCATTTTCCATTCAACTTCATATTTGATTTACTTTGGTTTAAAAACACCATTCATTCTAATGTTGCATGCATAGGCTAAAATCATATCATTAGCTAATTAATGTATATTTCAACTCATGCACATTTATTTGAACAAGTGGCTATTTTTAACACTTCACATTTCAAAGATGATAATTTTGGCGAACTAAAATAGATTTCAACACATGAACATTTTATTTAGTTCCTATGCATGTTAAAAATAATATTTCTTCACAAATATTTATTTCAACGTCCGCATATCTTTAGCATATCACATATATGATAAAAATAATATTTTTATCATTTAAAATATTTATTCGACAAATGGATGTTTTCAACACTTCATAGTTTCAATAAAAATGTAATTTTTATTGATCGATCTTTTTATTCAACACATGAACTTTTCCACTACACACACTTCTCAGCACATGAGCATTTCCACACATGGATATTTTATTTATGTTGTTCATATTAGAAAGATAGAATTTTTATTGTTGAAATTATTTATATATAAGGCGAATATTTTTCATACTTCATATATATTATAAAAAGGTGATTTTTATTGTTTAGACACTTCATTCATTCACAATGAATTTAATTTTCACACATCACTTTTCAACACATGAACATTTCCATACATGGATATAGTTTCAACATATGACTTTAATTTTAACGCATGAAAATAATTTCAACATATGAAAATTATTCTAACACATAAAGATTATTCAAAATTTCGGCAGCATAACGGCAGGGTAGTTAAAACCGGCACCGTCCCTAGTACGGCTCCTCGCTCTACCTTAAAACCTCGCGGTTTTTGACAATGGGGATTCATGCATCTAGTTCGCATGCAGGCGACATGTTTTATTTTTATTTCCACAAATATTTCCAATTCATTTCAATCACCAATGGGTATTTTTCAACCACAACCAATCAATATCAACCACAAACAATTATTCAACCATTCGTATTTTTCATCCAATATTTCACACCAATTCACAACAATAAATATCGTCCATGGTTTTTGGACGAGGGGAGTATATATGTATATATATGTATATATATATTATAATTGCTATATTTCACTTGCATTTCAACACATATATCAATTATTCTATGCATGTATAATTCATACTTCGCTTATATAGCTTACACCACGCGTGTACATGAGGTATACAACACATGTGTAATTTATATTTCGCTTATATAATTTATACATGACATTTTCCATTCAAATTTATTTAATTTAGATTTCTCACATTGGTTTGCGGAGTGCTAAAAATCGTAGATGACTCAGAAAAATCCGCGGCTTCTTCTATGTGGTAGAGAGCTTCCTTGCGGTCCTGATGTTTCCTGTTTCATCGAATTTCGTCAACACACCAAAAAGATATGATTTTTCAAAGTGCAGACAATAAAAAGGACTCACCTTTCTATTTTGTTCGAAATTAGGTTTGAGGTTTTCGCGAAATCTGTGGCACGTGGGGACGATCGGGGGTTGTAACACCCCGTATTTTTAATGTAATTAAAAATGTATATATATCCACAGATAGGATTAATATGGTGATGTATAATGAAAATTAATTAATATATGAATGAAAGAAAAGATTGGTTGCATGCGATGTAAATATGTTGCATGCACTGATTTGCAAACATAATGCATTAACATTAAAAGAAAAAGATTCATGCATTGGTATTGTAACTAACATGAAAAAGAGAAGTAAGGAAAGAACAATAATTATCATTGTTCTAAGACTTATTAACAAAAGACTTTGTAGCTCAGTTGGTTAAGGCATTGGATTTGTAACATGGAGGTCGGGGGTTCGAACCCCAGCGGCAACATAATTTTTATCTCTGTTTTACAGAGGGCCAACTGAACATGCAAATATATGTACATATACAAATTCAAAATTTGAAAGGATAAGAACGTACATATAAGGAAATAAAGAAAATATATGTATATACATGAGAATATATATATATATATATATATATATATATATATATATATATATGCAGAAATATATGTATACGAAAGATAAAATTTAAGATAAGGCTGTAGTAAATGAAATATGGCAAGAATTAAATAACGGTGCAACATCATTTGAATTTTGAAAATAAAATGAAAGTTGTGCGTATATATATATACGCGTAAAATGGTCGTTAAAGGAATTGTATACATATAAGAATATTTCATGTGAATAAAACAGTTAAATAAATTCCAGAAATTCAAAAGTTCGAAATTCAAATTTCTGCGCCAAAACAGCTTGTGGGACCCAATGCTGACTTAGCACTGCATGTACGATAAGATTTGGCTAGATTCATCTACGAACCTGGACTATTTTCTTAACTAGGTTCAATGCTGACTCAGCGCTGCGTGTACGATAAGGTCTTGAGCAACTATATAAACAGCCCTAGCCTCCTCCTCTATTCACAATTCTTTTCTACCCATATGCTGCAAAGATGCTTGGCGAACATGGCTTCTTCTCCTCCTCTTAATTAAATAATAAATAAAATAATATATAAAATAAATCAAGACAAGGAGGTGCTGCTCAAAGACTTTCAAACAGGAGATTCAAGCTAGAATTCAAGTGAGGATTCGAACGACTGCAACGACTGTTTTTCTACGAATCATAGCAACGCCATCTTTCTGTTCTAATCTAATCTCGGTAAGTCATTTATTTCTAGATTTGAACGTTTCTCCTTTCGTGACATGAAATTAAAGGAATAAATGAATATGCCAAACCTTTCCATTCAAATCTGTGCCTATGTCTTTGGACTTAATTAAGAACTGTTATGATTCGATGACCGATAAGACTATGAAACTATGGACCTTAGAACCATATGCCTCTTTGACTATGAACATTGCCTATGACTATGAACATTGCCTATGACTATGAACATTGCCTATGACTATGGACATTGCCTATGACTGTGACTGTGACTATGAGAATTATTTCCATGACTATGAACACAAGCCTATACCTTTGATTCGGAAGCAAAACTATTGTCTATGACATAAATGGGACAACTGTGATTAAGCACCTTTGGTTCATGAATAGGAAAATGTTCAAGTTTTGTGACGGTGAAATTGGGTCTAAACCCAATTATCTATCCTGCCTGTCCTTGGTTTTCTTTGGTTTTAGACCATGGGAATTTACCTATTAAGTTAGGTCTACCCATGTTCTTGAACCTGCATCTCTATTCTGTCTATCCGTGGTTTTAGACCTTGGGAATTTACCTATTAAGTTAGGTCTACCCATGTTCTCGAACCTACGTCGTTATTCAAACCTCTTTATGCCAGTTAGTATGTCTATCTTTTGCATAGCATCTTTGGTTCATTCCCTATTTTCTACGAACCTAGCTTTATTTATAATCTAGAATGAATCACGATTATACGAACGGTGGGAATGCGGTTTAGGCAAAATATGAAATGTACTAAAAACGTAGTTTAACTTGGAAATTGGCATAAATTGGGAACATGTATTATGGCATGTTCATAGAAATACAAATTGGATAAATTTGACATGAATTATAAGATGTGTGTAACAACCCGCAAAATCAGGACCAATTTAAAATTTTATTTTAGAAAATTTTAATGAATTTTGACAATATAAAATAATTTATTTAAATAATAATGATCACAAATTTGATTTAAATCGAAGTTAGAATGAATGATTTAATTATTATTATAAAAAGAGTTAGAAATAACGCGGTAGTTTGAAAAGTCAAACTTGAACTTTGACTGACCGTACAGGATGCAAAATTTAACGAATTTTAGTGAAACCAAAAATATTAGAATCTATTTAAAAATATCTTTCCAACGAATCTGAAAAATCGAAATTTCATAACGGAAATCAAAAGTTATGACCAATTCAATTTTTAGAAAGGTCGCTATGAAATTTATAAGGGTCAAAATGCTAAATTTTGCAGAATAAGGAATTAGGACCCGAAACCATCTCCATTGGTTTTAGAATGTTGTTTACATATAAAAATGACTATAAGAACTTATATTTTTGAGTTTCGGAAAAATTCCACTATTTTTGGTATTTTTAAATATTAAAATATACACCTTAAAAATAGTCATTTTTCAAACGACCTCTGTTTTCGACGAAACCACTTTTGTTGGAACCGGAATGTCAAATTATTGCTAGGTTTCAATTTTCAGATTTTTTCGAATTAATATGTAAGCGTGGCGAAATAAAATGTGTTTTGACTATTTACAGTTAAATTTGAACGCCTTAAAAATAGCCATTTTTCAAACTGTCTCAGAATTCGACGAAAATAATTTTGTTGGATTCGTATCATCATAAGAAAGCTAAAAATATTTTTTTTTAGAATTTTCTGAGGTCGTATGTGGCCCCGACACATTTAAATGTGCAGTAGAAATTAAATAATTAATTTAATATTGAATTTTCAATTAAAACCGAAAATAAAACGTGTAGACATCAGAACTGGACCTTGGGACATAGCCCATCGCGTTCAGAAGGCCTCAAAACGTTAAGATCGACAGTAAGCAGGCCCAAATCCGAGAAAGTTCAAAAATCCACTTTATTTCACGAATTTCGAAATTTATATTATTAAAATATTATTAAATTTCTGGCCGAAACCCTAATTCTATCCATGGTCAGCCGCCACCCTTAATTTCGAAGGCCAGAAATCACCGAACTTCAAACGTTAATATCTCCCAATCCGTTCAACGAAAATTTATGTATGACCTACCAAATCGAAGAGAATTCAGAGACCTTTCAATCTATACGGCTATGATCATCATTAGGGTCGCGGATTTTGCGGATTTTCAGCCTGAAGTGGCTGCGTTTTTGGGTGCTTTTGGGGTGAGATTGGAGGCCGAGTTCGACATGCTTCTGGGTGGTGGTGGCTCGTGGCAAGGCGGTTCGAATGGAGGTGGTTGATCGATGAACGGGGCTGTGTGGAGGGGTGCGAATTTGGCTTTGGAATGGCAAGATGGGTTCGGCCGACGTGAAGGGTGAGGAAGAAGGAACCCGTTTCTTTTTTTTTTAATATTATTTTATTATTTAATTATTTAATTTCCCGATCTTTAAAAATCCGTAACTCTCTCATACGAGGTCCGTTTGACGAACCGTAAATTGCGTTGGAATCACAAAATTGAGAGCTTCGCGATGGCGCAGACCGCAGTTGAAAAGGAGACAGTAAAATTTTGGCCAAAAATCTAGGTGAGAATTCTAATTTTATTTATTTAATCAATTATTAATTATTTTCTCGCGCTAAAAATAATTGTATTATCATATTGATTCAGTTCTGAAATGTTCTGTGTTGTTTGAATTGTTGATTGTTGCTTGTTGTATGTTTTGTTGTTCATGATACGCTAAATTCGCATTGGAATTTTATATATTGTTGAATTCATTTGCAGTTAGAAAGTTAGATCTAAACCATATTTTATTCAGAATAAAATCATATTTATGCAAATCAAGTTATTATAATTTCATGTTATAAAAAAAAAATATTTTATTTACTCTGTAATGAACAATAGAATGGGAACGACAAATAAAAACTTATATTTTTATTTGTTGGCATAACAAAAGAAATTGATCGCCAAATAAAAAGTTTATTTTTATTTGTTGATATTAGAATTGAAAATGGACAATGAGTAAAATCTCATTTTTATTTGTTTATATTACAACAGAGATTGTTCAACAATAAAAAACCTTATTTTTATTTGTTTGTATAACAACAGAATTTGAACGACAAATATAATATTATTTTTTAATTTGTTTATTTACAATAGAAATTGAACAATGAAAAATATTATTTTTTTTATGTGGATTTGTTTATATTAAAGAGGAATGATTAAAAAGAATAAATTTTTATTGTAAATTTGTTACATTAAGAATAGTGGATTAAAAAGTATATAATTCTAATATGAATTTGTTTCATTAAAAAAGAATGAAAATAAAAGATTACATTTTATGTAAAAAAAAATAGTGATTTCAATAAAGAGTCATATTTTATTTGTCACCTTGATTTCAATAAAAGTTGTAACATTAAAAATCTCACTTTTAACGTAATATTATTTCGATAAACGAAGTAGCATTAAAACTTCATTTTTAAGGTAATAGTGATTTCAATAAAAGAAGCAATGTAAAAGATTATATTTTTATGTGTTGATTGTTTTCAATAGAAAGATGTTGCATAAAAAGATTATATTTTTAATGTGATGTAGATTTCACTGTAAAGACGAAAATAAAAAGATTATATTTTTATTTTCATTTTGTCGCAATGAAAAGTTCATAAGCTAAGATTACATTTTTATTGTAATTTTATTCATTGTGGTAAATAGAAAAGATTACATTTATATGTAATGATAGAATGAGTAAAGAAGTTATTATTTTCATTGTAAAATAGAAAAGGTCAATATTTTTACATTGTAAAATAGAAAAAGACATATTTTCTTTGCATAACAAAAGTTACATTTTTATATGTGCTTTATATATGAATTTGCACTGTATGACAAAAATTGCATTTTTCTATGGTATAAAAATGTAAATTTACATTGCATGATTTAAATTACATTTTTCAATGTAATTTAGAGATGAATAATAACGGTAGAATGAAAATTACATTTTTTCCATGTAATTAAAATGTGAATTTGCGTTGTAGGATAAAAACTACATTTTTAGATATAATTTTAAATATGAATTTATGTCGTATGATAGGAATTACATTTTTCTATGTAATTAAAATATGAATTCCCATCGCATAATAAAGATTACATTTTTCTATGTAATTTAGAGGTGAATTAGAACGATAAAATAAAAATGACATTTTTTCTATGTAATTTATATATGAGTTATAACGGTATGATAAAAATTTAGAAATATATTTATTTACATTTTCTTATGTAAGTAAAAGAATAGAGATTGAAAATGCATTTATTTACATTCTCTTATATGAATAAAAAGAATAGAATTTAGAAATATTTTTATTTACATTTTCTATATGCGGTAAAAACAGAATTGTTAATATTGAGTATTTTATCGTCATTTTGAATGCGGTAAAAATAGAATGGTTAATGTTGAGTATTTTATCGTCATTTTGAATGCGGTATAAATAGAATTGTTAATGTTGAATATTTTATCGTCATTTTGAACGCGGTGAAAATAGAATAGTTAATGTTGTCATTTTTATCGACATTTTTAGTGCGATAGAAATAGACAATGTTAGTGATTCATTTTTATCGACATTTTTAGTGCGATAAAAGTAGACAATGTTAGTGATTCATTTTTATCGACATTTTTAGTGCGATAAAAGTAGACAATGTTAGTGATTCATTTTTATCGACATTTTTAGTGCGATAGAAATAGACAATGTTAGTGATTCATTTTATTCGACATTTTTTTATGCGATATAAATAGCGATGTTAATGGTACATTTCTATCGTCTTTTAGTTGTGAAAAAAACAAAATAATGAGAATCTTTTTATTTACATTTTCTATTGTAAAGAAAAAGAACAAAATTGTGTGAACCATTTTATTTACATTTTCTATTGTAAAGAAAAGTAAAAAGAGAGTTATATTTCTTATTTGCATTTTTAGTTGCAAATAAAGCATAGAAAGAAAATTATACTTTTATTTGTCATTGTTTTGTTAAATAAAGGTAAAAGAGTTTAAAAGACATTTTATTTACCATTGTTTTGTTAAATAAAAGTACAAGATATAAAAGAACATTTTTTTTAACATTGTTTTGTCAAATAAAAAGACAAATACATGAGATACACTTTTATTTGTGTTTTATGTACAAATAAAAGTACAAGATTAGAAACGCACTTTTATTTACATTGTATTTGTTGAAATAGAATCGTTAACAAAATAAGTGTATCACTTTACTCATCTTTGTTGAAAACAGAAATTATGTGAAAATATGAGAATCACTTTTATTTGCATAATACAGTAGAATTTATACGCAAATAAAAATCCAATTTTTTTTATTTGCAAACTTGCACTAGAATTTATATTCTAATATACAATTGTATTGTTGGTCAAAATAAACAATGAAAAGTATTGGTAAGAAACTTCATACAAATACAATGGAATATATATTCCATTTGTCATCCGCAATAAAGCTGTATAAATAAATTACTGTTTATGTAACTTTAGAAGTATATAGGGGAGTCATAAGAGTAAAATACATTTTACTTGATATAAGTGACATGTTAAGTGAAAGTGAAATTGGTTAAACCTATTAACCAATTCTATATTTATTTATTTATATGAACTGTTGTTGGCTGAAAACCCCACACGGGTATTGGGACGATACTTGACTAACACAAATCCCAATGTTTAATTATATGTCTATCGATTGATCGACAGGCTGCGATGAGCGTTATTGTTTTATTTTAATGCTCACACAGTTGACATTGTCACTCTGGTTGTTAATGGATGGATTGAGAATTATTTTCTTGTTATTACCCTACACATGAAATGTATGAAATCCATATGACCCAAATTATATGGTACATGGTTGAGTCGCATTCTAATGCAGAATTTGTTTTTAAATAAAGAATTTTTATATAATAAAAGGATCTTTGTAAAATAAAAGATTTTGTATTATAAAGTATATTTTACATTCAGAATCTTTTATATATAGAATATTTCATTGATTATTTAAAATGTGTTTTTTTTATAGTAATGAATTAATATCTTTAAGATAGATCTTTTATTTAAGATTTTTTAGATTTTAACAATTATGTTGGTGATTGATATGTAGAAAGGATTTGTAGTGGACGATGTTTAAATAACATTTATCCTTTAATCCAATTTACATTGAAATTACTATTTGAAATTTATAAATCTATTTTATAAATTAAATCAAAATTGGAATATTAATAAATCTTTTTAGAAAGATTAAAAATGTAATTTATCTTATCTTTGATAAAATTAATGAGAACCTTTTAACATAGATAATAATTTTTATTTAAAAGGATATTCAAAGTTGGAATGTGGCGTATGGTTGATTTTAATTACAAATACGCGAGTTATTCAGAAAGACCGGGTCTAACCCATTCTGAATAATCATCACGACGATCAAGAGCCAAAGATGAAGACGGTGACTGAAGACCGGAGAGCTTCACATCGTTTGGTTGATGGTGACTAATATCTTGAATTGGGACTGATCCCCCAAGGCAAGGTAAAAGTGATGATCTTCTAGACGTACTGGAGATCGACGGATACGTTGTTTCGTTCAGACCCAGAACGGACTTGTAAATGGATAGCATGCCTGACATTAAAATTTATTTCATGTAATTAAATCGGTTTTTATTTAATATATAAATGCATGGTGGCGGAGGATTTATTCTCTTGCTTAACACCCTTTTGTATGTTAAATAATTACTGATCGCATGATATGAGTTGTTGATGTGGTATGCCAAGTTGCACTTGATCAAGGTTTATTGTTGCAAAGCAGAACCTTGTGGGATGATCAAAGCATAGTCTATTTAGGCATAGCTTTGTGTTACGTGACTTCGCGAGCCTCACAGCCCGGTAGAGTCTAAAACGGGAGAAGGGAACGCAGGGAGTGCGCACGTTTCTTTCTAGCTAGAGTGGTGCCAGGGACCTACCAGCGCTGGCATTTATTCATTGTGGTTGTTGGATTTTCGAGGCCTCGGGTTTATGCGGTTGCTACTAGCCGTAGGATAGGTCCAAAAGGACCGGGAAGCGTGTGTTCAGGAATAACTAATCCAGTCCATTGCACCAGTTGGACAGAGTACCAACACGGGGACGGACCGGCCCTGCAGGATCCAAGGGTTGGACAGAGTACCAATCCTGGGGCATTGCTAGAGTGTCTCGAATCGGTAAGGATCTCCTCCCTAGCCTTGACTCAGATGGAAATCCAAATTTCCAATACGACATCACGCGGTTTTGATTGTATACCTATATATGGCGACATAGTGGGATGGGGCACTCATGCCGTCTAGGATTGATACATTTATTTTGATGTATTTCAAATTGGTTGCACACTATTATTATATAATACCGTGTTTATCGTATCAAGCATCTTTTGATCATTATAAGGTAAAACCCTATCCTCCGGTTTGCGTTGCATTGTGTGATGGGACTTGGGTCTTATAATGGTTTCATTTTTCTAAAAAGCATTGCGCTATTTTGACGATTTACTTTAGTCATGCACTGGCAATCCATAGGAGAAAACCCGTTCCGCGAAAGTGGCGTGGTCCTGTGATTAGCCTTATTATATTTTATAGGTTAGGTAGAATTCTCACACCAGTCCCATGACTGACCTGTAGTTTTGTCCACTGGCAAACTCGGGTGCCCATATTTTCCACACGGGCAGTCGAGTAGCTATTTTTGCAGATATATTAAACAGGATTCTGGGTTGAAGCTTAAAGCTGTGTCCAGAGATAGAAAGTCTTCCGCTGTGTTCTTCCGTTGCAGTATATTACATTTTTTGTATTTATCTTCCGCTGTAATTATATTCCAATGTACTCTGATATGTATATTCTGTACTCTGATGTAACATTATATGATATGTTATAAAAGTCTTCTGTTGTTGTTTTAATATGTTGTATGCCCAAAGTTAAAGTATTCGTAGATTTTCACTTTTTGGGTCAGACCTGTGTGGTTTATGGTCGATTCAAAGGGTGGGAATTTGCGGGTCTTTACAATGTGTAATTTGAATCTAGTATTGACGTGTAAATCTAGCATTTACATGAATAAAGAACTAGAGTAATAAGTCTAGTTTGACGTGAATTAGAATGTTAAATCAGGATTGGATTAGCTAATTTGGCGTAATAAGTATATTGGTATAAAATTTGAGATTTGCCATAATTGGGAATAACCGTCAGGTTTAGCAAAATCATGGTTAGTGACACTTAATTGGTATAGTTTACATATCAAAAAGCATAAATATGATTTAGGAAGGGAAATGGGCCATAGAAATAAATGTAGACAATTTATAGAGTAATTGGGAAATAAGTAAATTAGGAATAATTTACCTATAGAATCTGGCCTAAATGAGGAAATGTGAATTTAGGCAAATTAAAGGTTTATTAACGACATCTTTTTTAATAATAAGCCAGAAAGTTCTAGGGTGACAGAGAGGATAGTGTCTAGGCTTGAGTTTGGAAAATACAAGTTTCCTGCTCTCCCTGGCTATCCCTAACTGATCCGACGGACGGGATGGTTACTTTCAAAACCTGATTTGAAAACTAATCAAAACCCCTTTGAACTTAGAAAACACGAATATGCCTAACCCGAGGTTAGACTAAGTTGCGATGTAAACCTTCCCGGAACCAACCGACACATCCAGTATTCGCAACAATATCTGTCTAATGTGAGTGGTAGCGGCTTTAATTTATTTAGTTAAAGCTAGAACAAGAATGGTAGGGTTAAGTTAACTAAGACACTTAACCAGTTCAACATGATAACTAGACTGATGGGTGGGGTTAGGTTCAGACTGACACTTAACACAGTTAAGCTAGAATGGGAGGGTTAAGTCCATAGGAACACTTAACCAATTTAACACAGTTAAGCTAGGATGGGAGGGCTAAGTCCATAGGGACACTTAACCAACTTTACATGGTAACAAGACAAGATTTGTAGGGGTTAAGTAACTAAGGATACACTTAGCCAAATTAACATGTTAATTAGACTAGAGGTTGGGGTTAAGTAAAATCTAATACACTTAGCCAATTTTGATATGTTAGCTGGGCTAGACTGTAGGGTTAAGTAAACCTGAACACTTAACCATCAGGTTGCGATAAAGGAATGAGGATAAGTCTAAAACATGAAGGGATAATACTTAACCATTAATAACATGTTAGTTAAGACAGACGGGCAAGGTTAAGTTAAAAAGAACACTTAACCAATACAGGGTGAATGGGTAGGGTTAAGTAATAAGAAATACTTAACCAATATAAATTGGTTTGTGGTGGGGTTAAGTCAACATGAATTACTAATAACCCTTAACCGGTATAACAGGATGAATGAAGAGGATTAAGTTGGCTTGAACTGACTAATGACACTTAACCAATCCAAATTGACGGGAAAGAGAACTAAGTAGTAAACCTTAGTTAAGAAAACAACGATTCTGGAAACTAAGTGGTAAATCTTAGTTAGTAAAACTAAATAGTAATTCTTAGTACAACACGGGAAGGAGCGAATGTCCGTCTAAGTAAAAAGGAGGCTCCAACGAATTGGGTTACGAAGCCCGAGGCTTCGAGGGGACGTGAGGGTACTCTTGGTATCCCTCTGTGAGGCTGCAGATGATCCGCCTGGGCCCACAGAGGTTAAGGTCTGCGTAGAAGAACCAAGGGTATGCCTTGGTTGCAATACATGGCAACCTAAAGACTAGGATGGACCGGCGTGATTTGGCGAGCAAACGGTAGCCCTGTGATAGCGACTCGTCGTCTACCATCCATCTTGAGTCAATCAAGATACGTGAAGCGGAAAGGCGGAGAACTCCAAAAGACCATATACTTGCTATCTAGTTATGGGTGAGGATGGCCATAGGATAGAGGGGCACCGGGGGCCTGCGTATAGTTCTCATTTTACAAGGTGTGCCTTTCATTAGTTGAGGGAGGGGTCAAGTGGGACCATATCCACTGGAATAAAAACAGACCTTAGCATCTGGATCGGCAGATATCTGAAAGCTCCCGACCGAGTTCTATATTCCTTGACTTGCCCTGACACAGGACTCAGACTGCACATTACAGGACATGTGCATCTAGACAAGCGATAACGGTTCGCGATACATGCGTGGGGAAGTATAGGAACATATACCACTCTAGGTAGTGTGTCCTAGACTTGGGGGCATCGATTGGACTAGGGGGCATAAACCCTGAATCCGAGAAGCGTTCAGAAGATAGCGTAAACTCTAGTTGAAACTAGAAAGCACTTGATAGAAAACCCTAGATTAGATCCAGGTAACAAATAATAAATGTATGCCTGAAGGCGATGGAAACTACATGGATTGGGATCACGTTATCGTTACTAGTTGGGACACTAGTTAGGCGGTGCAGAGATATAGAAACCAGTATAACAAGGAAATAGCGAAGCGGCGAAAGTATTACAGCATATCCAGTTTATCTTATCTTAGCATATCTTGTGATTATCTTGTCTAATCTTGCTGACCCTATGGTCATGGTGTAATCTTGTATTCAGTTAATTCATGTCGTTTTGTTTTTCCATGTTCACATGCTAGA
This sequence comes from Allium sativum, assembly GCA_030737875.1. Classification (NCBI taxonomy): domain Eukaryota; kingdom Viridiplantae; phylum Streptophyta; class Magnoliopsida; order Asparagales; family Amaryllidaceae; genus Allium; species Allium sativum. The sequence continues at coordinate 737,843,356 of CM060922.1, forward strand.
AGTTACTGAACTTACTCAGGCTTTATGTCTGACTCTGTTTTTCTTTCGTCTTCTTTTCTTCTGTCCCCCCAGGTAGTAAAGGAGGGAATAGTTTAGCTCAGGTTAAGTTGGACTGCCACTCTTTCCCAGCTTGAAGATTTGTCGAAGTTTGCTTGGATTCTCTTTTCAGATGCTATGGCGGGCTCTTGCCAAAATCGGGGAATATAAATGTTGTTTTTATGCTTCTTTATTTTGTAAGACAGATGATACTCTAATATTGTAAAGAAACCATTGTACAAACTATTTTATCAATAAAGCAAAATTTTATTTTCCGCTGTTTAATTTCTGTCTGTCTTGTAATTTATCTGCATCTTTTACCCTAAATGCTCCACAGAACTTAGTGCATTCCCTTTGTGAGTGACACTAACGGATGTGGGGTGTTACACGTGGTATCAGAGCTGAAGGTTACCAGATCAGATAAAGGATTTGAAAAATTATTTTCAAAACGGTTTTTAAAGAAGCATTTTCAAGAGAAAAGATTTGTTTTAAAGACATATTCCCCAAAGCCATACGCACTATCTTCTCTTCCTCTTTTTAAATTCTTGTCTCCTTCTTTCTTGAGTCTCTGGGGCTCCTGGCTTTCTGGGAGGTAACCTCATCGAAGGGCAAAGTAGTACCCGGCTTCCATCCATAGCCGTAGTTGTTTCATCTACGGGCAGTTTTCTTTCGAAACTTATAGGGTTTTCCGGACGATGGAGGCAGTTTTCGAGAGATTTGTCAACATGACTACACACGGAAGGGGATGAGTAGTTTGGCTAAGGAGCATAACCCTAGGATAAGGAATTCATGGATGTAGACTTAGCACACGAAGGAGGAAGAAATTATAAAACTTAAGACAAGAGGAAGTATCTTTACTAGGGTATGATAGGACATATACTTAAGGACAAGGGCAAGAACGAGTACGAGATTTTCAGAAGGACAAGTACATGCTTTCGCCACCAAGCGCACCTAGGAGAAAGGTAGTCCGGTTTGAAGAGTCTAGTTTTCTGTTCGTACTATTTCCTTAGGTTCCAGCGCTTCTCAATTGTTCATACCCACTTCCATAGCTGAGTCTCTGCACCATAGTACTTGTATAGTAGAAAGATCCCACTAGAGTCTCAAATCCAATTGGTGGTCCGACCAGTTTATTTTTGGTTAGTAGGGATTTGAGAATAGCTATCGAGTTTGCTTATATCATCTCACGTAGATCGTCTAAATTCGGGGGAGATATTCCTTGGATGCTTGTCGGATATTGGTTTAGGCCTTCGGGGCTTGTACTTGAGGAATGTCGAGTTCGGTTTGGATGGTTTGCGTGAGAGATGAATAGTTGTGGCAGGCACTCCAAAGAGCACGTAGTGACCTTTCGACTCTTATAGTTATGACATGGCGGATAAGAGGGAAACCTCTAATCATCTTAGTACATATACTTGGTACCGTGATTGACATCTGTTTATTTTGGAAATGGAGATCCGGAACTTCACAATCGTGAAGTTAAATTAGTTAAGATACAGTGGAGTAAAGCTCAAGAAGGCTAGATACTAGCATCATACCCTTTTCCTTGAGGGTGCATCCTTGATTTCTTTGTTTTAAGAGCTTTACACATAATTGTTTCTCTCTTTCCAAAGTATATCACCTAGGTCGTATCTTCGATCCTTAGGTAGAAGCCAATGGATGTAAACATGTATTTGAAACATGTTATGGTTGATGATTGCAAGTGGTTGCTAATGGCTGCTCGTGGATGCATATGCATACGTATTAGGCACTAGCTCAGTTCGAACGTTTTCATATTGCATTTACAGATATGTATTTAAGTTGAGCCTGATATTTTATCATATGGATGTTGCATATGGATGAATGGCCGTGCACGCATGTAGTATTTACATAACTAGGGATGCTTGCATACATGATTGGACGCATGTCACTGACATGATTCGCATTAAGGAGGTCAACTGAATCAGTAGACTGCCTGATTTTGCATTAGATAAAGACATATACACACACTATGCATATGAACATGAAGGCATTAGAAATCTTTTAAGGACAATGGATGCCTGTGATTGTATGGTTGAGTAGATGGGTGATTGGATGATAGGACACATTCTTCCTAACTTGGAGATTTCGGGGACGAAATCCTTTTAAGTGGGGGAGAATGTAATACCCCGTATTTTTAATGTAATTAAAAATGTATATATATCCACAGATAGGATTAATATGGTGATGTATAATGAAAATTAATTAATATACGAATGAAAGAAAAGATTGGTTGCATGCGATGTAAATATGTTGCATGCACTGATTTGCAAACATAATGCATTAACATTAAAAGAAAAAGATTCATGCATTGGTATTGTAACTAACATGAAAAAGAGAAGTAAGGAAAGAACAATAATTATCATTGTTCTAAGACTTATTAACAAAAGACTTTGTAGCTCAGTTGGTTAAGGCATTGGATTTGTAACATGGAGGTCGGGGGTTCGAACCCCGACGGCAGCATAATTTTTATCTCTGTTTTACAGAGGGCCAACTGAACATGCAAATATATGTACATATACAAATTCAAAATTTGAAAGGATAAGAACGTACATATAAGGAAATAAAGAAAATATATGTATATACATGAGAATATATATATATATATATATAAGCAGAAATATATGTATACGAAAGATAAAATTTAAGATAAGGCTATAGTAAATGAAATTTGGCAAGAATTAAATAACGGTGCAACATCATTTGAATTTTGAAAATAAAATGAAAGTTGTGCGTATATATATACGCGTAAAATGGTCGTTAAAGGAATTGTATACATATAAGAATATTTCATGTGAATAAAACAGTTAAATAAATTCCAGAAATTCAAAAGTTCGAAATTCAAATTTCTGCGCCAAAACAGCTTGTGGGACCCAATGCTGACTTAGCACTGCATGTACGATAAGATTTGGCTAGATTCATCTGCGAACCTGGACTATTTTCTTAACTAGGTTCAATGCTGACTCAGCGCTGCGTGTACGATAAGGTCTTGAGCAACTATATAAACAGCCCTAGCCTCCTCCTCTATTCACAATTCTTTTCTACCCTTATGCTGCAAAGATGCTTGGCGAACATGGCTTCTTCTCCTCCTCTTAATTAAATAATAAATAAAATAATATATAAAATAAATCAAGACAAGGAGTGCTGCTCAAAGACTTTCAAACAGGAGATTCAAGCTAGAATTCAAGTGAGGATTCGAACGACTGCAACGACTGTTTTTCTACGAATCATAGCAACGCCATCTTTCTGTTCTAATCTAATCTCGGTAAGTCAGTTATTTCTAAATTTGAACGTTTCTCCTTTCGTGACATGAAATTAAAGGAATAAAAGAATATGCCAAACCTTTCCATTCGAATCTGTGCCTATGTCTTTGGACTTAATTAAGAATTGTTATGATTCGATGACCGATAAGACTATGAAACTATGGACCTTAGAACCATATGCCTCTTTGACTATGAACATTGCCTATGACTATGAACATTGCCTATGACTATGAACATTGCCTATGACTATGGACATTGCCTATGACTGTGACTGTGACTATGAGAATTATTTCCATGACTATGAACACAAGCCTATACCTTTGATTAGGAAGCAAAACTATTGTCTATGACATAAATGGGACAACTGTGATTAAGCACCTATGGTTCATGACTAGGAAAATGTTCAAGTTTTGTGACGGTGAAATTGGGTCTAAACCCAATTATCTATCCTGCCTGTCCTTGGTTTTCTTTGGTTTTAGACCATGGGAATTTACCTATTAAGTTAGGTCTATCCATGTTCTTGAACCTGCATCTCTATTCTGTCTATCCGTGGTTTTAGACCTTGGGAATTTACCTATTAAGTTAGATCTACCCATGTTCTCGAATCTACGTCGTTATTCAAACCTCTTTATGCCAGTTAGTATGTCTATCTTTTGCATAGCATCTTTGGTTCATTCCCTATTTTCTACGAACCTAGCTTTATTTATAATCTAGAATGAATCACGATTATACGAACGGTGGGAATGCGGTTTAGGCAAAATATGAAATGTACTAAAAACGTAGTTTAACTTGGAAATTGGCATAAATTGGGAACATGTATTATGGCATGTTCATAGAAATACAAATTGGATAAATTTGACATGAATTATAAGATGTGTAATTTGAATCTAGTATTGACGTGTAAATCTAGCATTTACATGAATAAAGAACTAGAGTAATAAGTCTAGTTTGACGTGAATTAGAATGTTAAATCAGGATTGGATTAGCTAATTTGGCGTAATAAGTATATTGGTATAAAATTTGAGATTTGCCATAATTGGGAATAACCGTCAGGTTTAGCAAAATCATGGTTAGTGACACTTAATTGGTATAGTTTACATATCAAAAAGCATAAATATGATTTAGGAAGGGAAATGGGCCATAGAAATAAATGTAGACATTTTACAGAGTAATTGGGAAATAAGTAAATTAGGAATAATTTACCTATAGAATCTGGCCTAAATGAGGAAATGTGAATTTAGACTAATTAAAGGTTTATTAACGACATCTTTTTTAATAATAAGCCAGAAAGTTCTAGGGTGTCAGAGAGGATAGTGTCTAGGCTTGAGTTTGGAAAATACAAGTTTCCTGCTCTCCCTGGCTATCCCTAACTGATCCGACGGACGGGATGGTTACTTTCAAAACCTGATTTGAAAACTAATCAAAACCCCTTTGAACTTAGAAAACAAGAATATGCCTAACCCGAGGTTAGACTGAGTTGCGATGTAAACCTGCCCGAAACCAACCGGCACATCCAGTATTCGTAACAATATCTGTCTAATGTGAGTGGTAGCGGCTTTAATTTATTTAGTTAAAGCTAGAACAAGAATGGTAGGGTTAAGTTAACTAAGACACTTAACCAGTTCAACATGATAACTAGACTGATGGGTGGGGTTAGGTTCAGACTGACACTTAACACAGTTAAGCTAGAATGGGAGGGTTAAGTCCATAGGAACACTTAACCAATTTAACACAGTTAAGCTAGGATGGGAGGGCTAAGTCCATAGGGACACTTAACCAACTTTACATGGTAACAAGACAATATTTGTAGGGGTTAAGTAACTAAGGATACACTTAGCCAAATTAACATGTTAATTAGACTAGAGGTTGGGGTTAAGTAAAATCTAATACACTTAGCCAATTTTGATATGTTAGCTGGGCTAGACTGTAGGGTTAAGTAAACCTAAACACTTAACCATCAGGTTGCGATAAAGGAATGAGGATAAGTCTAAAACATGAAGGGATAATACTTAACCATTAATAACATGTTAGTTAAGACAGACGGGCAAGGTTAAGTTAAAAAGAACACTTAACCAATACAGGGTGAATGGGTAGGGTTAAGTAATAAGAAATACTTAACCAATATAACTTGGTTTGTGGTGGGGTTAAGTCAACATGAATTACTGATAACCCTTAACCGGTATAACAGGATGAATGAAGAGGATTAAGTTGGCTTGAACTGACTAATGACACTTAACCAATCCAAATTGATGAGAAAGAGAACTAAGTAGTAAACCTTAGTTAAGAAACAACGATTCTGGAAACTAAGTGGTAAATCTTAGTTAGTAAAACTAAGCAGTAATTCTTAGTACAACACGGGAAGGAGCGAATGTCCGTCTAAGTAAAAAGGAGGCTCCAACGAATTGGGTTACGAAGCCCGAGGCTTCGAGGGGACGTGAGGGTACTCTCGGTATCCCTCTGTGAGGCTGCAGATGATCCGCCTGGGCCCACAGAGGTTAGGGTCTGCGTAGAAGAACCAGGGGTATGCCTTGGTTGCAATACATGGCAACCTAAAGACTAGGATGGACCAGCGTGATTTGGCGAGCAAACGGTAGCCCTGTGATAGAGACTCGTCGTCTACCATCCATCTTGAGTCAATCGAGATACGTGAAGCGGAAAGGCGGAGAACTCCAAAAGACCATATACTTGCTATCTAGTTATGGGTGAGGATGGCCATAGGATAGAGGGGCACCGGGGGCCGGCGTATAGTTCTCATTTTACAAGGTGTGCCTTTCATTAGTTGAGGGAGGGGTCAAGTGGGACCATAGCCACTGGAATAAAAACAGACCTTAGCATCTGCATCGGCAGATATCTGAAAGCTCCCGACCGAGTTCTATATTCCTTGACTTGCCCTGACACAGGACTCGGACTGCACATTACAGGACATGTGCATCTAGACAAGCGATAAGGGTTCGCGATACATGCGTGGGGAAGTATAGGAACATATACCACTCTAGGTAGTGTGTCCTGGACTTGGGGGCATCGATTGGACTAGGGGGCATAAACCCTGAATCCGAGAAGCGTTCATCAAATAGCGTAAACTCTAGTTGAAACTAGAAAGCACTTGATAGAAAACCCTAGATTAGATCCAGGTAACAAATAATAAATGTATGCCTGAAGGTGATGGAAACTACAGGGATTGGGATCACGTTATCGTTACTAGTTGGGACACTAGTTAGGCGGTGTAGAGATATAGAAACCAGTATAACAAGGAAATAGCGAAGCGGTGAAAGTATTACAGCATATCCAGTTTATTTTATCTTAGCATATCTTGTGATTATCTTGTCTAACCTTGCTGACCCTATGGTCATGGTGTAATCTTGTATTCAGTTAATTCATGTCGTTTTGTTTTTCCATGTTCATATGCTAGAAGTTACTGAACTTACTCAGGCTTTATGTCTGACTCTGTTTTTCTTTCGTCTTCTTTTCTTCCGTTCTCCCCCCAGGTAGTAAAGGAGGGAATGGTTTAGCTCAGGTTAAGTTGGACTGCCACTCTTTCCCAGCTTGAAGATTTGTCGAAGTTTGCTTGGATTCTCTTTTCAGATGCTATGGTGGACTCTTGCCAAAATCGGGGAATATAAATGTTGTTTTTATGCTTCTTTATTTTGTAAGACAGATGATACTCTGATATTGTAAAGAAACCATTGTACAAACTATTTTATCAATAAAGAAAAATTTTATTTTCCGCTGTTTAATTTCTGTCTGTCTTGTAATTTATCTGCATCTTTTACCCTAAATGCTCCACAGAACTTAGTGCATTCCCTTTGTGAGTGACACTAACGGATGTGGGGTGTTACAGGGGTGCTGACGTGGAAGAGCTTCGAGTGGGGGTCCTGTCGGTGGTGGTTTGGTGGCGCTCGGTGGCAGATCGGAGCAGCGGCGGCGATGGGAAGCGGTGGACTTTGGGCGCTCGATTCAGGCGGAGGAGGCGATGGTTCTGGTCGTGGGTGGGTCGGATCTGACGAGGGGAGAGAGGCGCGTCGAGGGGTGGTGGCGGCGGCGCCTGGAAGTGGCGGAGTCGGTCGGAAAAGGGGAGGGAAGCGGCGAACGGGTTTCGCCGTTGAAATCGAGGGTTACAGGGGTTTTTTTTTATGAAAGAAAAATTCTGATTGGCCGATATATATATTATATTTTTAAATAGTGTTTTCTCCAACGAACTCCTTTTCAAGCCCAACGACTATCGTCCCTAGCTAAATACCCCCATCTCGGACACAATGGGATATGTTTCGTTGGCCAATTCGACTGTTACAGTCAGTTATTTTTCAAATTAAAGTATAAAATATTTAATTTTAACTTTGAACGCACATTTCAATTTGCCAGGGCCACAAACTGATTCGAAAAAATTCCAGAAAAATAAATCTAGCTATGTTTTGACGCTACGGTCCCAACAAAACTAGTTTCGTCGAATTCTGAGATCGTTTGAAAAATGGCCATTTTCTGGTCGATCCAATTTAACAGAAATTGACCAAACACATTTTCTTTTGCCACGCTCACACACTAGCTTCAAAAATTATGAAATTTGAAACCTAGCAATAGTTTGACATCCCGGACCCAACAAAAGTGGTTTCGTCGAATTCCCAGGTCGTTTGCAAAATATCAATTTTCCTGGGCTATATATTCTATATAGCGACCTTTCTGAAAATTCATTCGGCCATAACTTTTGATTCCCGTTATGAAACTTCAATTTTTCAGATTCTTTAGAAAGGTATTGACTAACAGATTTAAATATTTTTAATTTCGCTAAAATCCGTTATATTTTCCACCCTGCACAGTCAGTCAAAGTTTGAATTCAAATTTTGAAACTGACTTACTATTTCTAATTCACTATTTTATTGAAATATTCTATTTCAATTGTTCAAATTCCTTTGAAATGACCAATTTAATTTTTTTAAATTGGCTTGTATTTTCCGGGTTATTACAATCTCCCCCACTTAAAACTTTTCGTCCTCGAAAAGGAAACAACAGTAAAGTAGGAAACAAAATGTAAATGCAAAGTATTGTAAAGGTACCTTGCACCGGAGTTAGTCAGAGATATCCACTCTGCATTTGGGGTAAGCTTGCTTAATGCTTTCCTCAGTCTCCCAAGTACAGTCTCTAGGATCACTGCTCCACTGCACTTTAACTAAATGAATCTTTTTGCTTCTTAGTTCTCTAGTTTCTTTGCCAACAATCTTCAATGGCTCTCTTCTGACTGCTAATTCTGGAGTTATGTCTATATCCTGTTGCGCTGCTTCTTCTACAACCAGATCTGGATCATGCACATGTCTTCTAAGTTGAGATATGTGAAATACATCATGCACTCCAGGCAACGAATATGGTAATTGAACCCTATAAGCAAGAGTTCCAATTCGTTCGAGTATAGGAAAGGGACCAATAAATCTCGGTGCCAACTTCTCAGTTTTGCCTAATCTGATTACTCCTCTCATTGGAGAAACTTTCAAATAAACATGGTCACCAACAGCAAATGTCAAATCTCTCCTTCTAGAATATGCATAACTTTTCTGTCGGCTTTGTGCGGTTCTCAAACGCTTTTTGATGAAGTCGACTTTATCAGATGCTTCTCTAATCATATCGGGTCCTAACACAAGTCTGTTGCCAGGTTCTACCCAGCATGCTGGAGATCTGCAGGGTCTGCCATATAATGCTTCAAATGGCGACATTCCCAAACTTGCTTGATAGCTATTGTTATATGAGAATTCTGCCAAATGCAAGTGATCTTCCCATGACCCACCAAAATCAATGATACAAGCCCGCAATAAATCTTCTAGAATTCTATTCACCCGCTCAGTTTGGCCATCTGTTTGAGGGTGATAAGCGGTGCTCATATTCAGTTTCGTTCCCAATTCTGTCTGGAAAGCCTCCCAGAATTTGCTAGCAAATATTGGGTCTTTATCACTGACTATGCTGATGGGAATTCCATGCAGCTTAACAATTTCTTTGAAATATATCTGTGCTAGACTTTGAGCGGTTCTATTGGATCTGACAGGTATAAAATGGGCAGTCTTCGTGAAGCGATCTACGATTACCCAAATGCTGTCATTACCTTTCCTGGTTCGCGGCAAGCCATCTATGAAATCCATGGAAATCTGTTCCCATTTCCAACTTGGGACTTCCAACATTTGCAACAATCCAGCTAGCTTCTGTTGGTCGCTCTTGACCAATTGACAAGTAGGGCATCTGCTAACATATAATGAAATATCCCTTTTTATTGCCTTCCACCAGAAAGTGCGTTTGATATCGTTGTACATTTACTCACCCCAGGATGGATGCAAAATTTGGATTTATGGCATTCATCCAGCACCTCTCTTTTGAGCTCAGGAATGTTGGGAACACATATTCTTTTATTCAGCCTCAGAACTCCCTCACTATCCACTTGGAAACTGGAGCCTTCGCCCCTTTGAATCCTTTTTATCATCTCTTTCACAAAATTGTCACTTTTCTGAAGAATTGATATTTTATTAATCAATCCTGGCATAATTATAAGATTGGCAACGATTGCGGTTTTCCTACTAAGCGCATCCGCTACTACGTTAGCCTTCCCCGGCGTATACAGGATATCAAGATCATACGCTGCAAGAAATTCTAGCCAACGCTGCTGTCTCAAATTCAGATATTTCTGGGTGTATAAATACTTCAATGATTGATGATCTGTGTACAGTATAAATTTCTCGCCCAATAAATAATGCCTCCAGATTTTCAAGGCAAAAACGATGGCTAGCAACTCAAGATCATGAGTCACATAATTCTTCTCATGCGCTTTCAGTTGGCGGCTTGCATAAGCGACTACTTGGCCTCTTTGCATTAACACTGCTCCAAGACCTTTAATAGAAGCATCTGTCCAAACCGTTAAATCCTGATTTCCATCAATAATGGTTAACACTGGTGTAGTTGTCAGTTTCGATTTCAATTCCTGGAAAGCTTCTTCACAGTCGGAAGTCCACTTAAATTTCTCATGTTTCTTCGTGAGATTCGTTAACGGACCGGATATCTTCGAAAAATCCTTAATGAACTTTCGATAATAACTAGCCAACCCCATAAAACTTGTAACACCCCGCCTCCGCTAGGGTCACTCACAAAGGAATGCACTAGCTTTAGAGGGGCATTATTGGTAAACATGCACAGAAATATCACAAGACAGAACATATAAAATAGCGGAAGTAAAATCGAACTTTCATAAACATTTATAATTAAGGTCTAAAGCCTTTTACATCAGAGTACATCAAAACCTGTCTTGCAATAGTAAAGAAGCATAAAGACTTTTTCATAAATTATTCCCCAAATAAAGACAGTAAAGTAGCCATAGCCAAGAAAAGTCCAAGCCATCCATGATGACCTTCAAGCAGAAGAAGTCCAAACTAAACAGCAGTATTTCCTCCCTGTAACCTGGGGGGGAAACGGAAGAAAAGAGGCGAAACAAAACGGGTCAGTCAAAAAGACTGAGTAAGCCCTATCTACTATTAGTATAAAAACTAGTAAAGCTAACTGTCATGAGAAACTGAGATGAACATAAGCATGATAACAAGATAGATAAGCTAAATCAAAATAACAGGATGAACTACTGAACTCAGGTAAACTAAGGTGTCATGATAAATTACGATGTCAAGATAAAACAAGGTATCACATCGTCAGGTTTCTATCAAGTATAATACTCCCAAGATATCTATCACGTATAACATCCCACGGTATCTATCTTGCATGTCTGCTCTGCACCTACCGTACTAGTATCCCAACTGTATCACGTGTTATCCGTGAATGACCCTTACTCAAAAGTCGTGTAATGGTCCATGTCAACCTAATATGCCGCATATATAGGTTACTCAACTCATATGCTTTATTACATGTAAATGTTCAGTCCCTTGCCGTAGACCATACGGGCTTCCCCATGGGATTCTATATTACTTTAACATAGTTCCATGATCCTTAAGATCGGTTTGGACTGTTACCCTAAACCTAGCTAGGGTCTTCCAACATGAATTATCGTCTGTACAACTAGGACTTATGCTACCCAGGACTACTAGGGATTACGCTTACCTATTGCACGTTTTCGTATCTCGGTTTGGGTTCAACCACCTAGGGCCACTAGGGATTACGCTAACCGCCAACCGCGCCCTTTTTCCCACGCATTCATCGTGAATCGTTTTCCATGACTGTGTGCACATGTATCACATCGTGCTATCCGAGTCCTTTCACAGGGCAAACCAAGAAATACAGGACTCGGTCGGGAGCTTTAGATTTATCTGCCGATGCAGATACTAAGGTCTGCTTTTCTACACGTGGCTATGGTCCCACGAGACCCCTCCCTCAACTAGTGAAAGGCAACACAAGAGAAAATCTTGCATGAGAACTACACTCCGGCCAGCCCACATCCTACGGCCTACCTCACCCATAATTAGATAGCAATTATGGTCTGTTGGGTGTTCCCTGCCTTTCCGTACGTACACGCTTGACTCAAGATGGTAGATGATCGACGAACTTGCTATCTCGGGCACCTTATGTATTCGTCGACTCACTGCTATCCACCCCAGTCTTTAGGTCGCTCGCATAGCAACCAAGGCATATTCTTGGTTCTTCTACCGCAGACCTCAACCTCTCGTGAGCCTAGTATAATGACCTGGCAGCTCACAGAGGGATCCCAAGAATATCCTCACGTTCCCCGAAGCCGCTGCTTCGTTACCCAGTTCGTTGGAGCCTTTATCTAAATCAGATAGCCTGCTCCTACACGCATACTTAAACGTTGACCTAACGTATCGGGTTACTAATCTATCTAAGAAATGGTCCAAATTTCCTTGACTAAGAATTATTACTTAGTTTCCCTTAACTAAGGTTTACCACTTAGCCTTATTTCCATAATCCTTGTTAACTATGGTTATTTACCTAATCCTCCGAATTAGGGTTTATCTAATGGGTTAAGTGTCACTTAAGTTCATAACTTAGCCCGTCTACAAACCATGTCAAAATTGGCTAAGTATCCAAGTCCAAGACTTAACCCTACAAACCATGTGTCAAGTTGGCTAAGTATATTAAGCAATCCATAACTTAACCTCGTCTAATTATCATTTTAGATTGGTTAATTATATAAATTAACTGGACCTTGTCAAATTACCGAGTCAAATCGGTCAAGCGTATTCAAGTGATTCGTGACTTAGCCTTATCATGTTTTCACGTTAGATTGGTTAAGTATAGGTCACTTAACCACATCAAACTAACGAGTTGGATTAGTTAAGTGTAAATTAACTTAACCCCGTCCAATTACCATGTTTAGATTAGTTAGGTCCGAGTTGGCTTAACCCCATCCATTAACTGTATTAAACGGTTAAGTGTTACTAAGAAAATTTACTTAACCTTATCAAGTTATCGTGTTGGATTGATTAAGTGTTGGTTAACTTAATCCCCGTCCACTAGTCGTATAAAAATGGTTAAGTGTCATTAGGCAAATCAAATCACTTAACCTACCCAACCTTGTCATGTTTTGTTAAGTATCATTAGCCTAATCAATTTACTTAACCCATTTATCCATGTCATATTTGGTTAAGAGTCATTAATCCGATTAACTTAACCCTATCATGTGGCATTAATTACTTAATGCACCCCAACCTCTCACATTAGACTTTGTTGTGGTTACTAGTTAAGCCGGCCGGTTCCGGGTAGCTTTACACCACAACTTGGTCTAACCTCGGGTTCAAGCACAACATGACCAACTTCTCACATTGGGTCCTATTGTTTGCAACTACTAGTTAAGCCGGTCGGTTCCGGGTAGCTTTATGTTGCAAACTCAACCCAACCTCGAGTTAGCCACTTTCATGTTTAGTCTAGTGTCATGTTCATATTCAAGTTTTCAAGCAATTGGGTAGACCTAACTTAATAGGTAAATTCCCAATGGGTAGACCTAACTTAATAGGTAAATTCCCAAGCTTATATTTTTATGCATACTTACATGTCAACTTTCATGTTATATTTCAAGTCATGTTTTCAAGTATAAACACATGTCATATTTAACCTTACATGTTGTCATGTTTCTACCCATTTACCCAAATCATGTTCATGTCATTATGTTTTCCCCATAATGTGACCCCAACGCTTTTAAACTCGCATATACGTTCGCAACAACGTAATGGACTAAAAGAAGAGACTTGACAAAGGCATGATAAAAATGGATAATGAGCCACAAGTTAATCATGGTGGAAAATGAGGCACAAATGTGTTCATTAGCTTGCATGTTACATTCTTAAGCCTCAAAAACATGCATAAACCCAAACTTGGCACATAAGCGAATCATGGTGACAAAAGACATGGAATGATGACTAGAAACTCGCATATATCATCATATAAGGGTTATGACTTCATATGCAAGTTGACATAATGATTATGAAGGTTCTCATGTTGCATAATGCAACATTTCAACATAAAGGTTGTAGCTTTTAGCTCATAAGGTCAAGATGATGACTTCATAAACTTGCATAACATGATAACATGTATCATTCTCAATGATCAAACCCAAACTTGCAACATGAACATTTAACTTCATAGTTAATATCTAAGAGTAGGGAAAGGGCTTACATTGCTATGAAGGCCTAAATCGACTAAACTAAAGCTTGTGGTGAAGCTTATGCATGCCATCACCCAAAAACCCAAAGATGGATGCTCCAAATCAACAAAAACACCATCTTTATGAACAAAGATCAAAGCTTTTGCCTTGAAATCAACTTGAGAAGCTCTCATACTAACATAGGGACTCTCTAATACTCTCATGATCATGAAACCTCTCATAGAAATGAAGTGGAGGCTAGAATAGTTGGGTGGAGGCCATGAGAGTAGCAATTTTGCCATAGTTTAGTTACATGAGTGAATAATGAGGGTTTAGGGGTAGGTTAGGGGCTTATTTATAGATTAGGCAAGTATTTTAGGCCATAGGATTAAACCTAGATTCAATCCAAGCCATCAAAGCATGTCTTGGGGAAGAAGTCAAGTGTAGGAACCATCTAGGGCCTTTAGATTAAAGATGAACCATGAGAACCATCCAAATGCAAAATCTGCATTTGAGCGAATCGGCCCACGGGTTGACAGCCAAACACCCTGGATTAACCCTTAGTCGACCCAGCGGGCTCGGGTCGACCTCAAAAATCGGCCGGTTCGGTTATTCCCCTCTCCTAATTCGCTGTTTTGAACATTTTTGCATATTTATTTATTTAATTTTCAATTATATATATATATATATCAATATATATATATATATATTTCTCTGCGCAACCCATTTCACTTAATTAAGTATACTTTAATTTGGGAATTTTTCGTGAAACTTCGCGAGGCCATATCTTGGTCATACGGACTCCGATTTTCGAAAACTCGGACTCTATTTCGCGTATTTTTCCGAGATGAACGCAATGGCATAGCCCGTTTCACTTGATTCAGAATTTAAAATTAAATTCTGCCTTGATTCTCGTCTTAATCATGTTATCGAAATACGGGTTGTTACAAAACTTCTAACTTCTGTGGGAGTAGTGGGTTGTTTCCAGTCTTGAATCGCTGTTATTTTGCTTGGGTCAACAGAAATCCCTTTCTCTGACACGACATGGCCAAGAAATTTCACTTCTTCTTGCCAGAAGACACATTTAGAGAATTTGGCTTTGAAGACGTTCTTTCTTAGAATCTCCAATACTTGTTCTAAGTGTTTTTCATGCTCGGGTTTTGATTTGGAGTAGATTAAAATATCATCGATGAATACGAGGACAAACTTATTCAGAACTCCCCTGAACACTCTATTCATTAGATCGACAAAGTATGCTGGAGCATTGCACAGGCCAAACAGCATTACTAACCATTCATAAAATATGTCTGGACCTCTGAAAGCTGTCAAAGGAACACACTCTCTGCTATTCTCAATTGATGAAAACCTGTAGCTAGGTCCATTCGGGAAAATACTTTCGCCCCATTCAATTGGTCTAGCAAATCATCGATGCAGGGTAATGGATACTTGTTTTTTAGCGTCTGTTTGTTGAGGTCTCGGTAATCAACGCATAATCGAAGAGTACCGTCTGACTTTGGGAGAAACACAACAGCTGCACCCCAATTAGATAAACTAGGTCTGATTAGACCCTTCCACAACAGTTGACGAGTTTGATCGCCTAATTCTTCTTTTTCCTTCGGAGTCATTCTGCGAATTGGATGTACCACCAGTCTGGCATTGGGAATTAGATCGATTCGGAATTCTATTTCTCTTTGCGGAGGTAAGTTTTCAACTTCTTCAAACACATCCGCATAGTTTCTAACAATCGGAATCTTTTCTATGGAAGTGGGGATAAGTTCTAAGGCCGACCAAAATTCTTCTCTATTTGGATTCGAACCATGACAGGGTATATATATATATGTCCAAGCTTCGTTCGAATTTTAATGATTCTTTCCGCACACTTCACTTCGGCTTCATATTTCGTTAACCAATCTAGCCCGAGAATGATATCGAATTCGGGAAAATCCATGATGATCAAATCAAAGGGAAACTTGTAGAAAGAATAAGAGGCTGGCACTTTACAATATGAACTAAGAATGAGAGATCCTCCTATCGGATTATGTACTTCAACCGAATCTTTAAGCTTTCTCTGTTTTAACTTTAATTTGTGCATTGTGTTACTAGCAATAAAACTACGTGATGCACCTGTGTCAAACAATACAGAGACAGGAATATTTTTAATTGTATGGGTACCTCCCAAAACATCAGGTTTACCTGCTCCGTCGGAAGCAGCTGGCGGGCTCGACCCGTCATACACGTGAGCTACTGTGGCCTTCTTCAGCAACGGACAGTCTTTGACTAGATGATCCGTCTTGCGGCAATTAAAGCAGGAGCGAGGGTTCTGAAAACCCTGGCTTGAACCTTGTGAATTTGTCTTCTGCCTCTTCGGGGCTATGCACACATTAGAGTAGTGCACCACTTTGCCACAGTTATAGCAACTGCCTCTCGGCGGCTTGCCAGTCTGAGGTTTTGAAGATGCTGCTTGGCTTGACTCAGCTTGATTCGCAGCAGGCTTGCGTTTGTACCCGGCTTGGCTTCTAGCGCGATCCTGCTCCAGATGCCTATGGTCAAGGTCTTCGTAGTTGCATGTCATTTCCACCAGTTCGTTAAATTCCAACTTGATATGGGCCATGGCTCTATCATGATACTGTCGCCTTAGCCCAAGGATAAACCTCTTATTTTTGGACTTTGCAGTGGCGACGAGCTCCGGAGCATAGGGCGACAACAGTGTAAATTTATTCAGATAATCCTGCATGGAAAGATCCCCTTGCTGGAGGTTGGAGAAGTCATCGTGCATTCGTTCCAGTGCTTGTTCTGGGACATATTTCTCCTTGAAGAGTTCTTTAAATCCATCCCATGTTCTTCCAGCTTCTCTATTCCCGGCGGTGAGAGATTCCCACCATAGTTCAGCTTGTTCCTGCATTAGCCAGGCGCCCATAATAGCTTTATCTTCGTCTCCAAGCCTTAGGCCTTCAAGAATTTTCTCGCATGTATTGAGCCATGCAAGGGCCTCTATTACTGTGCCAGTTCCCGAGAAGGTCTTGCCTCCTAAGTTTTTGTATCTCTTAGCTACACGGTCTAGCTCGAAGTATTGAGCTGCCGGAGGTTGTATCAAAGGTCCTTCTTGAACTGGGGCTTCTCCCCGTCCTCGGCCTCGGCAAGCACGGCCTCCTCTAGCGGCGGCTGCTCTGGTAGCCATTTGTCAATTTTGTATAAGCAAGAAAAGAGTCAGCTAACAGAAATGATAGTTTATTGCATAGTTAAGCAGAAAATTTACGGAAAGATAACGATGACTGATCAAATTGTTTTTGGTATTCTGCTCGGCTCATTCTAGGACTTTACTAGTCCCATCTCTAATGAGCGACTCGCCTTAGAATACTACTAATTCTATTTTGACGAAGTGTTTAATGTGTTAGACTCCAGAACTAAGGTTAACCAAAGCTCTGATACCAGCTGTGACGATCCCAAAACCCCGTGACACGGTGTTAAGGATAATCATTGGAATATAACACATTAATCATCATTAGAAGATCACAGATAATAGCATAAGCAGAAAATAGAATAATTTACACACATATGACAGCGGAATCATACAGATATCATCACATCAGAGAAGCACAGTACAGGATACAACTTAGTGCATAATGATACATAATCAGTCACCATCGCCAGAGGCGGAATCATACATAAAGAGTACACAAAATAAATATCAGTCTACATCGCCAATGGCGGAATCATAATATAGATACAATAATGGCGGAGAAAATCCAAGTCAGCACGGTGTAGTCAAGCCTCGCCATGAGCCAAAAGGTGCGTCAGAAACCTGTAACTAGGCTGCCCGTGTGGAAATGAGGGCACCCGGGTTTGCAAGGTGAAACAAACTACGAGTCAGTCATGGGACTGGTATGAGAAATCTACTTAACTTATTAACAACCATAATAAGGCAAATCAAAGGACCACGCCACTTTCGCGGAACGGGTTTACTCCAGTGAGTGCTAGTGCATGAAATAAAGTAAATGATTAAATCATCGCAATGCTTTTCATAAAATGAAGCCATTATAAGACTCAGGTCCCAACACACAATGCAACGCAAGCCGGAGGATAGAGTTTTTACCTTATAATGGCCAAAAATGCTTCATACGAATTAAACAAAAGTGTTTGATATTAATACTAGTGCATATATGTTTCAAAAGCGATTTCAATCATAAATATCAATCGTAGGCGGCATAAATGACCCATACCACTATGTCGCCGTACTAGTAATACAATCACGTCCGCATATTTCATATTGGAAATTGGATTCCTTCATGAGTCGAGGCAAGGGGTAAGCTCCTCTCCGATTCGAGACACTCTAGCAAATGCCTCGGGACCGCACACAACAATCCCTGGATCCTCCAAGGCCGGTCCTCTCTTACTTTTGAGGATTGGCAATTCCTGAACACACGTTTCCCGGTCCTTACAGACCTATAATCAAGGCGCCTCGTATTCCAGCAACCACACAGGTGAAAAGTAGATATAAATGTCAGGGCTGGGAGGTCACTGACACCACCATAGCTAGAAAGAAACGTCGTGCACTCCTTGGGTCCTTCTCCCGTTTTTAACTCATACCGGGGTGTGAGGCTCGCGAATTCACGTTATACACAAAGCTACGTCACACAGACCATGCTTTGATCATCAACCACAAGACTTTGCTTTGCAACAGAAGCCTTGATCGTACGCCACTTAGGCGTGCCACACAGGCAATCCACTCCATGCGACTGTTTTCTATCAATACATAACCTCTGAGCTCGTACGTCTCAGAGAAGGGCGTTAAGCAAGAGAATAAATTCTCCGCCGCCAAACAGATATATATTTAACAGAGATCAATCAGCACAGAACAAAATCCAATGTCAGACACACAGTCCATTTACAAGTCCGTTCTGGGTCTGAAAGAAACCGAAGGCACCAATTCATCGCATATCCGTACAATCAACAGTATGTTTGGACGGCTACTACTTTAGTTCCTTCATGGTAGCTACTCCAATCACGAGCATCAGTAGCGCCCATCCATCCAATGTGAAGATCGTCGGTCTTCAACCATCTTCCACTCTTCGACTTCTCAACGTCGATCAATTATTTGAAATGAGATAAACTCGGCCTTTTCAAATAACCCACGTATATTTAGATTTTCAAATCAATTATTCACATGGTTGGACTATTCAACATTCACATTTCAGTTCTTTAGTTATAATTTTCATGTCAAATACATTCAACCATCACATATCAAGCAAACACAACAAAATTGGTTTATTTCCACTCTATATTGTCTATAGTATTTTATAACGATATATCGCCATTTTTATTTAATTTAAAACGGCCCTATTTAATTAAACGACGTTTCAGGTCACGTCGATGCACTGGCGCTGCTTTTCACTAATTTTGTTTTACACATATCTGGAAATCTAACCGTTGGATCTTCACAAATTTTATATCATTAGAAAGATCATTTCAAAACAAATCCAACGGTTTCAGTTTTGGGAAAATCCGACGGTCGGATCTTCCACACTAGCCATTTGAAGTTACGATTTCAATTTACGAACTACAGCGTCGTTATTCGATTTAATTTAATTATATATATAAATATAATCATTTCTGGCGCTGTTTTTCTTTAGATTTGAATAAAACATTCCAGACAATCCAACCGTCGGATCTTCACAAAGTTGGTGCCGTTTGAAAGATATTTCCAAGGCGAACCGAACGGTTGCGGTTTCGGGAAAATCCAATGGTCGGATTTCCCGCATTAGTCGTTTGAAATCACGGCTTCAAAACACGAACTGCACGGCCACGCTTCGTTTTAATTTTATTTATATTTATATATTTATATAAATATAGTTCATTCAAAAATTCCTTTATCGTTTTCACTTCAAATATTTCACTAACGCCTTTAAATTTTGGAAAATTTCGCCATAACCTCCTTTGTACGGGAGGGGTTGGGAAAATTCCCAAATAGCCACACGGGCATCTCATGTCAAAAAGAAAAAGAAAAAGCCAACAGGCTCATAAAATCATCACCCAAACAAAACAGTAAATGTGTACCTATTTGTCGGGCACAATTTTATTCCTCTTCTCTAGCCCCTTTGCTATAACCTGTTCAATAAATATGCATGTACATATATACAATTTTTATCATTTATCATTTTCCATTCAACTTCATATTTGATTTACTTTGGTTTAAAAACACCATTCATTCTAATGTTGCATGC
The DNA here is from genome assembly GCA_030737875.1 of Allium sativum. Taxonomy (NCBI): domain Eukaryota; kingdom Viridiplantae; phylum Streptophyta; class Magnoliopsida; order Asparagales; family Amaryllidaceae; genus Allium; species Allium sativum. The sequence continues at coordinate 737,863,452 of CM060922.1, forward strand.
ATAGGCTAAAATCATATCATTAGCTAATTAATGTATATTTCAACTCATGCACATTTATTTGAACAAGTGGCTATTTTTAACACTTCACATTTCAAAGATGATAATTTTGGCGAACTAAAATAGATTTCAACACATGAACATTTTATTTAGTTCCTATGCATGTTAAAAATAATATTTCTTCACAAATATTTATTTCAACGTCCGCATATCTTTAGCATATCACATATATGATAAAAATAATATTTTTATCATTTAAAATATTTATTCGACAAATGGATGTTTTCAACACTTCATAGTTTCAATAAAAATGTAATTTTTATTGTTCGATCTTTTTATTCAACACATGAACTTTTCCACTACACACACTTCTCAGCACATGAGAATATCCACACATGGATATTTTATTTATGTTGTTCATATTAGAAAGATAGAATTTTTATTGTTGAAACTATTTATATATAAGGCGAATATTTTTCATACTTCATATATATTATAAAAAGGTGATTTTTATTGTTTAGACACTTCATTCATTCACAATGAATTTAATTTTCACACATCACTTTTCAACACATGAACATTTCCACACATGGATATAGTTTCAACATATGACTTTAATTTTAATGCATGAAAATAATTTCAACATATGAAAATTATTCTAACACATAAAGATTATTCAAAATTTCGGCAGCATAACGGCAGGGTAGTTAAAACCGGCACCGTCCCTAGTATGGCTCCTCGCTCTACCTTAAAACCTCGCGGTTTTTGACAATGGGGATTCATGCATCTAGTTCGCACGCAGGCGGCATGTTTTATTTTTATTTCCATAAATATTTCCAATTCATTTCAATCACCAATGGGTATTTTTCAACCACAACCAATCAATATCAACCACAAACAATTATTCAACCATTCGTATTTTTCATCCAATATTTCACACCAATTCACAACAATAAATATCGTCCATGGTTTATGGACGAGGGGAGTATATATGTATATGTGTGTATATATATATATATATATATATATATATATATATATATATATATATTATAATTGCAATATTTCACTTGCATTTCAACACATATATCAATTATTCTATGCATGTATAATTCATACTTCGCTTATATAGCATACACCACGCGTGTACATGAGGTATACAACACATGTGTAATTTATATTTCGCTTATATAATTTATACACGACATTTTCCATTCAAATTTATTTAATTTAGATTTCTCACATTGGTTTGCGGAGTGCTAAAAATCGTAGATGACTCAGAAAAATCCGCGGCTTCTTTTATGTTGTAGAGAGCTTCCTTGCGGTCCCGATGTTTCCTGTTTCATCGAATTTCGTCAACACACCAAAAAGATATGATTTTTCAAAGTGCAGACAACAAAAAGGACTCACCTTTCTATTTGGTTTGAAACTAGGTTTGAGGTTTTCGCGAAATCCGTGGCACGTGGGGACGATCGGGGGTGCTGACGTGGAAGAGCTTCGAGTGGGGGTCCTGTCGGTGGTGGTTTGGTGGCGCTTGGTGGCAGATCGGAGCGGCGGCGGCGATGGGAAGCGGTGGACTTTGGGCGCTCGATTCAGGCGGAGGAGGCGATGGTTCTGATCGTGGGTGGGTCGGATCTGACGTGGGGAGAGAGGCGCGTCGAGGGGTGGTGGCGGCGACGCCTGGAAGTGGCGGAGTCGGTCGGAAAAGGGGAGGCAAGCGGCGAACGGGTTTCGCCATTGAAATCGAGGGTTACGGGGTTTTTTTTTATTTTTTTATTTATGAAAGAAAAATTCTGATTGGCCGATATATATATTATATTTTTAAATAGTGTTTTGTCCAACGAACTCTTTTTCAAGCCCGACTGTCACCCCTAGCTAAATACCCCCATCCCGGACACAATGGGATATGTTTCGTTGGCCAATTCGACTGTTATAGTCAGTTATTTTTCAAATTAAAGTATAAAATATTTAATTTTAACTTTGAACGGACATTTCAATTTGCCAGGGCCACAAACTGATTCGAAAAAATTCCAAAAAAATAAATCTAGCTATGTTTTGACGCTACGGTCCCAACAAAACTAGTTTCGTCGAATTCTGAGATCGTTTGAAAAATGGCCATTTTCTGGTCGATCCAATTTAACAGAAATTGACCAAACACATTTTCTTTTGCCACGCTCACGCACTAGCTTCAAAAATTATGAAATTTGAAACCTAGTAATAGTTTGACATCCCGGACCCAACAAAAGTGGATTTGTCGAATTCCCAGGTCGTTTGCAAAATATCAATTTTCCTGGGCTATATATTCTATATAGCGACCTTTCTGAAAATTCATTCGGCCATAACTTTTGATTCCCGTTATGAAACTTCGATTTTTCAAATTCGTTAGAAAGGTATTGACTAACAGATTTAAATATTTTTAGTTTCGCTAAAATCCGTTATATTTTCCACCCTGCACAGTCAGTCAAAGTTTGAATTCAAATTTTCAAACTGACTCACTATTTCTAATTCACTATTTTATTGAAATATTCTATTTCAATTGTTCAAATTCCTTTGAAATGACCAATTTAAAATTTTTAAATTGGCTCGTATTTTCCGGGTTATTACAGTAAGCGTCTTTTTGAGCTTCTTTTGGTTCTTGACTAGTTTTACTTGATTTTGAACAAGTGTCTGCTTGGAAATGATTCTAATGTTGAGCGGACACTCTACCCTTTCCAAAGAAGTTTCTTCTTCTTCGATATCTGTAGGTTCTTTTTCTTGTTGCTTTGAGCTTATTTATCATCGAATGTCTCATAAGGTTTGAAGGTGAGTGGAATTTGCATAAGGTGTATATTTGTGGAGTCAAACACCTTTCTCGATACACATTCTTCTCCCTTGAGATCAACTCCGAATTATTTGAAAATTCAAGTAAGATAAACTCCATAATAAAGAGTATTTTCTCTTATTGACATTTCTTTGAGCTTAAATTCTTTTAAGATCATATCGACCCATTTGATGTCATAACCACCAATAATAGCAAAGAGTGCTTTTTAGAATTTGAGAGTTGGGTCGTTGAAATTTCTGGAACGAGGAGTGATAGTATGTTGAAGGAGGAGGTTTATGGTTCTTGTTTTGGGCGGAAAAAGCGATTTTTAAATTCTAAGTGAGCATCGCTTTCAATTACGTGATGAAAGGTTTCCAAATCCATTTCGACGATTTCGAACTCCGAAAAATCCATGCCCAGGCTCTTGCAATTCAAGATATTACCCAAAATTTCACCTAGAATGATTTGAGTGCCTTTTACGCTACTCCATATTTCATTTTCATCTCCTTTGTAAAAGTCACGATTAAAATTCGCATAGAACATTTTGACAAGTTTCGGGTAACATACTTCATTGTTATCCCGATCGTCAACCGAGCTTAAGACTTCGTTATGATTGAAAAGAGAAGGAAGATCGTAAGATGGAAAGTCTCCAAAGATGGAAAAAGCTACTATATTGACATTTTCATTTTCTACATAGTCAGCATAGGTTTTAATTGCTTGTCTATCATTGTGGAGATATCCTTTGATGGTTTTGGATAATCTCATTGTTTAAGGATTGCTAGAGGAAGGCATTAGAGATTTGTTTTTGAAGAGTATAAATATGAAGAGAGTTGTTTGAATTTTGAATGAAAGGTTGATGTGCATGTAAAAATGCACATTTATATTCACATATTTATTCTTTTTTAGTTGAATAAATGAATATTTTTAGGTATTTTATATGATGAAACCAAGTTTTAAATGTTTTCAAAATCATCACTCATTTGGGGGTTTAACGGTAAAATGTGCATGTTTTAGTTTGAGATTGCATTTACTTGCTCCTTGTAATTTTCTCTTGTAGGAATTTAGGAGCAAAAATGATATATACACATGAAGATATGAAGGAAAGCATGCATATACACAAGAGGAGGCAAAACAATAATTCATTTTATGGATAGCGAAGGCCCCCAACCTTTCAACTAACCCACTTTCTCTTAAGCTTCATATTAAAGACTAATTGGATGAGACAAAAGGCCTCATGCATTCTACATGACTTATTAGTGGCTAATGATAATAAGAAGCTTCATGAATGTGCATTTTGGGGGATTCCATGATGAGTGATTAGGCTTTTAGGGTTTTAGATCATGTATATATACCTCATTTGTTTCATGTATTTTGGATCCTTTTTTTGTCATAGAAAAGTGTAAGCGATCAAGTGAATAAAAATGGCTTCCAAGTCTCTTTCTTTTATGTCTATCTTATGTCGCTTTTAATTTCTATGCTCTACTTTATGTTCATAGTTTAGATTTACTTACATGCTCTCTACTTTATGTTCATAGTTTAGATTTATTTACATGCCCTTAGTTTAGTTCTTTTCTTGTTCTATTTAGTTTTTCTTTCAATTTGCTTTCTTTTCAAATGTTGAAACTTACATGTGTTAATATGATAACACATATTAGTAGCTAAGCCCCTATAATTTACGGGTAATGAAGCTTTCTAATTTTATGTAAGTTCAACATTTGTATGATTTGTGATTTCTCTAATTTGTGCTTCATGATAGTGGATTTTGATGTAAGTTTATACAAGTGGTTTGATAGTTTATGTTCCATATGAAAATAAGCTATTCTTATTCAATTTAAACACAAATTACATCAATATTTGCTAAGTGGTTTTGATTATGAAATAAAAACAAGATCAAAATTTGATGATCTATATCACTAATTACAATAGTAAATAAATCATACTTAAAATATATTTTGCTTTGCTTTGATTTTCATGAGAACAATGAGTAGTTAATTGTTGTGTTATAGTTTGATAGTTTATCTCATGTTAAATAATAACATAAATAAACTACACTTATGATAAATGCAACATTTATGTCGCTTAATATTAAAAAGAGAGATCATAGATTGTATTTTTGTTAATTTACATAAATATGAGAGGGGATTTACCTCTAAATTGCTCTCTAATCTCATATTTAGCTCTCAACTTAGTTTCTAGTTTTCATTAGTTTTTGTTAGTTAAAACAATTCAAAGTTTGGTTTAATTTTATTGAGCAAGACTGAAATTACTTCTTTCCCTGCGGATCAACCCATACTCGCTTGTACTAACAGTTGTACGCCGTGCACTTGCGGTTTTATTTATGATATTTTGTTGACGATTTTATAATTCAATAGAAATATCGTTTAACAAACAAGTTTTTGGCGCCATTGCCAGGGAAAGAATTTAATTTTGGTTTTAGTCTTCGAATTAAGTTTCTTATTTGTTGTTCTACTTATTAAAAAAAATTGTGCTTGTGTTTATTTCGCTCGTTTGGTTCATTTGTGTTTTGTTGCATTTCTCGTTCACATTTGTTTTGTGTTTGTTTTTGTTATTCCAAAAAATAAAAAAAATGTATGCATTTCCTTTTCTTTTGTATTAGGTTGTTCTGTTGCATTGTGTGCATGTCATTTGTTTTTGTTGTAGTCTCTTAAAAAAAAGGGTGCACTTGTTTTTGTTTTGCTCTATTTCGTGTCTTATCTTTGTCTAGTTGTGTTTGGCTTTGTTTTTTTGACCTTAACTGTGTTGTGTTGGTTGCTATTTATAAAAAAAATCATTGCTTAGTTGTACATCCTTGTTTGTTTAGTTTAAAAAAAACTACACATCATTTTGCAGTTAGCAATTTCCATTTCATTTCACAATATTTTTGATACATTACGGATACATTTCAACTTTGACATCTACAATTGCATTTCGAATAATATTTCATTCCCTGATAAATTACACTGAGCATTTCATTTTTTCTGATTCACTGTGGTACTGTGCACATCGTCTTTGTGCTTTACAAAACTTCTGTGTTTTTACAAAACTGTGAGAATTGCATCTCTTTCCTTTTAACTTGATTAACTTTCTCATCACTACAACCTGACCATCAACACTGCCATTGCCAAACAGCTTCAACTGAAAACCAAACTCTATACTCACAAACAAACACACTTATTTTCACTTTACCCTGTTATCAACACAGTATCACGGACAGTATCACAATTCTTGTCGTGCTTTACTTGCTAGCCATCATCTCCTCTCATTCAACCACTCCTCCTCGACAACCAACTCGCACATAACTTGTAACATACTCCAATACATTCTCTAATCAAACATTCTCCAGAGAACCATCATTCAGCCTTTGCGATCACTCTACCTCTTATCATCTTCCATACACAAAAAAACTCCAATTATTGTCATTTCTGTCAATATAGACCACGACAATTTCACCTACATCCACTCACCAAAATTCACTGCAAATCACCCTTGACTCCTCCATACAAATCAAAGTACACCAATCACTTCATACTTGCAACTCATACCACCTTAAACAATTCAACCATAAACAACTTACTGCCACAAAAACAGTTTGGCAACCTGCTTACCACTTCCATTACCAGTAACACCTTCTCCTTCTCAACACTACACCATCCATCCAACGCAACAACTTCATCACATACATCTTCATCAAGACCCACCTGCTACAATACCCATTAACAAAACCAGAAATTTGCCAAAACCACAATCTGCAGCAATCCCCAATGACACCTACTATTCACGCAAATCCAAAAACTACATACATCATCCACATCTCATTTGCATCCCTAACCACAACCTCACCAACTCTTCACTTCCACCCTCACCTGAAAACAACTTCACCACACTTCTTCAAGACAACGTTGCCCCATACTCAACAAACCTAGCTCCACATAATCCCCATATCGATCGCACTCGCAAATCACAGTCCGCCACCTCAGTTTAAATCAAACACACCCCAACAGAAACGCGATCTCCTCACCAACCAGAGATAAAATCAACGTCGCAACCTGCTCATCGTTTTCTTTTTGTTGCTATTTTACAAGAGCCTGATTTTGTGAATATGATTTTAAATCTAATTTTTCAATTTGATTTTGTGAATTTGATTTTAGTTTCTAGAATTGATTTCGTGAACTTGGCCCCGAATGAGACGTTTATAACATTGTAGGTGCTGGGCTTTTGAGCTTGTACTGAGCTTGTGATCTTTTTGGTGGGCCTAGCTTTAGTTTATTTTTACTAAGCTTTTATTTTTTTATTTTTGGTGTTTATTTCTCTTTTTTATTTTTAGTCTTTCCTCCCTTTAAAAAAGAAAAAAAAGATCATTTTCTTTGGTGTTAGGTTTTGGTTTATTATAGATCCAATTTTGCTTTGTTTTAATTTCACTTAATCAAAATAATAATAATTATTATTATTATTCAACTTTTTGCTAGGAATGCAAAAAGGCGAACAGGAATTGCATTGCTTTGCTAGCTAGGAAATTGCTTGTTTGGATTTGTTTCGCTCTAAATCTCTTAGCTTGCTTGCTAAAAATGTCACTTAAAAAAATTGCTAATAAATTATACACGCTCAGGTATCGTGTTTTAACTTCTTTATTTTAATTGCATTGTTGGTTGCTTGCATTTGCATAATAAAATCCAAAAACAAAATAAAAATTCATTCATAGTTGCATTGTTAATTCACGTTTAATTCCTGTTTTGCATTCATCTCATCTTATTTTCTTTTCTTAAGGGAACACCCCAATTCACATAAGGTGGGGAGATCATTACCCTTCCTTAGCCCAAAAAATTGCATTTCATCGTAGAATTGGAGTAATAATAATGGTTAGATGTTGGACTTAAGAGAGTCACAGGCTCATCTAGGGCTGAATTATATTTGAGTGTTGATTTATTTTGAATGAAATATTTCTCGGTGTCTAGACTATGGCAGAGAAATAACCGCTTATAAATATTATAGTGATTCATAAATATTATATCGGTTGTTCTCCTGAAGGTACTTAAACCTTCGGTTGTATTTCTAGGGCGATTCCTGGTGCACCGATAACTCCTGTCCGTTAACTGGCTGAGAATTTTTTTGTTTAATTTAATCAAACGTGTCATTATATAATTTTGGGTTAGGAGCCATTAAGGACAGAAAATTTGTAGTTAATCTTTGCATTTATTTAGTTGCATTAGATTCATGCATATATAAAAAAAACAAAAGAATTTTTTTTTTATAAAATCCAAAAAAAATTCATCTTCATTCGTAAATAAAATATTTCTTATTTTATCTGAAAAAACAAAAAAAAACAACAAAAACCCCAAAAAAATCATTTTGTAAAAAAAAATCAACTTTCCTTTCTCTTTAAAAAAATCAAAAATAAAAAATCCTTTTCTAAAAAAAAAATTGACATCTCTTTTCCTTCTTTGTTAAAAAAAGAATATATATATAATAATAATAATCCAAGGGTACCCAACATTGCTAGTACAACTAGCGTTGGTGTGCAAACTCGCCAAGCTCTATCCCAACTCCCACGTAAGTCGGAATGTTATGCGTTGGTTATATCCTGATCTCATTTCATGAGTTAGACACCTAAGGATTACCGATCCTCGCGTAAGTCGTAACATAGTGCAGGGGTGGTATACTTAGGCGTTTGTAAATAATAATAATGTAAATATTTTTCTCAATAAAGAGAGAGTAAGTACTTGAAATTTAATCACCTTCTTTACTTATTTGACCTAACTTGTTAACCAAAAGGAAATTGAGATGTCATTTTACGATTGTTGATATCGATTATAGAATTCATTTCATATTTGTGCAATATTTTCAACTGAAACAACTGGCCAAGCTGGAGGAGTTTGTAACTGGACTTTTGTTTGAAGCTAAGATTAGTAACAGACTAAAATTTCATAGTGACGACCCAACCTGTATTAACTTCTTCGTGTCATTTTTAAAAGTAAATTACCCATTTGTAAATATTCTTTCGAAAAGTGCATTTTTGTAAATATTTTTTACATTTAACATTTGGATTTTGTGGGTAGTATCAGCTAAAAACCCTCACGAGACAATAATCGTCCTACTGGGGACACCCATAGGTTTAACGGCTTGTTGCATACGCCCAATGCAATTGTGCTCCCTACGAAAGTGGATTTATCTTAGCTTCTTAATTTCTTTACTTTATTCGAGGACGAATAAAAAGATAAGTGTGGGGGTATTTGATGTGCATGTAAAAATGCACATTTATACACATATTTATTCTTGTGTAGTTGAATAAATGAACAATTTTGGGTATTTTATATGATCAAACCATGTTTTAAATATTTTCAAAATCATCACTCATTTTGGGGTTTAAAGGCAAAATGTGCATGTTTCAGTTTGAGACTGCATTTACTTGTTCCTTGTAACTTTCTCTTGTAGGAATTTATGAGAAAAATTGATATATACACATGAAGATATGAAGGAAAGCATGCATATACACAAGAGGAGGCAAAAAATAAATCATTATATGGATAGTGGAGGCCCCCACCTTTCAACTAACCCACTTTCTCTTAAGCTTCATATTAAAGACTAATTGAATGAGTCAAAAGGCCTCATGCATTCTACATGACTTATTAGTAGCTAATGATAATTAGAAGCTTCATGAATGGGCATTTTTGGGAATTCCCATGATGAGTGATTAGGCTTTAAGGGTTTTAGATCATGTATATGTACCCCTTTGTTTCATGTATTTTGGATCCTTTTTTGGTCATAGAAAAGTCTAAGTGATCAAGTGAATAAAAATGGCTTATAAGCCTCTTTCTTTTATGTCTATCTTATGTCTCTTTTAATTTCTATGCTCTATTTTATTTCATTGTTTAGATTTATTTACATGCTCTCTACTTTATGTTCATAGTTTAGATTTATTTGCATGCACTTAGTTCAGTTCTTTTCTTGTTCTATTTAGATTTTCTTTCATTTTGCTTTCTTTTCAAATGTTGAAACTTACATGTGTTAATATGATAACACATATTAGTAGCCAAGCCCCTACAATTTAGGGGTAATGAAGCTCTCTAATTTTATGTAAGTTCAACATATGTATGATTTGTTGTAACGTCCTGTGTTTTGGTAGTCAAATATTTTATTTAATTTATTATTTTAAAATATTTTATTTGGATTATTTATGGATTTTAATATTGAATTCGTTATTTAAAACGAAGTTTGAATGATATATATTTATATAATTATAAATCGAGCTCGAAATCGCGCGGCAGTTCGTAAATGGGAGTTTTGAAATTCAATCGAATATACAGGATCCGACATAAGTCGGATTTCTGTGGAACAAGAAACGTTGGAACCGTATTGATGATAATTTTCATATGAAAGAGAAAAATCTAGATTTCGTGTTATAGATTTGAAGTCATGGCCAAATCAAATTTTAAAATAATCGCTGTGGAAATCGTTATTAAATTATAGGCCTTTAAAATAGCTGTTTTGCAAATGGACTTCGTTTTCGGCGAAATCAGTTCAGGGGACCATAACGTTAAATTATTGTATGGTATTAAATGGCGTGGCAAACCGATGTCGTATGTGACCACGGTAGCCATAAACGCCCAGTTATTTTCTATAGCGCGTATTTAAATTAATTAAATTTAATAAATGGATATTCGAGTATAACTTGAGCACACGATCGAATTAAGCCACGAAACCAGTTCCATTGAGTTCATATCGACAATTAGATTCAGGATAGGTATATAGTTTGTAAATTTTGGAGATCGGTTAATTTGGTGTCCAAAAGGGCATTTCGATGCACGTAAAAATAGCCTACCGGGGAAACAGTCTCAGAATGCAACGAAACTGGTACCGTTGGGCTCGTATTGAAGAATTATTTTAAGATTTCAAGGTTTCAAGTTAATTTGACTTATCTAGTGAACGTGGAAAAATTAAATGCGTGTTTATTTCTGGTTTTATAAAGGAATTTTTTTCAAACGACCTCGAAATTCGACGAAACTTGACCCATTGGGTCCGGAATACTTTTTTATTCTAAGATTAGCTTTTTTGTCAGAAAACAGAAATCGTTTGTAGATGGTTTAATCAATTACTTCACACGTAAGTTTCATAATGAATAAAATAATAATATATAGACTTAAGCCCCAAATAATTCAAGTAGCTACCCTAAATTGTGCCTACCTATAATACACAGAGTATAGCGATATCTACTCCCCTTCTTTTTGAATTAAATGTATACGTCGCATCTACCAGATCTTTCACGCACCCAGTGTATATTTGATATGCACATGCAAGCTAATTTAATAGGATGCAGACTAAACTTGCTACTGTCATACCTTAAGAGTGATATTTCTTTTCGTCTGCAAACCTACCTCACATAACAAACAAATTTCTTGCTTACATCGTTTCACTGAACTGTGCACAGCAGCACCTGCTACCCTAAGAAGACTCCTATATTTTTACGAAAGGAAAACACTCTGCCGTGTTTTTTCACCATCAATCCAATCGCACACCTAACATCTATACTACATACCTATGGCTTTCGAATCCTTGCTCATCAAGCTGTTTAAGCTTATAAATAGGGAATAGTGGTTTTTCTTTCGACCAGAAGAAAATGAAGCTCAGAGCTTCTCCTCTCTTCCTCTCAATTGAAAAACCGAAAAGAAAAAAATGAAAACAAAATTTAACAAACACATATTATAGAAACTAAAAGCAAGAATACAGAGGACTGCATGGAAATGGGAAGCATGGTGAAGATCGGCTCAGCGTCCATGCGTGGGTAGGGATGGTCGGTGGGAAACTCGTGCGTGAAAGTGTGGGAACAGAACAATGGTGTGCGGATCTGGCGTTAAGAGGGAGTTAACAACAAAGAAAGGAGGGTAGAAAGCATCACGGTGGAAGAAGATTTTGGCATGGGAAGTTCAAAATAACAGTGGCAGTTGGGGAAGTTTCTTTCAAGAGTGGTGTGCATCCTTGGGAGACTGGTTTGACGCGTCAACGGTAACTGGAGTCTGGCGCAGTGGTGCAAAGCCATGCCGGAGGGTGATGGAAGCATTGAGGCCAAACAACAGACTCGGGGAAGGCATGTGATGGCAGTGGGGTGTGCTCTAGGGTGAAGTCGGAAACAAGTTTGCATGGGACGGAAGTAGGGGATCAACATGCGTATGGATGGAGGGACCACTTCGAAAGGGGAAGAGAAGGGGTTTGACGCGAGCAGCTGAAGCATGGGGACTCATTTGAAAAGTGCGCAACAAGTATTATAAGGAGGGAAAGGTCATCACGCTAGTGTGAATGGCAGAGGAAATTTTCACATGGAAGAAAGGACAGTAGTAGTGGGGAAGAAGCGACTGTAGCCGGTAATTATAAGTTGCCTAACCATTTTTAAACCTTTGTCTAATTCTTTTCAACCCTTCCTAATCGAGTTTAATAATATAACTAAAGTTTAAAGGTGACATATTAACATGGCCTGGACCTCATCGAAGTATTGTACCCAATCATTTTTCTATAAAGGACTAATTTAGTTAAGCATGTATTTTAATGGTTTGGGGTATTAAATATTTACATATACACGACCGGGCTTTATATATATTGGTGCCAATTTTGATTACACGTGCCCAATTAAGTTTTAAGCAAAATAATTAACAATAAAGTTTTAATATGAGAAAGCATATGATCAGTATATCCTAATGTGGAGTAACGAAAGTATTATCGTTTTTTTTAAAACGTATAGTTATTAAAAACTAGTTAAGTGATTAAGTTAAACTAATATATTTAAGGATTAATTATATCGATTTAAGACATAGAATTATATTGTTTATAATTCGCTTATATGTTAACAGAATCGAACATTTATTGGACACGTTGGAACATATTGGCAAGCGTGACATTCGGGATTGGTTAGGATGAAGTGAAAAGCAGGTGACACTTGCAGTTAAATTTAACGTTGGTTTAATTTAACTGAAGCAATTCGCTTTGACAGCAAAAGAAGATCAAGGTGAGTTCAACTCACTCAGTTTTACCCATTTATATTTTATATAAATTGGGTTTTGATTTTGTGTGCTATGCTTGCCAATGGTTGACTGTTTGCTAATTATATATTTATTTGCTGATTTAACTGATGAAATTAAACTATTGTTTAATTTCAGTGAAGTACCAAATCGTTATTCTAACGATTGGTTCCAATAAAGGTAACTTACCTTGTTGGTCACGTTTATAAAATAAACGTGTTTAATTGGTTGAATTGATTGTGAATTAGTTGATATTAAATGTTCGTTATTGATTATTATCAGTTAAATGAAACTGAATGATCTGTTTGGAGATAACCATTTGTATATAGGGAAGAACAAGTTGGAGGGATCCAACTGGATTCCTCGAATATATTATTTATTTTCATATTATCATATATGATCTGTCATGATTGGGTAATTGTTTTTATTAGTGATTATTGACTGGAAAGTCAACCTGTGTTGTGTTTTAACCAATGGGCTATTTCGGTTGAGTAATCGGCAGTGAATGGCCTAAAAGTAAATTTGTTTTGTTTATATTGATTTACCGTTAGGTGAATTGATAGAACTGAAGTTATAAAAAAATTTATAACTGAAGATAGATTTTGAAAAATATTATTTTGAGTAAAGGTTATTAAAGGAAAGTAAATAAATATTTTATTTATTTAAGACGTCGAATAAAAAAATGGAATTTATAAAAGGGAGGTTTTATCAGATATTACTAAATTATTAAATTAAGAAATAAATGGTTATACCCGAGAAAGGATTTTTCAAAAAGGGAAGAAGATCTATGAAACCGTATTTTAAATAAAATAATTAAATGCGATTTGCGTTGAGATTAGAATGAGATATTGGGTTTTGTGATTATAACTTGTATCTATCCTTAGATATGAACGTTGTTGATCAAGGTCTGAGAGGTGATTAAAATACCGCAACTTAAACGACTTCAGGATTATCTGAAGATGATATGAGTTGTAATGGTTAAAATGTTAGTAAAAGTTTGTTATTTCATTTGAGAAATAATAAATACGAATGTTTGGTGGGAAAGTTGGTATATATACATACATACATACATACATATATATATATATATAACGATGAATCCAAAGTAAAAGGGAAGAAAAAGGGGTTGCGTGAAAATATAATGATATGTTCGAGTTAGAAAGGGAAATGTAAAAGATGAGTTTATTCTCTAAGAATAAACATTGGATTTTGTTTTCAAGTAATGAATAAAAGATATCTCGTAATGTTGTTTTACAAGTAATAAATTGAATTGATTTCCCAATATGAGATAATAATGTGGCTAATGTTTTGTAAGTGAAAATAGACAACTGAATATGATATAAGATTTTCCTAAGTACAAGAGTGAATTTGTTTAAAGTAAAATCTTATGTTAAATAAGTAGCGAAACTATGTTCATAATAGCGAAGTGTTTGAAAGTTTTAAATTTATATTTGTTTTAATTAAAAGGCCAAGTGGTGTTGGATACTGAACCAGTGAACTCATTGGATTGTCATGATTGGAACACTGTTTATTTTAGTAGTTAAATCACCGACTATCAAATCTGACCCATACGATTGTTGGTAAGGAAAGACCGGGATCAAACTTAAGTTCGAAAACCATTCCGATCAACAAATACGTGAAAATATCAGAAGATGGTGGAGATAGAGCATTAAAGACCATGGATCTCCATAAGCGGAAGGATTACTTAAAATATCTGGCTTAGCGGCCGAGATACGCTGTGATTCTGTCGTGGTTGGAATGTACGGGTTGCTTGGACTTCTCGCTACTGATCCATGGGGTGATTCCTATATTGGATGCAGTAGGAGAGTACCTTCGGTTCATCCTATTCCTGGATGACTTGTATGGACGAATGTCTGACGGAGTATTTCCTTAAAACCACGTACGTTGATTTTTACAAATATACCGAGTTGGTGGCGAAGAATGGCCCTTCTTTAAAACCCAAAGTATATTTTTGGACGTCAATTAGTGATTTGACGGATCTGACAATGTGACATTCAAAGTGAAGGGTGATTAAATATCCCAAAAAGGGAATTCTAGCCTCAAGCCTCATCAACCAGAAAATGACAAAAATCGGGCAGGTAGCATGGCTATGTGGGCCGCTCCCATTAGGGTGTATAATCACCTATCTAGAGATATTCCATTTGCTTCTTTAATCTATTTCGATGCTGTCCTTATTCAGGAAACGGTGGTTTGAGCCCAACCTTTAGTGATATACATTCGATACACTCAAGCGAAATGAGTGGTCGGTCATGTGAGGGCCGGGTTGCAAGACGTTCTTGTTGAACCCAGTGTATTCGCCTCTAGAGATACACAATCGGCAGGTGGTCCCATACCTTGTCAAGATCGGAATCCAATCTCCAATAAGCGCCCGCGGTTTTGATTGTATACTATTTATGTGGAGCGTGAGATGCAAGTGTTCCACTAGATTGTTACTTACTTGTATTTAGACATTATTACAATATCAGAAAAGATATTGATTTCAAAAATGTTTTGGGTTATCGTAAGATAAAAACCGTCCGTGTTTATGTATGGATTTGGTTTTATGATTACCCTTTTCTTTCGAAAAGATTTTGACTTTAAAATCAGGTTGTGTGATACCCTAAATACTGTGCGAGTTTTTCTCACTCTGGTTCACCAGACTGACCCGGTGTTTTGTAAATGCTCGGGTTAGCCCGGGGTGTACAGGTTCAGGTTATCGGATGTTGTGAAGTCCAGAGACGAGCTGGAGGTGTTCAGACGTATGATATTATGTAGCTACTATTCCGCTGTGTGTTGTATATGGGAACAAGTTATTATAACTGTCCCGTTGTGTGATGTACTCTGATATTGTAAGTATTTTTTAAAAGCTCTCAGTAAAGATTTATTTCTGTATTATATTTTGTTCCGCTGTGATGTGAGGCTCTGATTCTGTGTTGTGTTGGCTCTTATTCTTCTATTCTAATATTTCTTTCTTTCTTATCTCACCCTCTAAATTCTTTCTAATAACGTTCCAGTGTTTTCGGTGTTTGGAAAGTCGGCATGAGTTACGATAAAGGTATTTATGTCGATTTTCAGGGCTGAAAATCCCTGGGTCGTTATATTTGTGATCTCTCTAATTTATGCTTCATGGTAGTGGATTTTGATGTAAGTTTATACAAGTGGGTTTGATAGTTTATGTTGCATATGCAAATAAGCCATTCTTATTCAATGTAAACACAAATTACATAAGTATTTGCCAAGTGGTTTTTGATTATGAAATAAAAGCAAGATCAAAATTTGATGATCTATGTCACTAATTACAATAATGAATATATCATACTTAAAATAGATTTTACTTTGCTTTCATTTTCATGAGAAAAATGAGTGGTTTAATTGTTGTGTTATAGTTTGATAGTTTATGTTATGTTAACTAATAACATAAATAAACTACACTTATGATAAATCAACATTTATGTCACTTAATATTAAAAACAGAGATCATAGATTGTATGTTTGTTAATTTACATAGATATGAGAGGGAATTTACCTCTAAATTGCTCTCTAGTCTCATATTTAGCTCTTAGCTTAGTTTCTAATTTTCGTTAGTTTTTGTTAGTTAAAATAATCCAAAGTTTGGTTTAATTAGATTGAGTAAGACTGAAATTACTTCTTTCCTTGCGGATCGACCCATACCCGCTCTCGTACTAACAATTGTACGCCATGTGCTTGCGGTTTTATTTATGATATTTTGTTGACGGTTTTCTAATTCGATAGAAATACCGTTTAGCGAAAAAGATAGTGAGAATAAGATTGAATATATATATAAAGATTGAATGGGCACAACTTTTTTGAAATCAATGACACCTTTTCAGACCTTGGGAGTTGATGAAAAGTTGGAGGGAAGTTTAAAAGTTTAAACTTTTGAAATTCAAAATTTGAATTTCATTTTCTGGTCTTTATGTTGACATGATTATTTATGTATGTCGACATACATGCAGAATTTTCAAAGGACATGTTATTTTGACTTTTGGTTTTATTATATTATCGATTTATATTTCAGGTTTAACTATTTCTTGAAATAATATTAATACTAACATACATCTAAAATTTATTTTGTTATTATATTATTATTTTGAATTTCAAAATTTAAATTTGAAATTTGAATTTTAATGTTCAAGTTTGGATTTTAAAGTTTAAATTTCAAATTTCAAAATAAAGCAAATAAACAAAGCAAACAAAATATCCCTTCAACCAAAATATTAAAAATTAATTAAGGCATACCTGGTTTTTAGATCCATTTTTTCAAAATTTTCTAAATTCTGAATTGTTGTGAAACATATATTTGAAATTCTGGTTTCTGACTCTCTATCGCTTGATGATAAACCTGAATCATCTAAAGTTGTTGCGTTAGCCCTCTTTCTTTTCTTCAACGAATTATTATTGATTATCTGTTGATTTGATTTATCTGGACATGGGCACATTCTCTTTATATGGCCTAGTTTGTTGTAGTTATAACATCGATCGTCATTTCTTTCCGAACACCCTTGATTATTTCTCTGAAAATTATTTCTTCTTTTATATCTCAGGAATTTTCTGAAATTCCTTATCATCAAAGCAATTTCTTCATCGTCTTCGCTAATTGAATCAGAATCATTCATTGTTGTTTTAATTGCTATAGATTTCTTTTCATTTGGCTTATTTTCCTTTCTTTTCTGTAATTGAACTTCAAAGACATCAAATTACCAATTAACTCCTCAATCTTCATTTCACTGACATTATTGGCTTCTTCAATTGCCAATGTTTTCTGATCCCATTCTAGAGTCAACGAACTCAATATTTTTCTGACTTGATCTTCTTCTGAATAAGTCTTTCCCAATGCTATTAATAAATGCACTATCTCTTGGAATTTGAAATACATATCGGAGATAGATTCATTCTCGTTCATTTTGGATAACTCAAACTGATTAATTAGCATTGATATCTTTGTCTGTTTAACTTTATTGGTTCCTTCATGAGTAACTTGTAAAGTCCTCCATTTTTCGTAAACAGATTCACAAACTGACACTCTATTAAATTCATTTCTATCTAATGAACAGAACAACATATTCATGGCTTTTGAATTGCTTTGTGCAGCAGCCTTTTGTCCATTGGTCTATTATGCAAAATTTGTTGTGGGTTCAACATACTTAGTCTGTGTACTATTCCACATGTCTAATCCTACCGATTATAAATATATTTTCATTCTACATAGTCAATATGAATAACTGCTACCATTAAATAGTGGTGGTCTAACAGTGGACCGACCCTCTACAAAAGAACTATCATTATCAGTGTTGGTTGCCATTTAATATTTTCAAAAAAAATCATATTATGAACTTTTTGAAAACCTACGCTTTGATACCAATTGTTAGGGAATGGGGAAGGCGGATCTTAAGGCAAAAAAAACATTAGAGGGGATTTTC
Organism: Allium sativum; assembly: GCA_030737875.1. NCBI lineage: Eukaryota > Viridiplantae > Streptophyta > Magnoliopsida > Asparagales > Amaryllidaceae > Allium > Allium sativum. Next base: position 737,881,694 of record CM060922.1, read on the forward strand.
GAGGAATTTATGAAAATATAAAACTTATATGATCTACTATATGAATCACACACAACAGAGATGACCACAAACACAAAATCAAACACAAACACAGAAACAGGTAAATGTAAAATGCAGAAAAAGGAAGAACACACATGATTTTATACTGGTTTGGATTTCTCCTACGTCTAGTCTCACACAACATTGGATTGCACAGAGTTTTATTATTATCAATATCCAAGTATAATCCCCTTGATTTCACGACTACATGGTTACTCCCAACAGCCTTGATTTCACGGCTAATGGTTAACGTCACTTCCTTTCCTTGATTTCAGGGCTACAAGGAACACACCCTTTCCCAAACACTTCCCAAATGATTACAACAGCCCTATAACTCTTCAATAGCACATCAATTCAGAGAGTAATGGATAGAGAATGAGAAAAGAAGAAGTTTTATATAATTAGAGTAGAAATCGGCAAAGTAGATTTGTAGAAATCAATAAAATGTGAAATATCAATGGTGAAATGAAGAGGGGTGAAGATGGAGAAGAAGAATGACGAACAAATTCGATATCATCCCCTGTTTATAAGATTTGAAAGGTTGCAACATTTTTGAAATGTTACAAATAGTGAAAAGACACTTTGTAATGACTCGGGAAATTTGCAATCCTGGTTATTGACACCAAACACGATGTCGACTATTCAAGAATTGGAAACACCAGATAGTCCATGAAAGAAATTAGAGGGTGAGGATAGATAAGATAGAAACTTAGAATAGAAGAAGAAGAACATACAACATAAGAGTAACACGAATCTCACAGTGGAACGAACAATATATAATAGATACATAACTCTGAAATAAAATCAGTATGTGTATACAGTAACATTATCAGAGTACAACACTTACAACACAACGGAAATAACAATAGCTATATAATCCTGAAGCCTCCTGCTCCAAGCTCTCCAAATATATATGAAAAATCCTGACTACTTGACTGCCCGTACAAAATTGGGCACCATGAGTTTAGGGAAAATAAAACAAAACAAACTCTGGGTCAATCATGGGAATGGTGTGAGTAAAACAGTTTAAAACAGTTTGAGCAATAAAACGATATCTCATAAGACCACGCCGTATAACAGAACGGGTTTTTCCCTTATGAGAATCCAAAATAATATTTATATCAAAATTCTTTTGATATTATATTAGTGTCTATCAATCACAATATAATAATCATCTAGCAGAAACGCTTTCATCTCACGTTCTACATACATAGTATACAATAACAATCGCGAGCACTTATTGGATAATGGATTTCCAACTATGACAAGGTATTGAACCACCTTTTGATAGTGTACCTCTAGAGAGGAATAAACTGGGTTCAACAAGAACATCTTGCAACCCGACCACACATGACCGACCACTCATTTCGCTTGAGTGTATCGAATGTATATCACCAATGATTGGGATCAGCAACCGTTTCCCGAATGGGACAGCACCGAATAGTTTAAAGAATGAAATGAATATCTCTAGATAGGTGATAATACACCCTAATGGAAGCAACCCACATAGCCATACTGCCTGCCCGATTTTTGTCATTTCCCGGTTGTGAGGTTAGAGGCCACGCTTATCTCTGACAAATCACACATTTATTCACTTTGAATGTCACATCGTCATACCTGCCAAATCACAAATTGATTTCCTTAAAAATACAATGGGTATATAGCTAAGAGAAACGAATTCCTCCGCCACCAAACGTATATACGTTTGAAGAGATCAACTTACGCGATCTATTAAATATACTCTGTCAGACATTCTTCCATACAGGTCGTCCTGGGACTAGACAAACCGAAGGCACTATTATGTAAATCCATCTTATGCAATTTTCACCTAGGATCGCCAGAACAGCCCTTGCATAACTCCGTCTTCAGTTATCTTCATTATATTTGATCTGCAACGTTAATGCCCATACGGAGTGGTTTTCAGATAATAAATATGATCCCGGCCTCTCTGTATTGACAACGGAAATGGTTAAAAACTTCAATAGTCGGTGAGTTAACTATCAAAGAAAAACACGTGTGCAAACAACGATATTATTTCTAGATGGAAATTCTATCGATCAATCATCGTTCATGTTTTTGTCTCTTTAGTTCGTTTATCATTAATTTATCATTTTCCCTTTTCCTGTTACCTTGTCATAGTTGGAAATCCGTTATCCAATAAGTGCTTGCGATTTTTATTGTATACTATGTATGTAGAACGTGAGATGAAAGCGTTTCTGCTAGATGATTATTATATTGTGATTGATAGACACTAATATAATATCAAAAGAATTTTGATATAAAGATTATTTTGGATTCTCATAAGGGGAAAACCCATTATGTTATACAGCGTGGTCTTATGAGATATCGTTTTATTGCTCAAACTGTTTTAAACTGTTTTACTCACACCAGTCCCATGACTGACCCAGAGTTTTTTTTCCTTAAACTCTTGGGTGCACAATTTTGTACGGGCAGTCAAGTACTCAGAAATTTTCAGATACACTTGGAGAGCTTGGAGCAGGAGGCTTTAGGATTATATAGCTATTGTTATTTCTGCTGTGTTGTAAGTGTTGTACTCTGATAATGTTACTGTATACATATACTGATTTTATTTCAAAGTTATGTATCTATTATATATTATTCATTCCGCTGTGAGATTCGTGTTACTCTGAAGTTGTATGTTCTTCTTCTTCTTCTTCTATTCTAAGTTTCTATCTTATCTATCCTCACCCTCTAATTTCTTTCATGGGCTATCCGGTGTTTCTGATGCTTGAATAGTCGACATCGTGTTTGGTGTTGATAACTAGGATCGTAAATTTCCCGGGTCGTTACACACTTCCTTTGAAAATTGAATTTCTGTATGTCAACGTACCCCTATATGTATGTCGACATATGTGCCTTATTTTTTTATTTTTAAAACTAATTTTCAAGTACTTAAACATATATATTATTCTGGAAATTCTTGAATTAAAACTTAGTGATGTAAATGAATACTCTAAAGTGTAAAATCATATGAAAACATAATTATATATTATATAAACATATTTATAAAATTATAAAGTTTAAAATTATAAAAAATAATATTATAAAACTATATATATAACTTAAGGTAATTAATCGCACTATGCGCTAAAATCTCCCTGCATGCATTTTGCATGCATTACTAGTACTATCGCTATCAGTCAGGCTTGTTCACCGAATATGTTATTATTATTATTATCTAATCGGGTGTGTAGAGTCGCTCTACACAACCGTTATGCTAAAAAAACTTATATATATATTTAAAACTTTAAATTTATTTGAAATCATAAGTAAGATAGAATAGTTTGAAAACAAAATTTGAATTTTAAAAACAGAATTTTAAAATTAAAAATCAGAATTTGAAAAACAGAATTTGAATTTGAAGCTGGAGTGTTATTCAGAATCTTACACCTAAACTAGAATTTATTACTATATTTTTCTTGAACTCTTGATAACTTGATTACTGATGAGTCTTGAATCTCCTCTGAATTTTGAATCTCTTTAAACTCTAAAACCATACAGTCTTCAATATTTAAGTACTGTATACAAAACCTGCATATATATATATATTCTAGATAGAGATGTTTGTATATATTTTATAATCAGTGATAATTGAAATAAGGTTTTTGTCATCAAAACCCCTTTCTCCAACATAGTTCACTTGAGAGTTTCTCCCCGAAGTAACTAAGATGAGTGAGATGAAAGAACTACACCGAGGGATTCAAGTTTCTTACCCGTATTCTTTTGACAAGTATTTCCTCTTTGATATTTTATCAGTAGCTTATTCCTTTGATTAGGGACTTCCTTCTAGTATATCCTTGGAAAGTGTAGATCTTAGGATTCGAGCTTATGGATATAAATGAAACATTTGTTTGAGACTTGGTATTTATGATGGTTGCAAGTGGATGCAAGTGTTTGCTGGTGGATGCAGTGGATGCATATACACACACTAGGCATTAGATTAGGGATCGATAGAGCTAGAACACTTATATATTGCATATGGATATGCGCGCATTTTAATTTATTTTTACTATGGATGAAAAAAATGGATAAATCATCACTTGTATGTTGCATTTTGGTGAATAGTTGTTGCACACATATAGAATTTTATATATATCATTAGGATTCTCTTGCATACATATCAAATGCATGGCATAAACATGAATTGCATTAAAGGGGTCAACCGAATCAGTAGACCACCCGATTTTTGCATTAGCTTAGGGACATGTACACGGCACTTTTACATATGTTCATACAAAGCATTAGAAATTCTAAGGGCATTGGATGTGTGGTTGATGGTTGAGTAGATGGGTGCAGATAATGGTTGATAGCATTCATAAAATTCTTCTATCCTTGTAGTTTGCGGGGATGAAATCCTTTAAGGAGAGAAGAATGTAACAACCCGAATTTTCAACAAACATTAATTAGTTAATTAATTAATTGATGAATAAATTGAGAAAATAAATATTAATAAAAAAATATTAAGAATTGAGCAAAAAGAATTTCACCGTTGCGTCCTTGCGTAAATCAGACAAGAATTATGGTCAATCAAAATTTGAAATTAAGTTTGAAAATTTAATTAATAAATAAAAATAAAAGCAACGGTGATAGGGCGACCCAACCCTTATATGGAGCGACCCCTGTGTTAACCCACATACAAGGTGGGTTGACCCAGTTCGAGCCAGGCACGAACTTGTGCCTGACTGAACCAATTTGCTGCTTATGGATAATTCTTGCTGATGTATTGCCGATGTGTCTTCTAAGGCTAATATTAAAAACCTAATATCTAAATACAAAATACAATGAACCTAGACACCTAACTCTATTATAAATAGCCTCCAAATTCTAACCTAATCTTCACTGCTCCATTTCTCTACCTCTCTTGAATAACCTTCTTTTCAAATATAATTTTAATGGAGTAGTGGAAGCTTGGTTCTATACATATTTATGGAGGATATTAATAGATTGAGATCTAAAAAGATTTGCTCAAATTTTATGTGAGTATTACTGTGATTACAAGATTTCTTCCAAGTTGAGTTTAAAAATGATACAATGGTTGTTACAGTGATTTTAGATCTAAATCTTTCTGCTCATTTGTCATTTATTTACAGATCCAGTTATCCCTAATTCTTTTCTCTGTAAATAATTCTTTTTAGACCTGATTTCCATTCCCATTATTTCCTTTTTTTGGCCTATTTTCAGTAACTCCATTACTGTAATTTATTTCATTTATCTACGCTTTGTTCTTGGTACAAAATTTTATTGCGTTCATGTAATTAGCCCTATTTTTATTTTAGAACTATTTCTGTCCATATGAGCCTAGGCCATACGAGAGCTTAGACCATTTCCTTTTTATTTCTGATGTTGAATTTAGGTCTTTTGAGGCTAAAATATTTCTTTCTTACTTACTTTTCGCAAATTGGGATAAACCATGTGATGAGACTGTTATTGCACAATTGGATGATAATAAGAAAATTCATTAAAGGATTAGTCGGGGTTAGTAAACTTTTATACAATAATGGGTATAAAACAGGCATGTTGAAATTTGATTAAAAGATGTAATCAACAAACAAACTGTAATATTTGGAAGATAATGAAGGTTAGTAAAAAGGGAATTTTGGAATACTATATTCAGATAATGAATTATATTTAATTTTACATTAAGTAACATTTATTTGGAAAACATGTTAATTGAAATGAATTATACTTTAATTAAGCAACTTGTATTTGGAAAATATGTCAATTGGAATGAATTATACTTAATTTGGCATTAAGTATTTTGTATTTGGAAAACATGTTAACTGGAACAAATTGTACTTAATTTGACATTAAGTAACTTGCATTTGGAAAACATGAATTGAAATGAATTGTACTTAATTTGACATTAAGTAACATGTATTTGGGAAACATGTTAATTGAAATGAATTGTACTTAATTTGACATTAAGTAACCTATATTTGGAAAACATGTTAATTGAAATGAATTAAACTTAATTTTACATTAAGTAATTTGTATTTGGAAAACATGTTAACGGGAATGAATTATACTTAATTTGCCATTAATTAATCTATATTTGGAAAACATGTTGGAATGAATTGCACTTAATTTGACATTAAGTAATCTGTATTTGGAAAACATGTTAGCAGGAATGAATTATACTTAATTTGGCATTAAGTAACATGTATTTGGAAAACATGTTAATGAATGACACTTAATTGTACATTAAGTAACTTATAATTATAAACAACCGAGTAGTGATGCATTGAACCTGTCTGACTTGGGTAAGGGTTGTATAAAATGATCACATTTAATTAGAAATGTTAATTACAACCTAGGAATATAAGATGAGGTTATATTGGGCATATTAATGAACTTAAACATACTAAGTTAAATCTGTCTGATTAATAAGCTAAGGAGTTCATTTTGGTAAAATAAAAGGGGGTTCGTAGAAATCCTAGTTATAACTTGGGGACCAAATCTAGGGGTAGCTTGTGTCAATCTGCTTGTCTGTCTGGAACCTGTATCAATCAGCATCCATGCTTCTATCATTTGGGCTTCACACTAGGTGGAGGCTAAGGCACACTTTACTGATTGTGATAGTAAGAGGTTCAAATTCTTAATTAGGTGGGTACGGGGGTGTACCGGTGGAATATGTGTGTATCATACGAACAGGGAAGATAAGACGTTGTAACGCCTGTATTAAGGCTGTGTCTTTTTAGTTGATGGGTTCGGGACTGATAACCCTGAATTCTATAACTAGCACACGTTATTCACGTCTGGAAAGCCAATAGATGGGTAGTAATAGGAAATTCCATCATAATTGTTTGTTTTTTTCCGAAGTTTCTGAAGTGTAAAATAGTCAGTCTGCTTGATATAATCATTGTCTTTTTCATAAGAATATCCAATCCTTATTGTCAATTCATTATCATTTATTGTTCGCCTTTCACTACACCAAGACAGGTGATTCCCAATGAGTATAATCCTCGCAAACAATTTCAGCAACACTTATTAGTGTTGCTATAAGGACACGGAAATTTATTTCCAACATATATAAGAGTCGGTAGATTTTCTCTCCCAATGCTTATAAGGGTTGGTTTATTTTCTCTCCCAACACTTATAAGCATTGGTATATTTTCGTTCGCAACATTTATAAGCGTTGGTAAATTTTCGTTCACAACGTTTATAAGCGTTGGTAGATTTTCTTTGCCAACTCTTAAGCATTGGAAGTTTGTTTTTTGCAATGCTTATACATGTTGCAATATTTTTGTTTGCAATGTTTATACATGTTACAAGATTTTAATTCACAACAAATATAAATGTTAATAGTAACAGAAATATGTATTAGTAATTCCCATATTCTAATATTGATAGTCAATTAATAACTAACATGATTATAATGAATTATATTTTTTACTATCCAATAACATTTAGCCGAATAGAAAGGAGAACAAAATGGAGACTTCAGGCTCTTCTAAATTCCCAAATTCCAGAAACAAATTCGTCGGCTGTCTAGATTCAGATCATCGATCGGTCGTGCCTCCATATCTACAATCATCAGGGCGACATGCAGAATATGGAAGATCCAATTTCCAAGGTAAGCTCTTTTCTTCGGATCTTAAATCAAAAATTGACTTTCCGGATCTAGTTTATAAGGATCAAAGTTACATAAATCCGGTTAGTTTGAATCAGTCGAAAGCATGTTTTGACATTGTAAAGGAGAATAATTTCCATCAATCTGCTATTCAACTTAAGTTTTATGAACCTGGTATTAAGGAGAACATTAGATTTGTTGTTATTAATGAGGAATTAACCAACGTAGCAAGAGAAAAATGGATTAACTCTATTGTGTTTTATGTATTTGGTAGCAAGCCATATTATCATTTTCCTAAGAGTTATATAGATCGGAATTGGGGTTTGCAAGGTAAATTCCAGTTATTTTCTAGAGAAAATGGATTTTACATCCTTAAGTGTGAAAATGAAGAGGATTGTGATAGGATTCTAGCCGCTGGACCCTATTATTATAATAAAAGATTAATTATCATGAAGAAATGGATTCCTAATTTGAAATTGAACAAAGAATTCTTGCATGCATTACCGATTTGGATACATCTTCCTAACTTAGATTTAGATTTCTGGACTGTTGAAGGAATTAGTAGAATTGCCTCTTTAATTGGTCAGCCTTTGAAGTTAGATAACTCAACACAAAATGTAGTTAGAATATCATATGCCAGAGTCTTGGTTGAAGTGAATGTTGATTTTCAATTTCCTGAATTCATTCCTATTCAAAACTATAAAGGTAACATTGTATGGCAAAGAGTAATTTATGAATGGATTCCATCTATTTGTTCTGTTTGCAAAAAATTTGGTCATACAAAGATGTGTGCAAGTCTCTTAAGGTCTGGTCCCATAAAACTAATAGTAAGGTCTCTCTGAAATGGATTTTGATGAAGCAGTACACTATCAAAACAAAAATGTAACTGTGTGCCCGGAAAAGGGTGGTCTGTTGGTTAATAATTCTGCTTCTATTATAAACTGTGTTGATAAGGTTGATACTCATATTAATGAGGCAGAAAATCATCTAAGTGTTGGTAGTTCTCAACTGGTAGTGGAAGGATATAATCCTATGCAACAGCTAAATGTGAACAACAAAGAGATGGATAACTCTAATATAGTGACTGAGGTAGCTAAAGAAGTGATAGGAGAAAAGAAATTTTCTGCAAGTGAATGTTCCTTCTAAAAGAGATACAGATCAGTGTTTAAAAGCAGACTTGAATGTGGTTGACAATAATGAAGTTAGAATGGATTTTAATCCAGTAGTTGAAATCATAAACGGAGAAGATAATGAAAGCAGAGATATGCATATGGATGAGTCCGATGACTCTTTTAGCTCTTACAGTTCAAATAATAGTTTTAAAAAGAGGAGAATAAAATTTAAACCTAGCTTTCACAAAAATGATAACAAGCTCATTACAGATGAACCTTTGGTAGAGGATAATCTGGAGTGGATAAAGCTTAGGAATCAAATACAAACACGCCTAAAAACAAGGAAAGCTAAAGGAGAAGGATATTCAGGTGGTATTAATAATGTTGGTGTAACTTAATTGAGATAGTATCTGATTTTCTTTTCCTGTTCAGCATTGTTAGCTGGGGTTTTTGTTTAAAGTGTCAGATATACATATGTTTTGGAAAGGTTTTCTGTGCATGTTTTCTTGTTGGTGACCGTATATGGAGATCCCTTTGCTTCCTGGTGTAGTTTGTCAAGACGTTGTAAGTTTATTTTGGTGCTTCGATGGTCAGCATGGTGGTTCTGCTGGTTTGATAAATGGTTTATGGATTTGCTTCTATGGACCTTTTTGTGGGCTTGTCTAGTATTTGCTTTTGCTCTTGGGGTTCTGGTTTCTATGGTTTAGCATAGTTGATCTTGTTGGAGATTTTACTGGTTGCAGTTTGCTTTGGTTGAAGTTCTGGGAACATTTGTTTTGATATGTTCTTTGGGTTTTATGCGGTTAACTCCCTATAGCTTGATGTTGTTACTGTTGTAATGTGTTTTGGTTTTCTGTTCGAGCTAGCTTTTGTTTCCTGTATAATATGTGTTCTAAGGGTAGTGTTGTATTATTGCTAGCTCGAATTTTCTCTGTAACTTTTATTGTAACGAGTATATATGCACGTCCAGGTGGACCTGCATTTGATTCTTGAGCCATATTTTATAACATCCTATTTAAAAAGATGACAATAAAATCGGTAAAATAGCCGTTTACCATATCAACATATTTAAATATAGCCAACGTGCTTGAATTGCCTCATAAGTTAATATAATAAACAATTCTAACATTATTTAATTTGTAGAATAGCCAATATTCCATTCTTCAAAAAAAAAAAGGTACCTACCCTGCTACAGTTATGAATCAGTACCAACATACAAATTCAGAAAGTCATTGCAAAATAATTACCTTCTTTTGCTTGTTTAAATAATCATTTTTAGCTAAAAATGTGACAACACTTAGAGAAATGGAAAGAAAATATAACAACAGCAGTTATCCATTGAGATAAATACCAGTACACTAGGCACGTCTGTTGGACGTGTAAGAAGATAGTCAAGGGTAAATTTATGGATTGTGAAATTTTAACCATAGGCATAGATAACGTGTTAATACAAATAAATATGCAAGTTAACTTCTTGGTACTATGAAATCTATGAATAATTTATTGATACAATTATTCTTGTATAGTTGCTGAAGACATTTCTAATATGACATTGTATATCATTGAAATATATATCAAACAAAAGTAGCCTTAAAACAATGTAATTAAACTACTAAAAAGAAATGTAGTCAATGTTTTATCAACTAAAACAAAAGACACTAACATCAATTCCCTCGAAATATATTTTTAGAGCAAGAATTCTTGAGATTATACGTATAACAAATCTTAGAAATATTATTGTTGTTCTACCATTAAAATAAAAATATGAAAGACAATGTCTTCCTTAACATAACGTTGAATAAAATTTACCTTGAACCTAATGCATACACAATCTTTCTTGATAAAATAATACGCCATCAAATAAGCCTAAGAAGAAAAGCATCAAAAAGAAAAAACGAATGAATAACAAAATAGAATTATTCATAAACATGAAGCATCATACTCTGTAAATAAATAATTTGAACGAAATAAAATGTGAAGCACATGTCAAAGTAGAATTATTGATCTATTCTACCCCCAAAACAAAAGGGAATTTTTATTCATATCCGCTAATTCTGTCAGTTCATCCATATATTTAACTTCAATTTGTTCATCCATGGTTTATTTGTGAGTTGATCCTCTGTGGATTAACTAATAAAAAATCAATAGTTCTTTCATTAAAATACCTTGTCACTTACTACTACGCAAGAAACAACTCAATCTGCATTTTTAAGCTCTTTCTGCGTATAGCCTTGCATCTCAATCTGGCACACTCCCTCCCAAGGCTTGTCCTTCCAAGCTGTCTTGTCTGGTTCAGTTTTGTCATGTCTCCAATGCATATTGGAATAAGACTTTTAACTGCTAAAATTCTACAAAACTATTTTGGTAAGGTGTGACTTACAAATATCATTTGTTATCTCTCAGAATTTCCTTTCCAGTAAACTCTTGGTACCACCTACAATAGTAAAACCATGGAACAAAAACTTAAAAAGTTCCAACTGTACATCCACATAAAGGATTTTTAAAACGAGAAGAACATGACTTCAATTACTAGACAAAAATAGACAACAATCTTGTGTATATATGTACAGGAAATAATAAATTAATTCTCGTAACGAATCATAAGTTTTTGTTAGAATATTTTTCTGTCTAAAAACCACAGTGGCCTTGATTGAATGACATATGTTACCATGAATGAAATGCTTGTCCAAAGGAATTCACATAGTTGTAGTAAAACTACAGGAATGATTCCAATTACTTCAACGGTTTTTATTATCATCAAAGCAAAATATGCTAGAAAAAAGACAGTATACCGTGAGCCTGTGCATAAACATACCATAAAAGTATAAAATGCAGATTTGGTATCTCATTTAGTATACTGACTTGACTACAAATACAATCAACTAATTATCAAAGGCAACAATAATGCTAACAACCGAAGATCAAAACAGATCTATCTTTAACTTCAAATCAGGTTTATAACATGGAAAATTCAGCACACAATTACGGACTTGTATTCACTGCAGAAACTATCAAGCCGCATCTGAGCTTTACTCAAAAACAAGAAATATGACTGCATTAGATTTGGAACTTTTGCTTTTTCCAATTTTTAATTTTTCTCCAAGGTAATTTGTGATTTGGTGATTAAGAAGCGGAGGATAGAGAACAAAAATGCAAAGAGAAATGTGATGAGAAGATGCAATTATACGCGTGGATAAACTCATTAATTTTTTAAAAATAAAGATACCGGAAAAATAGGAAGTAACCCATAAAATTAGGATGGATTAACTAATAGATTGGGTGAATGCGAACAAACTTATCCATCTCTCTATATATTTTTTTTGTTTTTTTTTTTGTTTTTTTTTTGTTTTTGTTTTTTGAATATAAAAGGTACTTATATTACAGAAAAGATCACAAAGAGAAGATTGGGCTGGTAGTGAAAAACGACACCTTTCAAAACAAATACTATACAATAAACTGACAAAACCAGCCCAATCCAAATAATACACAGCAAGCCAGAAAATAAAAATAACATATATGACGACCACTTGCCAGCTCCTACAACACACAAACATAATATACTGATATAGAACACAAAGCACATAACGCCAGTGAACAACCCCAAAGACAGACCACAGCTCCAAAAAGCCTTGAAGCCAATTACCTCCAACATTCACCAAAGCAACCTCCACAACAACAGCAGATCTAACAGGCATCAAAACCAAGCAGAAACAAAAAATAATCCAACACTACATGCAAAGCAGCAAAACTGCATCAGTCAAGACACTGCATGCCACTTACTAAACAACATACCATGACAGCAACAAAAGCCCAATCTCAGCAACTCCTTCACAAACAACATATGCTTGAACAGCAGAAAACAGTGAAACGAAGCAACAGAAAATTAGTAGTATAAAAATGTTTGTTGTTCAAGTTTTAGTACTATTTTCTCATGTTTATATTGGAAGAACTTGTATACAATTTAGCAATGTTTGTGGGTAAAAGTGATTATGTAGACAAAATAGATATATCACTTTTATTTGGAAAGCAAATATCTAGTGAAAACTCCTATATGCTTTTTGAAAACAAAATGGATACAGTTGGAAAAGAAAGTAAATGATTGCAAATCAATTTGACATACTTCTATAAGAGTGAAGACAACAGTATTTTAAAATACATAAAGAGACTCTCCCCATGGATGTTCTCTAATGAAAGCAAGCTTGAATCCTCTCAATTTGGCAATTATTCATATTTCACATGCTTCTAGTAATCTGGAACTATTATAATATACAATGGTTTCATAGTGCTACTGTATGCTAGAAAGACGGGACCATCGCTATCTTAAGCAAGCAACAATACTAATCTATCTTTTAAATATGAAACAACAGTTTGAATTTATGGTAGTAACACTTGCAACAATAATTTTGGATAATACAGATCATAATATTGTAATATGAAGCCGCAATCTATAAATCACAATTTGAATAATAAAGTTGATGTGAACTGTAGTTTATTAGTGATATAAATAAAGCTGCATTTACTAAAACCGGTCTAACTTTTCTATCTCCAAAAATTAGTAGGACTGAAAGACGAATTTGCATCCCAGATATGTTAGCAAACATAATTTCATTTTGTTTTTCTGTTATTGTTTTTGAATGCAAGACCATTTTGTTTTCGTTATTCCAAATGAAAACTCTTATGTTTATTGATGAAACTGGCTATGAAATTATAATGCAAATTCCTCTTTAAATATTTTCACATGGAACTGTTGTGATAACCTCAACTAAACAGTACTCCTTTCCAAATTATAGTGTATATCTATGATATCAGAAGCCCAAATATTTTTCTTACTTCTGCTAAGGAAAAAATTAGCAACAATGTTGAAGAAAATAATAAGGAAGCGATAAAGCATAGATAGAAGAACACTGATGCTTCCCAAAAGCATTATACATACATACATACATACATATATATATATATATGTATATGTATATGTATACTTGTATATGTGTGTGTGTGTCTTTGCATATAAAATCCTCCAATATAGTGATAGCATATAACTAATGTGGTAATGGGTATTCGCATATTTTGATAATACAGTGGTTGATTAAATATAGAAGTCATATATATGTATGTGTGTGTGTGTGTGTGTGTGTGTATATATATATATATATATATATATATATATATATATATATTTGAGGCAAGTTCAATGACACCCCAAATAGTGAGCACCCCTTTAGCCTACCATTTTCCACCACACATTTCCTCCCTCTCTCCTTCCACTCATTCTCTCATCTCCCACTCACTTTCCATTCACTTTTTTTTAATATAAATGAGTGACTGAAATTGGTGTGCTTAAGCGCGAGAGGACTTCTCAAGCAGTCAAAATTCAATAATTTTATTCAAAAGTTAATTCAACCAAATATAACAGCTTTTACTTAGATAACAGCTTGTGTTAATTCACCTAATCCGATCATTAGTATAATTTTATTCAAAAGTTAATTCATCGCATATAACAGCTTATGTTCACTATAATAGTTCAAAATTTTCATCTAAATAAAAGCATACCTACACTACTTTCAAATGTCTGGTACAACAAATTATAACAATATCTGTGTAAATCAAAATAAAGACGAATCCAACCTTCAGTAGGTGTTTCAAAAATAAGAGTTCCATAATAATATAGTATTACAAATTTATCTCACAAAATATATTCTACTATATCTTCCATAAAGCAAATTAAACTTATATCATTTTCATGGAACCGAGGATGGTTTGCCGGTTTACAAAATTTTCATGCCACCTGCTACTGGTTGTACTGTTGGAAACTTTGACCTACATAATAGATGTGAGATAAAAGGAAAGTTCAACCACACCAATCGCAAATTTATTATTAAATTGATACATGAAACTTATGAGTACAAAAAATGTGTAGACTGTATAACATCTAAAACAAAACTACTAATGCAAAATAAAACATCAATAACCTAATATTCTGTATTGACTTATTTTCCTAATATAAAATAGCAACATACTAAATATAAAATCAGCAACTAATTACATAATCAGCAAAAGTACCGACTTATTTTGCTAATCAAATTTTAGCTATAAATATGATCTTATATATTAATCAAATTAATTACCATTGAATATATTACATATATTAGTCACATGAATTTGTAGTAAACCATGTAATCATATTTCAAAATTATCTATAGTCCATAAAAGCTGCATTAGCTGAACTATTTGGTGAAGACAACACCAATATTCTAATCAATAAGCAAAAATAATAAAAAAATCATGTCAGTAATTGATTTTATGTGCTGCATGAATGAATATAGCCTGCAAATGAAATGTATAACTCTAAAGCCAAAGCTTTATCGAATATTGATTTGATTGGAAGCATTGGTTTAAAGATTCATCTGGCAATAAATACAGTCTTATATATTACTCAAATTAATTAATGTTGAATATATTATCCAAATTATTCACATGAATTTGCAGTAGACCATGTAATCATATTTCAAATCATTTCTAGTCTATGATAGACGCAGTACAATGGCTGAATTATTTGGTGAAGACAACAACAACATATTACTTTAAAGGTTGAACCAATAAGCAATAAATCCTTCCAAATATTGATTTTATTTGCTGCATGAATGATTATAATTAGAACATGGCACGTATAACTCTAAAGTCAAAGCTTTATTTGAATATTGATTTGATTGGAAAATGTTGTTTTAGAGAGTTGAATGATAATCTATCAGTAATGGAAGTAAACTAATTTCCATAGGAGGAAACCACGCCTTTTCGCATGTGAGCTATCTTATAAAAATCAGTAATTGACCTTATATTTTCAAGCAATAACGATCAATCCATAGCAAGAAACTGCTTGAAAATGATTATCTATCAAGTAATAGAAGTAAGGTAATTCCCATAGGAGGAAACTACTATACTCAAAAGTCAAAATCAGTAATTGACCTTCACTGCTTGCTAATGTAAACATATTTGCTACTATACTCAAATGAGTAAACATTACAGTAAAGCAAATACACAGTGATTGACATTACATTTTCAAACAATGACAGTTATATATTTTAAATATGTAAATATTGCTATATATATGTAGAATAAAAGATTGATCCATATTTGCTACTGTATATACTATAGGCAAATATGTAGGTAAACGCAAAGTAACAAATCTTACATTTTCAAACTGCAACACCTTCGCTACTGATTTTGAGTTAATATAGGCACATATTTTTATAATTTCCTATATTGCTGTTTTATAACAAAATGCTCCACACTTAGAGATAGATTACCATGTTATACAATATAAGCGCATATACTTACATTAAAATTGCCTATATTACCGTTTTACAAGGTTTTCAAAATGAGATTCAAATCGTAAATTATAAAATTCAAAGTATGAATCAAAAAGGGATTTAAACCGTAAAACGTGGATTCAAAAAACGTACATTGGAAAGTTTGCACACATTTTGAAATTAATTTTGATGTTCAAACTTCTGCATCTAAACCTAAAGCACGTGTCAAAATGAATATATAAATAGTATCCTACTTTTTCAAATCATAAAGTAAAGTAAACTGGGACTTTTTAATCTAAATTGAATTAAAAGTTACTCTGAAACTAAATAACATGCATATCTCCATTAGTCGAAGATGGGTACAATAAGTATAAAATATGTTTTTATCAGACAACTGCATATGACAAAATTTCAACTTGTCTTTGACCCTTTTTTCCCCAACAAATGCAGGTTAGCTTCCATTAGCTTTCCCTTTCCAAAGAAATATTCCTCATTTCAATTCGCAAATTATACACCTTTGTTCTATTAGATTCTTTGGTAGAATATAAAATGCATTTGTTGGAACAGGACATCAACAGTAAGCATGTTGCACATCGTTCAATTAACCTCATACAGAATGCACAAATCAATAACTTTATAAATCTATAGTAAATAACAAATGACTATCCAAAGAACTAAAATTGAAAACTACTCACATACATATGGTTATTATACGTAGGGAAGTACATATTAGTGATACATGCATTTTTAACCCAGTAGTACCTAGCCAAAGGCTCCAATTTCCCATATATGTGATTTCACCGAAATAAAAAAAAATAGAGAAAGAAAATTATCCGAATCACAAATTTGAATTTTTCTAACGAAGATATAACCACACAATAGAAAATAGGAGTGATGTAGTGGCAAAAGAAAAAAAAATCATCCCAAAGCTAGAGATACACAATAAAAAACAAAACTTAAACTATCATCACTAAGAAAATATAAAAGTTTGAGAGTCATTATAAACCCAGTGAGACACCATGATGTTTACAATTTTCATTTATGAACTGGAAGGTACTTGATTTAATCTATTTTGATATAAAAAGTATTAAGAGACGAACCCAGGCTAATAGCGTGGTAAAATCATTAAAGTAATAATGGCCAAGTAAACATAAGAATTCATATCCATCCAACTCACAGCAACATAATCCTTTAAGAACAGTTCAAAAGCTTGACTTATATTTTCCCCCTATTATTATCCAAATGATGACAAATGAGTATATGAGTAAGCAACATGTGCATTTGATGTCAATAATGGAATGTTTGCCATGGATACATGTCATGGTTGTACCTGGATTCATATATAAAGATTAAGCAAATCCAGATACAAAGTGAGGGGGCCCAATCCAAATTTTTTTAAAAAAAAATCTATCAACAATATGCAAAAGAAAACCAGAAAAAAGGCACGAAAATATCGCAACTTACCAAAGACAGGCATTTCTGGCTGAATTGCATATCATTTTCAACATGCCCGAGCTATAATGGAGTGAAGTTTTCTTCCTTCACTGTAAAATAAAACAAATTAACTTTACATTACAATATATGATATGAATCTAAGCATACGTAGGCAAGATAATAAGCTACAATAATTAAGCGGTATAGAACATGAAATTTAATCAAGGCAAATTCTATTTAAACCCATAAACTTGCTGAGTATACCCAAGTTTTTATTTAAAAAAATATGACAAAACTGCCCCTAATCAATAGTATTTTTTTTTAATTTTTCAGCACACCTCGTAGGGGAACTACGTGGTGCCTTTAGGGCACCACGTAGGACCACTATGTGGTACCATGAAGGCACCACGTAGGGGCACTACGTGGTATCCTAAAGACACAACGTAGTTGCTCTACGAGGTGCCTTTAGGCACCACGTAGGGTTCCTACGTGGAAGGGAAAAATTGTCTTTTTTTAAATTATGCACGGGTAAACTCAGCAAAAGGCTGGGTATTACGTTCTTTTTCCATATTTCATGGGTATACTCAGCAAGATTATGGGTTTAAATAGAATTTGCCTTTAATCAATTGTGAAGTAATGGATATCAAATCCTGCGTCAGTCCTCTTAACCTGCAGCAACAGTACAGTTTCATTTTTTTTCATGCCACAGGTAGAGATTAGAATTAAAATTGGAAGTTCACAGAAGAAAATAGGTAATTAAGAAGAAAACGAAATATCCGAAAATTGGATTGGCGCAACCGTAACAACATCAAAATATTTTTCTCTATGCAACTTATTAAAAAGAAACCGCGAATGAGAAAGGATGAAAATTCAAATTAAAAGAAATTTCATAAATTATACAAACCTGCATTGGCGAGAGATTATTACACAAATTCCTCATTCCTCGCATCGCTAGCCGCTATGCCAAACCCCATCATCGATGTTAGCCCCAATCGCTCCCGGTGACGTTATTCATTTTTGTTTCAGTAGTAAAATCTAGGGATTTTAGAGATCTGAAATTGGTATGCGGAAGAAATTTGGGAATTCTCTCAGTAACGTGGAAATTAGGGTTAAGGAGATGGTAATGGGCACGAATTAAAATTAGCTGTGGGGGCAGCTGAGAGCGATAACGTGAAGGGCATTTTTGGAATTTAAAAAGACACAAGTAAAATAGTGTAATAATTTACGGGGATTGTCAAAGGGACTCCATTATTTGTTAAGGGGTGACAATTTTCTTATTTTTGATGAATTGTTAAGGGAGGGACAAAATAAGTTAGCCCCCCCTTAACCATATAAGTAAAAATTCCAGTACTATCCATACTTATTAACACTTAAGCATAAGTCTGACTACACTTGCATGAATTCAAACACCTAAACATAAGTCAAACCATTACTTTTTAACACTTCTTAGTCTAATAAAATACGTGACTAATTAATTCTGCAAATTGCAAAATAAATTTAGAAATAATATACAGTGACTTTCTATAATTCAACTTAAAAGGAAAATAAAAAGAAATAACAATCAGACGAAGTTTCACCTCTTTCAACTCCCCCTAATTCAAACAAAGTTCATATAATCTCATTAATCCAATTTAAATCTTGCATTTATCACTCATATATATATATATATAATATAACGATAATTACAGTTGCATGTGCCTTATATTTGTTGATGATATAAATAGCGCAGATGATTCCAGGCAAGTATCCATAGAAAGTGAATATCAAACATTTCCAAAACTTAGCCTGGAATTATGAGAAGTAATTAACAAATTAAAATATAGTTAATCGCTGCATGTCTAATTAATTAAGGTTACGAGGAGCAGTTTAGTCCATGCTTGTTTTAAAATAAAAAAAACCAAACCCTCCCTTAACAATTTTTTTTTTGAGGTGGAGTCCCCTTAAAAATGTCCCCCCCTTAACCAAAAGTGGAGTCCCTTTAACAATCCCCTAATTTACCTTTTTGGAATTTAAAAAGACGCAAGTAAAATAGTGTAATAATTTACCTTATTAGTAGTAGAGATTTAAGTACCTGTTTCCTTCAAAAAAAAAGATGATTATAACATAGACGATATTTAATATGAATCCAATACTAACATTGTTCTCTATTTAAAAAGTA
Source organism: Allium sativum (assembly GCA_030737875.1). NCBI lineage: Eukaryota > Viridiplantae > Streptophyta > Magnoliopsida > Asparagales > Amaryllidaceae > Allium > Allium sativum. The sequence continues at coordinate 737,901,335 of CM060922.1, forward strand.
CAACTCAATGCATACTAATAGATAACATTCATAATCAAGTTGCTAAATTCAATACATAATTAAGCTGCTAAATTCAATACATAAATGATATTCTACATATACCGAATACGAAACTCAACCATATAACAAAGCCTCCATCTGAAAATTCACATTTTTGAGGGCCAACATAAATTGGTGCATCCGGTTCAAGATCTTCTACTAGACCAATAGAACTACCTTCCAATTTCCTCTTTTCTTCCGCTTCATTCAGAAGTGCCTGCATTCATTGAATATCACATTAAATTGAAAATTTCAGTTCCTTGTTAAAAAAAAACATAAGTATGCATCACGTATAAAAAAACATGAATATCTTCTAACATACGACACCAACATAGTTCATCTCATCTTTTTAACCAATCACCCACTTCTGAATATCAATGCATGAAAATGATATGTATGATATCTTTGAAAGATAATATGATGTAAAATGAAGTATATCAAATACAAAATGTTATTTAGTTATATCATTCGATCATAAGGCACTATGATAAGTTAAGATCAACCATTAGGCTCAGTAAAACTGAGCCATTAGGATCAGTTCCGAATGGCTTGGTGAAACTGAGTCTATTAGGCTCGGGTAAACTTGTCTATTTAGAATAAACGTTGCATTAACAGTGCAAGAATTTAAAATTGCAACTGTATATTTTAGAAGATCACTCATTACACATTTTTGTTTTCAAAAAAATTGCAACTGTATAATTTGAAAGGAAAAAAAGTCATGACATGCATCTGATTCAGTCGAAGTACAACATCCATATAAGTTTCCAATATTGATCCATTTTGTGACGAGATCGATAAACAAGTAAAACATCAAAATAGTTCAATAAATCATCTACGTAGATGTACCTGTCTGGAAGGGCAACACACTCTCCACTTTCTTTGCATCTGATTCAGTCGAAGCAAATAAAGACAACGACCTGACCTCTCAGCAACCACTTTTGACATTGCAAACATCTACACCATAGAATAAGGCATCCATGAATATATTCAAACATGAAAAATAATATCAGTAAATATACATGACCTTTAGAAACACCAATGTAGAAGGAACAAGATAAAGAAGAGCAGGTTGAGCAGAGAGGTTAAGGATGCCAGCACCAAGAGCAGAAACAAGCCCAATTGCATACCCAAGAAGGGCATACCGGATATACTTGTACCCTTTAGAATTGATTTCTTTATTCTTGTGGTGATCAAAACATAGAACTAGAGCCAGAAGCGTATCGAGAATAGCCATATCTCCACGTCCAAGCATTATGTAGTCCACAGCACCAATCCCAGGAATTTCTGGGAAAAACAAGCTTAACTGGGAACTCCAGTTTCTTGAGGATCATTAGCAAACCGGGTGAACTAAGACTATTTGCCATAGTATGAACTGGGTTAGATGCTTTCTGAGTTGCAACAGAAGCCATTACATTAGCTCCGAAGAATCTCTCCTTGAAAAACATTCAAAAGATATCATACACAAACAAGCATGCTAGAAGCAATGTGCAGATCTTGATGGCGGCCTAACATGACTAACAAATGTTATACAAATAGAGATACCCAATATGTTGTTCAGTACCCAATGACTAGAAACTAACCAACTAGCAGCAACCACCGAAAAACAAAATAGGAGAGAACTCCTTGGATGCGTCTGAATGATTTGGAACAACATCTAGATACAAATGGGTCCATCAAATTGAAATGTGTTCTCAAGTACGTAACATAAGGGGAAAGGAAAAAGTAAAGTGCACATCCTGAGGCAATTGCAGTGAAAGCGGTGATTACATGAGAGACTTAAGATAATAGATAAAACAATAGCAAGAGGCTACATGAGCTTGACAAAGGAATAATCAGTGCTTGGGAGCGATCCAAAGTAATTGAAACTTCAGCAGAATCAAGATTTCTTTCCATTTCCTTGCCATGGTCTAAAGCTCCCCAAGCAGAGGTAAATGTGACAAAATTTGCAGTGAATTCATTCTCTTTGTTTCAATTCAAACCTTGTAGTATTTTTTAATTGCATCGAGAAATATCATGAGTGATTCTCTATGTTCAATTACTTTTTCCATCTTTTATATTTGGATTTTGACCTTATCTATGACCATCCATTTTGGTTTGGATTGTTGTGATCTATTTTCCATTTCTTCATGTATAAATGTTTTTGTGGTTTATAAAAAATCATTCCATGTTCAACGGCGTGTTATCATAGAATCAATATATGTTCATCGCATTTCTTAATTTTCTAACACTAGTTATCCATTTCGATCTAAGTGTTATTTTATTTTAATGCTTAGGTCGGAGTGAGCATTTTTCCATCTTATCGTGGGCAAGACATTAAGCTTATGGAGCATAGCTAAAATATTCACCTACCAAGGAATTTTTATTCTCCATTGTGTTATTGTATCTGTTAACTGGCATTTTGGTCCATTTCCCAATAGTACACCAGGCCTGCTCGACTCAACACATCGCGTATTACCAAAGCCCGAAGTGTCGCCAAAGCAATAAGGATTCAAACCCGAGAGAAGTCTTGCGAATGTAAGCCTCACAACACCTCTAAAACATACATTTAAAATCACCCGAGGTGTGCTACATAAACAATTCGAATCCCATAGATTTCGAGTCCCTCAAGCTCTAATATTTTGAATCCCTCCAGCTTGACACAGCTGTCTTTAAGTCTCTCTAAAGTACAACCATCCACTTTACATCCCCTTCGTACAAAATCCCTCTAACTTATCCTATGGATACAAGTTCGTATCCCCCATGGGATACGAGTTTGTATCCCCCAGGGGATACGATAATTGGTCTCCCTTTACAAATTTTTTTATCCCCAAGGGATATGATGATGCTATATCCCTTATTGTACGAACTCACACCCCTCAGGGGATATGAAAACGTTGTATCCTCAAGGATACACGTTCGTATCCCTATCGATACGAGTTCGTATCCCTAAGGGGATACAAAAATTCGTATTCCCAAGGGATACGAGACTGCCATATCCCCTGGGATACGAATTTCATATCCTTTCGTATCCCCTTAGATATGAAACTTGTATCCCTCATGGGGGATACAAAGTTTTTTGTGAACTATTGAGGGATGAAAAATTCAAAGTCTTGGCCTTCCAAATATATGAAATTCAGCTGTGTGGTGCCCAAATATCACCTACTCCCACCTAACCTACTACCTATAAATACCCCCTTGGTCATTCTTCACAAGGGTTGGAATTTGGCTGATTTGACACCTCTACAAGCTCCTAGAACTCCATTAATAGAAAAATAGCTCTTGATGAGGAAGAAGCATACATCATTTTTTTTTAAACTTGACATATGACCAATATGACTTCAAAACACATAGAACTACTTGTAAACTAATGTCATGATGAAGTTCAATGCATGTAACTCAACTTGGTGAATACAAAATCAGCTAACTTCTTCAAAGTGGACGTAGTCCCCTCAAGGACCAAAACACTATAAACCTCCGTGTCATTTACTGCTTTCTACGCTTTATTTTCTATACACGAAACGTTATTCTCTAGTAATAGAGAATCTTTGGGTGTGACGACATTTTTTTTCGTCAACATTCTGGTGGTTTCACTGAGAACTTAGACTCGTCTTCTTTTCGCGCATTTCCTTCTCGACTTTGATGCGCTACTCAGGTTTCTTCCTAACCTACTGCGCGAGTCTGCTTATAATGGTTAAGCGATCAAAGAACCCAATGGTCGCAACCTCCGCAGGGGTCGAGACTGCTTCTTCTCAACAACCCCAATCGGCGGGGAACCCAAACGACATGGATATCATTCCTCCTATGGACCCTGATGCTCCTGCAACTCAAGCACAGCTTTACACGCTTAATAAAAAGTCAGAAGACAAATCTCAAGAACTCAACGACACGTTGAAGACTAACATTGACCCGATGCGTCAACTTCAAGAAAGTCAATGTCTCTTTGCTTAACTCCAGCTAACTCAGATCATCGCTTGGCCGCGGCTCAACGCTTCACAAAGTTCTTCCTCCGATACTCGGGGACTGAGCCAAAGAAAAAGGATGGCTCTCAAAACCAATTCACTCGTCAACACAAATGCCCATGCCAACGGAAACAGAAATGGTAATGGGACTACCGTATCTTTCAGCGAGGGAATGCGTCAACATGACCTTCCCAGTTGGTTATTAATGATGAACTCGGTCCAAGTAACCGACCCCATACTCGACAGAACCTAACCATCGCTGTTCTGAATTTGGGGCCTACGCTTCCAGCAAATCAACGGGCCCAAGTTTCGACTCATCAAAATCAACATCAACCACATCAGAATCAAGTGAACAATGCCGACAACATGGATGTGGATGATCCCTATGTCCATCCCAGAAGACGTCCATGACCCAGGACCCCCGAGGTGAACCACGACCGCTGGATTCCACCGGTGAATGTTCAGCCTGCATAGTGCTTTGTTCGCCTTGTACCCATTGTCTTGCTTTTGCATTGTGCTTTGTAGACATAGAAACCCCTTGGCATGTATATATTGTTACAAACCAACCTGATTCATGTTAGACATTATGGATCATTGCCTTGGCCTCATTTCGAATTGTCTATGCTGTATAGTACTCGCCTATTACAATCTCCTTTTCCTTTGTAAGTTGCATAAGTATGCATTGACATTAAGGCAATATATGTCCTACTGTTAACATGAAATTGCCTTGTAGTGCTATGCATGAAGTTGATATTAATCCTAGGCTTTTCACTTGAGTATGTAGTTGCTTTAATAGGATTTAGATCATAATATGACTACATCAGTTGTAAAACTGAGCATGCCCTTGCTGAGCTTTGCATCCTCAACGCGTTTGGCTGTTGATTGTGTACCATATTTATGTACTGATAATGGAAGTAAGAAACTGAAATAGTCATATTATATAACCCCTGTCTTTTAGTGTTTTCACACCCTGCTTTTGTTGCTCTAAATCCCAATTTGGAAAACTGGTATATTCATTGATATTGTACATGCGGGTGTGGTGAAGTTTGATGAAAATAATAGTTCCACATCAGAAAATATGCAACTATGATCTTGGATATAAACTAAGATGTTCCTCATCACGTTGCCAATTGGTTTTGTGATAATAAGGGGATTAATAAATTCCAACAAAGTTGGTACCAAGTGTTGGGGAACGCATGGCATGCATGCGCTGTAAACCATATGAAGTGCAGATAATTAAAAATGGAAGTATAATGTTGTTGAAATTATTGTAGCATATGTAAATTTTGCACCGCCGTTTTAATATGAATACATATGCCTCAACCTTACTAAATAACCATTTTTTTAGTGCTGGTACTGTTTAGTGTCAAGTGTCTTTTGCTGTGTAACTTTTTTTTTTTTTTTGCGCAGTGCTGCATGACTAGAACCTGAAGTGTATATTTTAGCAGCCCTGTTATATAATTACTCAGTTTATCAATCATGATGATAGTTGTGTTAGCAGTTCAATCGAATGCATTTAAGTTTTCCTTTGTTCACTCAATATAGCATCACGTTTTGCAGAAAATTATCTTTGTTCATTTATAACAGACTGTACCATGTTGCCCTACCGCACTGTGTAAAACTTGAACCCCTTGTCAATGAAATTTGTACACGATAACTATATAAGTGTGTATAGCGTATTTATATAAATGCGTGTATACATACATATTTGTATATATGTATACATGTGTATTGATGCACGTATATACATCTATGGTTATATGCAAGAAGTATTTGACCATTATGCTTAAATTTCCATATCCTGTAGCCGACCATATAATTTGCATATGGAATATTAATAATTTGATAGGATTAACCCTTATATTTTAGTTTTTATTGAAATTAATTTACTTGAGCTATGATTAATCCTGACTCGGGTGTTTTATGTTTTTGCATGGAACGCTCGGGTCAGATACGAGTGTTGCAGATTTTAGAGATGTCTGCTATCGAAGCCTGAAGCACGTGAAGACGCGCTCGTTTGGTTCATTTTTCGTTTGTTTGATTTAAATTTATGTGTATGTATGTATAGAAAAAAATCTTCCATTGTAAAATTCTAAATTTGTATAACTCTGATAAATTTCATGCATAAAATTTCGTTTGTAAGATACTGTCGTCTTCTGTTATGTGATTATGTGTGTATATTCCATTGAAACCCTGTAAGCTAATAATGATTCGCCGTTTTGAGCGTTCTAAGTCGGTTTAATTGCTGATTCGAAACGTAAAAAAACTACGAGTCATTACAGTTGGTATCAGAGATTTGGTTTAACAATGCTCGACTTATCGAGTCTAAAAACTCATTAGAGATAGGGTAGCGATATCCTAGAATGAGTGGAATTGACACAAGAATCGCTGTAGAGAGAGCGTATTTTGAAAATATAAAATTAGTTTGAAATTAAATAAATCAATTTGAAAAGCGGAATTATTTGAAATATAGTTTCGATAAGGAGTTTTAAATATTTTATTGACATTGAGATTGGACTATCGAGTGTAACACCCCACACCCGCTAAGGTCATTCACTAAGGGAATGCCTTAACTTCGGTGGAGCATTTTAAGTGAGTATAGAACAGAAAAATTACAACAAGACAGATATAAATACTTGAAAATCTAAAACATTCTTTCATAGCAGCAGAAGGTAAACATGTTTAGTTACAACACCATAAAGAGTCAAGTACTAAATATCCATCCTGATAAAAACATAAGTACATAATCCCACTACATAAACAATAGCCATAAAAGAAAAGATAAGCTGGGCTTTACATCACGGTCCAAGCTCCAGAAGATAGATAAAGAAGTCTGATCAAAGCCCACTAGTGCTAGGCCCAACCTGAGGACCTGAGGGGGAAAAAGATAAAAACAACGGGGTCAGACATAAGTCTGAGTGAGCCCTATAACTTTAACCACACAATTATCAAAGTAATTAGGGTATGATATAAACTTGGTACGGGATGACTGGGGATAAATGACTACACTAAGTAGCCAACTAGACATAGGATGAACTAAGATAACGGTAAAGACGCATCTACCCACCCAAGGATAATGACTAACTGCACCACACCAGTCATTCCTACTTAAAGGTTGATCCCTCTCAAGGACTTAGAAAATTTTCCCAGTAGTTTCGTGTACCCCTAGCTGACTGCATAGGTGTCGTCTGCCCCTATCTCCACTAGGTGTACCCACTACTCCCATTCGATCGGCTCCCTAACGTAGATACCCGTGCTGGCCCCACAATGGGGTGTATCACTCCCCAAAGTGGCAACCCGATTCAACAAATGGTGCACGGCTTATACCTACACGATGCAACAACGTCTTACCTACCAGCCCGGGTCCACACACGCATATGAAGCCCGTTGGACTTGCGTTGCCACTGCTACCCCGTTTTGGCCTCCTACAGTCAAGCCCAGTACGTGTGTCCCGTCCTCGACTTGGGTCGAGCCCAATAAGATACATATGGGTTACTGGTTGAAATGGGCCCCCACAAGCTACTACTTAAGCTTGTCATTTTATCTAGCGCATCCCACTTAACCCCTTTTCATAATTATGCCCATTTACATGTTAAGGTTTGGTTAAGTCATCTAATCATATTTCAATTGCCACTCAAGGGCCCCACAAGCTACTACTTAAGCTTGTCATTTAATCATATTTCAATTGCCACTTAAGGGCCCCACAAGCTACTACTTCAGCTTGTCATTTAATCATATTACAATTGCCACTCAAGGGCCCCACAAGCTACTACTTAAGCTTGTCATTTAATCTAGTGCATCTCACTTAACCCTTTAATCATGTTTAGTTACATGTTCCACTTTGGTTAAGTATTCTAGTCGTATTCTTTATTGCCACCCAAGGCAACCCACTAGATTTTTCCACATGCCACCCAAGGCACCCACTTAACCCTTTAATCATGTTTAATTACATGTTCCACTTTGGTTAAGTATTCTAATCGTATTTTCTATTGCCACCCAAGGCAACCACTAGATTTTTCCACATGCCACCCAAGGCACCCACTTAACCCTTTAATCATGTTTAATTACATGTTCCACTTTGGTTAAATATTCTAATCGTATTTTCTATTGCCACCCAAGGCAACCACTAGATTTCCTCATGCCACCCAAGGCACTTACTTGATTTCCACATGCCACCCAAGGCACCCACTTAACCCCTCATGCCCACTACATGCTTATCTGGTTAAGTGTTTCTTAATTGATTAAGAACGTAACCGTTGTAAAGACCTCTCACATTAGACTATCTTTTATGGCAGCTGGATTTGCCGGTTAGGTCCGGGCAGCCTTACGCCATAACCGAGTCTAACCTCGTGTCTTTGCACTTGTCACGCATATAGTTTGTGCCTAAGACCTCTCACATTGGGCCAATCATTTGTAGCCGCTGGATTTGCCGGTCGGTTCCGGGCAGTCTTATGCTACAAAAGGGTCCAACCTCGTGTCTTAGTCGATTAATTACACCTAATTAATCACCCCCGAATTAATTTTCCCTAATTAATTCCAATTTTAACGATGTACATAATTGACTCAATTATGTCCATCACTTTATGGTATGCATAATCATACCAACTTCACACCATTTCATTAACATGTTTATTAACCCCATCGTTCCCCACGTAATTCGCTAACATGACATAAAAGGGAAGATTCATCATAAATGTAACGGGTTCAACTTGCATAACATTAGCATCAACATGGGTTTAAAGGTGTCAACATGCATATAGCATCAAACCCAACTACCATAGATAATCAACCCAAACTTGCATGAATCACATATGTCATAAGGAGGTTAACTTGCATAAGTTTCTTATGTCATACAAAGGGGTAAACTTGCATATGTATGTATGACATGCAAAGGGGTTAACTTGCATATGTATGCATATCATACTAAGGTGTAAACTTGCACATGTCACTTGCATATAATCAAACATCATACTTGCATAACATGTCATATGTGAACTTGCATATTATCATACACCAAACTTGCATACATATCATACATGAACTTGCATATCATCATACACCCAACTTGCATAATCATGGTGTCATAGTGGATCAATGTTTATCATAGCAACTAGCATCATGAACACTTGCATAACATCATGATCATATAGCATATAGCTTGCATAACTTGCATAACATCATGAACATGTAACTTGTGACTTGCATAACTTGCATAACATCATGAACATGTAACTTGTGACTTGCATAACATCATGAACATGTAACTTGTGACTTGCATAACTTGCATAACATCATGAACATGTAACATATGCCTTGCATAACTTGCATAGCATCTCAAACATGTAGCATATTACTTGCATAACTTGCATAATATCACAAACACATAGCATATAACTTGCATGACATGCATAACATCATTAACACATATCACATAACTTGCATAACATGCATAACATCATTAACACATAGCATACAACTTGCATAACTTGCATTGATCCACATTCATAGCCATAACCTCATTATATCCTATCATAATCATTTCAATAATTGGTCATTAAGGCTATAGAAAACTCACAACTTGTTGATTAGCCTTCTTATGAATATATTAAAAGATTGAGACGAAGCCACTAAGCTATCAACTCAAAAATTCCAAATAAGAATGCTCCAAATGAAAACCCTAGAGCCAAATCAATAATAAAGATCCTAGCTTTGATGAAGAAAAGCCTTGAATCAAACTTAGAAACACTTAAGCAAGCTTAGGGACTCTTATACTTCTTTAGAAACTCTCTCATATGATTAGAGATGGAGATTATGACAAGAGGATGAGGGTGGAGGCCATGAGAGAACATTTTGGCATAGTTTAGCTATAGGATTGAATAATGAGCATTTAGGTTTAGGTTAGGGGTCTTTTTATAGAAGACTAGGATAGTTTTAGCCATAGGATAAACCTTAGTTTAGATCCTAGCCATCAAAGCATGTCTTGGGGAAGAAGTCAAGTGTAGGAACCATCTAGGGCCTTTAGATTAAAGCTGAACCATGAGAACCATTCAAATGCAAAATCTGCATTTGAGCGAATCGGCCCACGGGTTGACAGCCAAACACCCTGGATTAACCCCTAGTCGACCCAGCAAGCTCGGGTCGACCTCAAAAATCGGCCGGTTCGGTTATTCCCCTCTCCCAATTCGCTGTTTTGAACATTTTTGCATATTTATTTATTTAATTTTCAATTATATATATATATCAATATATATATATATATATATATTTGCGCAACCCATTTCACTTAATTAAGTATACTTTAATTTGTGAATTTTTATGTTCAAATTACGGGGTGTTACATTCTCCCCTCCTTAAAGGATTTCGTCCCCGAAATCTCTAAGTCAAGAAGAACGTATCCTACCAACCAAACAACCATCTACTCAAACCATCAAACACTGGCATCCATTGTCCTTAAAGTTTCTAATGCTGTATGAACATATGCAAAGAGTGTGTGTATGTGTTCCCTGTCTAATGCAAAATTAGGCGGTCTACTAATTCAGTTGACCTCCTTAATGCAAACCATGATAGTGTCATGCATCCAATATGTATGCAAAAGAATCCTATCGACACACACTACCTCTACATGTGTGCACAACCATACACCAAAATGCATCATCCATGTGATAACGCAACCATTATACATCCATTAATATAGCTACCTACACACAATTTTATGCAATATGCAATATGAAGTGATTGAGCCGATCTAGTGCCTAGAGTGTGTGTATATGCATCCACGAGCAACCACTAGCAACCACTTGCATCCACATGCATCAATCAAACATAACATGCTCAAACACATGTTTCAACCATAGGTTTACCCTATCTAAAGGTCAAAGGTACTAATGAGAGGACATACTGAAGATAAGATAAGTACTAGACAAACGATAAAGGAGAAGTTAAAAGACATACCCTCACAAAGGAATGGGTATAGTGAACGCATCTTCGCTTCTGTCTCCCAAGTAGCATTGCTCTCGTCTTCTCCCCTTGGCACTTTGACTAGTCGAACCTCTCTGTTTCTCATCTTCCTAATCTCTGACCCCAAAGGATGCGGGTAGGAGCTCGTCAAATAATCGCATCACGCTCTACCTTTACTTCCCTAAGCAGGCTCGGCTCGACCACCTCTACGGTCTTATGTAGGCACTTCCTCAAATGTGACACATGGAATACGTCATGTTCCCTATGCAACCGAACTATCTCTCGAAGATAAACTGAAGCTAACCATGGAGCAGTCCTCTTGCTCTTCACGGGTATGAAATGGGCACTCTTAGTAAGTCTGTCTAACCCAAATTCCCGTATTACTCTTTCTCGATCTCGGTAATCCATCAATAAAAATCCATCGAGACGCTATTCCACTTCCATTGCGGAACTTCTAATGGGTGAAGCAACCCACCGGGTTTCTTTTGCTCCGCTTTCACCTGTTGACACACCAAGCATCTAGCGACATATTCGGCCACATCTTTCTTCATACCGGCCCAAAGAAAACTCGCTTCATGTCTTGGTACATCTTGTCCCCACCGGGATGAATGGTCATCCTAGAACGGTGTGCATCATCAAGAATAGCCTTCCTCAAACCCTCGTCTTGCGGTACACAAAGTCTACCGTCTCTACGCAAGCACCCCCTATCGTCTAGGGTGTACCTACTCAAATGGCTGGACGACTCCCCCCCTTATGAGCCTCTCTACCAACTCAACCAACTATGGGTCGTCCCTCTGTGCTTCTCCAATCCGCCCCAAAAGAGTAGGTCTAACCTCCAAGGATGCTAGCAAACCGGGTATATAGTCAACGGAAGGTCTGAAATCAAACATCGAGATAGATTCCAAGCTTCGTCGTTCCACGAACAATGGACTCAAGGACAACCTTTTTCCGCTCAAGGCGTCCGCCACTATGTTACCCTTGCCAGGGGTATATGCTATCTCGAAATCATAGGATGCTAAGAACTCCATTCACCTTTTCTGTCTCAAGACTATGCGCTTGAAGAGTCTCCAACACTTCCCTAAGATGTAGGGCATGCTTTTCTCCACTTCTGGAGAAAACCAGGATATTCTCCCATACAAAATCATCATAACTATCCATCTCTCACGCAGACCATCCTAGTCGAACTCGACATCCCCCAAGTGCAATCCCCAAAGGCCTAAACCAATATCAGACAAACACCCAAGGGACACCTCCTTCGAATTCAGACGACCTACGTGAGATGATACTAGCAAAAACGGCTGAATAATTAAGTCTTTGTCCAACTCTGGATGTCCTTGCTAATCTTGCTCCAAAACCACCGTTGATCAAATAACTGGCTTCACTTAACCTATTCAGCACACACGAAAACTTATTTCGCTTTTAGAAAAGACCAAGATGTCATCCACAAAGATCACTACGAAGTTGTTTAGGTACTCCCTGAACACCCTACTCATCAAATCAACAAAATATGAGGGGGCGTTCGTCAAACCAAATGGCATCACAAGCCACTCATAGAAACCATCCGGAGTCCTAAAGGTGGTCTTCTCTATACTATCCTCAGTCACTCCCAACTGATGAAACTCCGTGGCCAAGTTCCACTGCGAAACACTGAGGCGCCAACCAACCGATCAAAAAGATCATCAATCCTTGGCAATGGGTGTCTATTCTTCTTTGTGAGCTCGTTGAGTTCTCTATAGTCTACACAAAGTCTGAGGGACCCATCCGCCTTCGTAGCAAAAACTACTGGAGCACCCTACTCCGATATACTTCGTCTTATGAACCCCTTCTCAAGCAACTCCCCTACTTGCTTATGGAGTTCCCTCCTCTCACGAGGAGCCATGTGGCGAACTGACACAGATACTGGTTTAGCATCGTCTACCAGATATATTCGGAGGTCTATCTCCTGCTTCGGAGGTAAGCCCTTCACCTTCCCAAACACATCCGAGTATTCCCGGACCACTCTAACAGATCGCAAACTCTCGACCGAAGCGTCAAGCGATTCGAGATAACTTAGCATAACAGAATCTATGGGATTTCAAAAGATCTCGAGAGTGTTACCCAAGCGGGTCATAAGCCTAACAACTCTCCTTTCACAATCAAGAACGGCACCATTACTGGATAACCAGTCCATGCCCAAAATCAACCCATAGCCCGTGAAGCCCAAACGAAAGCATCACCTCTAAACTCAACGCTAAGTATGGAAATCTTCAAACCCAAACATATCATGGACAAATAAGTGGAGCCCTCCCAATTGGGTTTGAAACAACCACGGGATCATCTACCAAACTGGTGTCTAGGTGCAGTGACTCAACTAATGATGATGAGATAAACGAATGTGGTGCGCCAGAGTCGAATAAAGTTCGAACAGGATGATCGAGAGAACCAAATTTCAACTTAGACGATCCTAACCCCATCAGGTATACCCGTCGTGAGGGAATACATCTACCCTCCCGAAGATCCTGTACTTCGTCCTTACCTCTTTGGACAACCCCAAGGTGTCCTATTTCTCCAAAACAACTATCCTTCCCCTTCACATTCTCCTTTCGGGTCCTTCTTACCACGATGAGGTTACGTCCTTTATTTACCTAATAGCTATTTGAACCTTCCTCTCTCGTCCATCTTAAAGGTACCTATAAGCCCTCCACCTCCTTGGACTAACTTCTTAGCCTGACAAACGTCTTAGTCCCTTGAAGTGGTTCTTCCGTCCTTCATGCGGAAGTCCTTACTTATCTTAAAAAGACATCTATACACGGAGGGGAAATTCAAAAAGAGAAAGAGGAAGAGATTCAAAACGGAGAATCCGAAGGATAAAGATATGGCTATTGGGGATTATGCTTTTTCTTTCAAAAACTTTTCTCTTAAAAAGACATGTTTTTGAAAATACTTCTTCCAAAAATGTTTTTAGAAAAATAGTTTTCTAAAATTTTTATCTGTTCTGGTAACCTTGGGCTCTGATACCACGTGTAACACCCCACACCCGCTAAGGTCACTCACTAAGGGAATGCCTTAACTTCGATGGAGCATTTTAAGTGAGTATAGAACAGAAAAATTACAACAAGACAAATATAAATACTTGAAAATCTAAAACATTCTTTCATAGCAGCAGAAGGTAAACATGTTTAGTTACAACACCATAACGAGTCAAGTACTAAATATCCATCCTGATAAAAACATAAGTACATAATCCCACTACATAAACAATAGCCATAAAAGAAAAGATAAGCTGGGCTTTACATCACGGTCCAAGCTTCAGAAGATAGATAAATAAGTCTGATCAAAGCCCACTAGTGCTAGGCCCAACCTGAGGACCTGAGGGGGAAAAAGATAAAAACAACGGGGTCAGACATAAGTCTGAGTGAGCCCTATAACTTTAACCACACAATTATCAAAGTAATTAGGGTATGATATAAACTTGGTACGGGATGACTGGGGATAAATGACTACACTAAGTAGCCAACTAGACATAGGATGAACTAAGATAATGGTAAAAACGCATCTACCCACCCAAGGATAATGACTAACTGCACCACACCAGTCATTCCTACTTAAAGGTTGATCCCTCTCAAGGACTTAGACAATTTTCCCAGTAGTTTCGTGTACCCCTAGCTGACTGCATAGGTGCCGTCTGCCCCTATCTCCACTAGGTGTACCCACTACTCCCATTCGATCGGCTCCCTAACGTAGATACCCGTGCTGGCCACACAATGGGGTGTATCACTCCCCAAAGTGGCAACCCGATTCAACAAATGGTGCACGGCTTATACCTACATGATGCAACAACGTCTTACCTACCAGCCCGGGTCCACACACGCATATGAAGCCCGTTGGACTTGCGTTGCCACCGCTACCCCGTTTTGGCCTCCTACAGTCAAGCCCAGTACGCGTGTCCCGTCCTCGACTTGGGTCGAGCCCAATAAGATACATATGGGTTACTGGTTGAAATGGGCCCCCACAAGCTACTACTTAAGCTTGTCATTTTATCTAGCGCATCCCACTTAACCCCTTTTCATAATTATGCCCATTTACATGTTAAGGTTTGGTTAAGTCATCTAATCATATTTCAATTGCCACTCAAGGGCCCCACAAGCTACTACTTAAGCTTGTCATTTAATCATATTTCAATTGCCACTTAAGGGCCCCACAAGCTACTACTTAAGCTTGTCATTTAATCATATTACAATTGCCACTCAAGGGCCCCACAAGCTACTACTTAAGCTTGTCATTTAATCTAGTGCATCCCACTTAACCCTTTAATCATGTTTAGTTACATGTTCCACTTTGGTTAAGTATTCTAGTCGTATTCTTTATTGCCACCCAAGGCAACCCACTAGATTTTTCCACATGCCACCCAAGGCACCCACTTAACCCTTTAATCATGTTTAATTACATGTTCCACTTTGGTTAAGTATTCTAATCGTATTTTCTATTGCCACCCAAGGCAACCACTAGATTTTTCCACATGCCACCCAAGGCAACCACTAGATTTTTCCACATGCCACCCAAGGCACCCACTTAACCCTTTAATCATGTTTAATTACATGTTCCACTTTGGTTAAGTATTCTAATCGTATTTTCTATTGCCACCCAAGGCAACCACTAGATTTCCTCATGCCACCCAAGGCACTTACTTGATTTCCACATGCCACCCAAGGCACCCACTTAACCCCTCATGCCCACTACATGCTTATCTGGTTAAGTGTTTCTTAATTGATTAAGAACGTAACCGTTGTAAAGACCTCTCACATTAGACTATCTTTTATGGCAGCTGGATTTGCCGGTTGGGTCCGGGCAGCCTTACGCCATAACCGAGTCTAACCTCATGTCTTTACACTTGTCACGTATATAGTTTGTGCCTAAGACCTCTCACATTGGGCCAATCATTTGTAGCCGCTGGATTTGCCGGTCGGTTCCGGGCAGTCTTATGCTACAAAAGGGTCCAACCTCGTGTCTTAGTCGATTAATTACACCTAATTAATCACCCCCGAATTAATTTTCCCTAATTAATTCCAATTTTAACGATGTACATAATTGACTCAATTATGTCCATCACTTTATGGTATGCATAATCATACCAACTTCACACCATTTCATTAACATGTTTATTAACCCCATCGTTCCCCACGTAATTCGCTAACATGACATAAAAGGGAAGATTCATCATAAATGTAACGGGTTCAACTTGCATAACATTAGCATCAACATGGGTTTAAAGGTGTCAACATGCATATAGCATCAAACCCAACTAGCATAGATAATCAACCCAAACTTGCATGAATCACATATGTCATAAGGAGGTTAACTTGCATAAGTTTCTTATGTCATACAAAGGGGTAAACTTGCATATGTATGTATGACATGCAAAGGGGTTAACTTGCATATGTATGCATATCATACTAAGGTGTAAACTTGCACATGTCACTTGCATATAATCAAACATCATACTTGCATAACATGTCATATGTGAACTTGCATATTATCATACACCAAACTTGCATACATATCATACATGAACTTGCATATCATCATACACCCAACTTGCATAATCATGGTGTCATAGTGGATCAATGTTTATCATAGCAACTAGCATCATGAACACTTTCATAACTTGCATAACATCATGATCATATAGCATATAGCTTGCATAACTTGCATAACATCATGAACATGTAACTTGTGACTTGCATAACTTGCATAACATCATGAACATGTAACTTGTGACTTGCATAACATCATGAACATGTAACTTGTGACTTGCATAACTTGCATAACATCATGAACATGTAACATATGGCTTGCATAACTTGCATAGCATCTCAAACATGTAGCATATTACTTGCATAACTTGCATAATATCACAAACACATAGCATATAACTTGCATGACATGCATAACATCATTAACACATATCACATAACTTGCATAACATCATTAACACACAGCATACAACTTGCATAACTTGCATTGATCCACATTAATAGCCATAACCTCATTATATCCTATCATAATCATTTCAATAATTGGTCATTAAGGCTATAGAAAACTCACAACTTGTTGATTAGCCGTCTTATGAATATATGAAAAGATTGAGACGAAGCCACTAAGCTATCAACTCAAAAACTCCAAATAAGAATGCTCCAAATGAAAACCCTAGAGCCAAATCAATAATAAAGATCCTAGCTTTGATGAAGAAAAGCCTTGAATCAAACTTAGAAACACTTAAGCAAGCTTAGGGACTCTTATACTTCTTTAGAAACTCTCTCATATGATTAGAGATGGAGATTATGACAAGAGGATGAGGGTGGAGGCCATGAGAGAACATTTTGGCATAGTTTAGCTATAGGATTGAATAATGAGCATTTAGGTTTAGGTTAGGGGTCTTTTTATAGAAGACTAGGATAGTTTTAGCCATAGGATAAACCTTAGTTTAGATCCTAGCCATCAAAGCATGTCTTGGGGAAGAAGTCAAGTGTAGGAACCATCTAGGGCCTTTAGATTAAAGCTGAACCATGAGAACCATTCAAATGCAAAATCTGCATTTGAGCGAATCGGCCCACGGGTTGACAGCCAAACACCCTGGATTAACCCCTAGTCGACCCAGCGGGCTTGGGTCGACCTCAAAAATCGGCCGGTTCAGTTATTCCCCTCTCCCAATTCGCTGTTTTGAACATTTTTCAATATTTATTTATTTAATTTTCAATTATATATATATATATATATATATATCAATATATATATATTTCTCTGCGCAACCCATTTCACTTAATTAAGTATACTTTAATTTGTGAATTTTTATGTTCAAATTACGGGGTGTTACATCGAGTATGTACGAATTTTGAATATACTTCTGATCAGCGTATATACAAAGTCCAATCTATACCAGATAGATATAAAATCACACTCTATTCTCTCGGGGATGATTCTGATGATTGATGCATTGTCATCAGATATTTATTTTCGAGTTTCGAAAGTGGGATGGCTGTATGATTCCGATCTAATTGTCGAGAAATACTTGAAACCGTATAGATAAGTGTTTAAAATGTTTTGATAAATTTTAACAAACTATTTTGATAAAATAAATATGAATTGAAATTGATAAATGAAATTTAAATAAGGGACATATTTGTTGCTTGTAATATATAAACTAAATTGCAAACTAATTAAGATGAAATTGGGAAGAATCTGAATAAAATTTGAACAAACAATGAATGTGTTGAAAATATAAAACTTTCCCTTCTCTCGTTGATATGTTTCACTTTCATCTGACCCGTCGTCATCTGTTTCTATCTATTCAATTACCGTGATCGAATCTTGAACTATCAAACCTTATTCCTGAACCCTCCTTTGTCTTGCTTCGATAAATTTCTGGACAATTCGAATTTTGAAAAGATATTTAAATTGAAAATTTGGTTTCTAAATTTTCAAATCGATTTCTAATATTTAGAATCTGTATTTGGGAACAAATTGTTGAGATATGTATATTCTAGATCCAAGTAGCGAATCGAAGTGTGGAAAATATTCTTGAAATAATTTGTTTTAAGAGATATTTTTTCGACTATTCGAATAATGTATCCTTTTCAAATGAGTATTTTATTCTGAAATGTTTTTGAATATATGAATATGTATATATATTTGGAATGATTAGGAAAAAGAATATAGTTCGGAATTGATTCTCAGGTATGAGTTGAATAATAAAATCCCATTGTATTGAGATAATATAATATGTACCTCGAAATGAATATCTCGAAGAAAACGACCGAATTTAAATTTCCAATGAATTATGTAAAAGTTCGATTTTTAGACTTGTTGAATAAATTTGATCATTTCAAGTGAAATTTAAAATATTGAGTTATAATTTTATAAGCTCAAAGGAAATCGAATATAAATGGGAATTTGGAAAATTAGTTCGATGTGGAATAAAATTGAAATTGAAATTTATGTTCGAACTTAATTGAAATCGAAAATGAAATGGAAACTCAAGTATTGATGTAATTTGAACGTTGGTTCCGTCTAGAATGTAATTGAATTGAATTTGAGGTTAAAGTGAGATAATCTCGAAACTGGAAACCGACAACGGTTAAGAAATTTGAATTTTGGATAATTGATTCGGATTGGATTATTTTTGGAAGAAATATTCATTATAAATTATTTTATTTGAAATTATGGTGTTGGATTATTTATATTATTTAAATTATTTTGTTATAAGCCTAATTATCTTTGTTTTCAAACAAATTTTCAAGCTTACTTTTCCAAAACCTAATTATTCATTTCAAACCATTTGTAAAACCTATATAATCATTTAACTTATTTTACAAAGCATACATATTTATTTCAAACCCATTTTAAAAATCTATCTATTTATTTAAGTTAATTTTACATTAAGCTATTATTTTCAAATTTACTTTTAGGTAACTTAGTTATTTTGATAAACGTATATACCTAATCCGAACAAATTATGATCCAAAGTGATTGAATGTAAATACTCGATTGAATATCGATAATCGTAATGTGAAATCCAAATGGACTATGAATGTTGATAATGAATCAAATCTGTAAATGTGAATTTAAATTTTGAAATGATATTATATACTCGAATCGTTTTGAAATTAATTTAGTTTGACCTTGAAAAAGAAATTTTGAAGATTGTCGATATACGAATATTTTGATATGAAATTCGAAACTTATATATATGAATTATATAAGTATGAGATTTGAAAATTATTGATGTGAAACTGAAAATCTTATATAATGGGTTTAAATGAGAATGACATCCTTGAAAATGAGATTTGGGGAATTTACTACACCAAAACAGGGGATTCCCAACAAGTATATGTGTTACAAACTCTGTTTGTAACACTTTTATGTGTCACCAACGGCCTGTGAGGAATTTCCTATAACACTTATAAGTGTTACGAACAGAGTAACCGCTAACACTTATAAGTGTTACCAGCATATTCATTGCTAACACTTATAAGTGTTACAAACATATTCATTGCTAACACTTATAAATGTTGGAACCATAAAATATGGTAACACTTATAAGAGTTACAAACATATTCATTGCTAACACTTATAAATGTTGGAACCATAAGATATGGTAACACTTATAAATGTCAGTATCATAATCCTACTAACTCTTATAAATGTTGGCATACATAAATTGCTAACACTTATATAACATGTTTTTATGATTTTCAATCGCATATATAATTCAACATATCAATTCAAATAAAAGTATTTGGTACACTTCCATATTTCAAATTCAATAATGCCACTTTTGCATAATGCTTCCAATTTCAAAATACCATAATATCAAGTTCAAATTACACCGCCATTAACGTATTTGGTACACTTCCATATTTCAAATTCAAAAATGTCATAGGCGTCACAACACCGCCATTAACGTTATGTTGCAATCCCGGTACCATAGTAAGAAAGGATGAAGCAAATGATTTAAGAGCATCGTTGATTTGGATTGACACTTGACTCGCCACTTGACTTGCAACTTGATTTTGTAATTCCATAGACCATTGACGAAAATCGTCCTTTTTATTCTTGTCGGCAATTGCTTTTGGTGCTTGCATCATCTTTACGGTTGATTTTCTGAAAAATATAGCACAAAGCATATTACATGTATGCCAAAAAGGTAGCACAGAAAACATAAAATTTCATTTAAATCAACAGAAGGCTAACACACTTGCTAATTTATTGAAGGGCAAGAATCTAACGTTACACCATCTCAAAATTTTATAGAGACTGACCTAATATACTTGCATTTAATAAAAGTTAACTTGTGAACTTGGGCAAAAGTTAGAATATTGAGCAGCAAAATAATGAAACCGGCCTATGATGTTCTAAATAGTTATTTTTAAGTTTCGACAAACTGAGCATTGCTCAGTTTTTTTTGAAACTGAGAAATTTAATGCTCAGTTTCGACAAACTGAGCGCTGCCCAGTTTCGTTTGAAACTGAGCGCTGCTCAGTTTCGACAAACTGAGCGAGCAATGCTCAGTTTTGTTTGAAACTGAGCACTGCTCAGTTTCGACAAACTGAGCGTTGCTCAGTTTAGACAAACTGAGCATTGCTCAGTTTTGTTTGAAACTGAGCGCTGCTCAGTTTCGACAAACTGAGCGCTGCTCAGTTTTGTTTGAAACTTAGCAATGCTCAGTTTTGTTCAACTTGGCAATGCTCAGTTTCATTGCATAATTGTTTTCTAGACCCATTTATCTTGAACTCATATATACTTGCACATATATCATCCATCACTATCTCGACCATTTTCAAAGTTGAAGAGGATAAAAATATTAGTAGAACAAGACGCGTGCTAATATAATAAGCAAGTGGTAATGGAAACTCATGTCTATACTTTAGTTTGAATAAGGACTCTGGCATGATTCAAAAGGAAATGGATGTGAAGAACTATAACATGTTTTGGTAAATGTCATATTTAAGGGACTTGCAGTATCAAAAGACAAAAAAGGGTTGTGAATACCTGGAGTGATTGTAGATTAATTTACAATGATAGTTATAAAGATGCACTATGACTTAATGCAAACATAAATATGAGCGCTAAGTTTTGGCAAACTGAGATCGCGTGGCTCAGCTTGGCCAAACTGAGCACGCGAGCTCACTTTGGCAAAACTGAGCATGAGTGGGAGTCGTTAACAGTAAGTGAAATATGGTTATGAACACAATATTTAAATGAGCATCAAATTATATACTAAAATTTAACATTACATACTAAAAGTTTGTCGGACTGGTAATGTTATTTTATTCAGACTTGTTATTTATTCTATCCAACAAAAGCTTCACAGTAAAATTAGCTTATGCAGCTCACACAGCAGTCACTCAACTGGTAATGTATAAACTGTTAAATGCCCATGCAAGCAATGCCTTAGCCGACATGATTACAAGTTGCTGCAAATGATTTGTCTTTGTAATTCATCTAAAATAAAGTTTATGTACATGTCAAGTATTTTCATGTGTTCACTAATTGCTTATGAAGCAAGGAACTTGAAAATGTGTTAGGCTGTTAATGAAATTTAAATGCATTACTAAGAACTGACCTCAAATCTTTCTACCAAATCCTCAGTATGTGCGATAATAATAAAGGTTTTGTTAATATGCACCTTAAGGGCACATGTTAACAATGGGACTTATCAACTAAAGAACAAACGAACAGAAAATTTAAATGCATTACTAAGTACCACTCTTTTTCTCCACCAGTCCCAAAATCTTCAATTAGATAAAAATGACAAAAGTTAGTTAGAAAGATAGCATTCAGCCTTTATTCTCTTGTGTCATGCATTCGTATACATAGACTAGTTGGCCTACTTAGCAAAATAAGTTATATACGTCAATAGACAATTGTAAAAAAATTGGAGTTAGCAAAATATCTACCTCTATTAACAGGTATTAATATGAAAGAGTATGCACATGAGCATTAAAAAAAATTTGAAAAATATATGGAAATATAACAAAAAATGTGGTTTGAAGAAGATCATTCATGCATTCATCTTATAGTAAGATTTTAAGAAGCATCCATGTTAGTTTTCACATAGCAGAATTTGGAGTTCTCCATTTTAGGATTCATGGTATTTATAGTTTCTTCAATCTAAATTACCACAATGCCCGTCTTTCCTAAACGAAAAGCATACTCGATTGAAAGCATTTTCATAGTTACAACTCCTCGAAACCTGATCAATCCTGCTACTTTGTACAACCTGCCTGTTAGAGCTTATTTTTGAACAAATGCTAATGGCTAATTCGTCTATGTCCCCTGCCAATTCGGCTCTAAAAAATTACTTACCAAAGCAGAAAAAATGACGGAAAAGGTGAAATAAAAGAAATGCATCACGACAACATTTTTAGTTAATACATCTTGTGGCAATCCTCACTCTTTCCCCTCTTGTAACTTTGCTTGGGGACTTGGTGCCCACAAATTTAAGCAGAAAACCATAATTGTTGATACATAAATGATTATTTGATCGCGCATGGTCGTTTCCACCATTATATGGTTGTATTAGTCTAACGTTTCTGCAAATGATAGACTGGTACTATTATAATACTAATTGATTACTTGTTAATTGTATAGAGCAGTTATAAAGGTGGATACTTTTGGTTCATGCTTCATAATATTATTATCATAATCTTCTGAACTAAATACAGAAAGAATATTGTTGATACATATAAAACATACCAGTTCCGTCTAGTGAGAATGAGACCTTTTTTGGCTGGAACTGTTTTTTAATAAACAATGCAGTTCCAGCATACTTGGAATCTGAAAGAGACCACCATACATTATAGTTTCTGAACTGAGGACCTGACAATGCACGCATGAGAACCTGCACAGGAAAACAAAACATTCAAAAGGATAGTAATGACGTAATAAAATTTCGGAGGCATTAACCATAGTAAAATTTTATTATATAAAATTGATATCTTGAGCATTCTCATTTCCTGTTTTTCTTCACGGGACGAGCTCGTATCATCTTTCAGCTCGCTAGGATTCTTAGGTGCACTTTTAGAACCGGTAGCAGGCATTCGTACTTCCTATCAAATACCAAGAATATCATTGTTTAAAGTGGCTTATTGCTGATATTCTTTTCTAAAGGACTATAAGCTCTATTCATTGGCAATAGGTTTGGTATCAAACAAGGTTCCATATGCTTCCTTCTAGGATAGATGAATAGCAATTTATAGGGTTTAATATTAGCTAAAACCCAAGGTGATCTAGAGCCTAAAGGTTAAAAAAAAAGATTGAAAGTCCAAATGAACCGTCGGAACAAAAAACTTCATTTTTCTTTTTTCATTGCATTTACCATACTGTGTGTGGATGTTACTCAAAGAACATATTATAGCCTTCAGAAAAAAATACATATAACCAATAGGTTGTTATTTTGACTACAGTAGGTTAATTATACAGAAAAGGGTGTGCTTAGTCGCAAAAAGGTTAATTCCATTGACATTCAAATATTAACTTGATTGCATCCTTATACAAGATAAAAGAAAAATAGAAGCAAAAGGAGGAAATGACATGATATTAAGTTATGGACATTGGGGATAACGCGTCTATTTAAAATTAATATACTGACAAGAATGAGCTATGGTTTCAATATTCCAAATAATTCTGAAAAGTTATTTGTTCAAGACACCCATTACAAATTATGAGTACACAGTAATTCTGCTCACATGTGTTACTCGTATTTTGTAGATTTTAATGTATAGGTTAAGGAGGTATACTAAAATAAGGTTTTGAACAGTTATCATATCAGAAACTAGTCTGGATTGCTTGTTCGAAATGACGACTCAATTAAAATACAAGTTTTCAGTTCAAACAAGCTACAAGTAATTCTATTTGACATGTCCTAAACTAAAGCACATTGTATACAATCAAGAAGAAAATTCCGACATAACTCGTTTAAGACACAAGTTTTCAATTCAAACAAGTTACAAGTAATTCTATTTGACATGACCAAAACAAAAGCACGCTGTATACTATCAAGAATTAAAAAGTTCCAATTAAGGAATAAGACTGGGAAAATTTTAACTTCTTGCCTATAAAACTCATACTTCCTGCGATTTCTTAGGAAATGAAGTTTTACTTATAATGATCAACTAAGATCCAAATGTTGTATAAGAAACTCACCCAAGTTACATCTTGCAATTTTCTTGCATTTTTTCCCTTCAACACTGGATGATTATTGCTTAAGGACTTTGCGTTCATAAATTTGACCAGGAAACCATCTACGTCGCCGTGGAATCAATTAACTAATCCATGAACTGGAAATATCTCTATATTGAATGTTTCTACCCCTCTGCTCCACATGGAAATATGGCATCACCTATGATGAATATATCATCTCTTCTTCCAACTAACCTATGCTTTGAGTTAGCCAACTCAACTATCCTATGATGATGCATAAATGTTGTATGCACTCAATATTTCACAGCTAACACTCATGTGCATCCTTCACTAAGATCCCGATAAGGATATTTTCAGACCTTCAAAACAATACTGTGCGACTCTATTCATTCAATGCCTTATGTAAATGGTAGATGCATATATAATATAATAAAGAAGTTTACCATAGCAATGTCTGAGAAAACAAACCAACAATATTTTACCAACAGTTATAAAGCACCTAATAAAAAAATAAAAACTATACCTTACATTGAGGTCACCACACCATATTAAGGGTTTTTTAATCCGAAGAACAAATTCAAGAATTCTTTTATCCCATTTTCTTCTTCTTACAAATGAATTATCCTCCTCTTTCCATCCATTATTTGGTGCATATGTGTTCAGTATGTGATTCAAATTCAGCTAATATCACCCAGCCATCAGGTTCATGCTTTGAACCTACCAACAACACAATCTTGTGTCAAAAATAGCAAAAGGAATACAAAATCAAAGGGTTCATGCTTTGAACCTGCCATCAGGTTCATGCTTTCCACCGCCATATAAAAAGTTCACCAATTCAAATGGCCACATGACTAGTCCTGCTAGATCTAAAGACAAAATTCTGACACTAGCATGTTCTGTAATTTCCAAACTTTGTCTTATTTTATATAATATAATCGTTATTTGGCTCATTAGAAAACATTTAAAATATGAATAACAGTATTGTAATAACAGTACAATAATTATCCAATAGTCCTGGAGAAATTACCTAACCTAATTTAATGTGTGCGACGAAAACATGAACTAAATCCCAAATCGAAGCATGCCCAATTAAATCGAAGCATGAACTAAATCCCAAATCGAAGAAAATAACAATCATCATACCATTGTTTTTACCTCTTATCGTGATTCCTAGAAGCCACCGTGATTCCTAGAAGCCCCAATTCCTAGAAGCCCCAATTCGAAGCAATGGAGAGAGGATTTGAGAGGCTAATACCGATTTTAGAAATCCAAAATCCGTTGATTCTCTGAAATTGATATTGATTCAGATTTCAATCTTCGAAGTTTCATTCTTTTTATTTGTTTATATTGCGGCCTTGGAAGGAATAAGTGTTGGACTATGCGTTGAGCATCTGATTTAGGGTTATGGGTGATAACTTGCCTTTTTGCCCTTAGAAAAGAAGAGTTGACCAGGCATACCAACACATAGAAGTGTTGGCACAATTTTGGTGACACATTTTTGCTATAGCAACACATATTAGTGTCACGAGTCTACAACACATATAAGTGTTGGCAGTTGAAAAAAATAAGAGTTGCCAAATGGCCATTATGGTGTAGTGTTATGTCAATGGATATTTATATAAATGTGATATGAAATGAAGTACTATATGAATTAGATTTGAAATGATATTGAAATTCAAATCGATTTTGAAATAAAAGAGAAAATTTTGTCCATGTATATAACGGTAAGTGAATTTAATAAGAACGAATCGATAGGTAAATGATTGTATGACAATACATGGATTGTATGCAAATTTAATGTGAATGACAACATGGAATGATAATGTTAGAAATGAATAAGTGCGTGTGAAATTGGACGGAGTGATGTTAATGTGGATGTTTAAAAAAAATGAAATAAGTTTGTATTTAAATTGACCATTTGCTTTTGCAAATAAATCTCGTTGCATGTATACCGAAGTTTACATATCGTGTTTGCTTATGTTCTATATATTAAATTTTATTATATATATGATTCTCATTATTTGTTAAGTGTTTTAGTAGGAAGCCATGGCGTGCACTTCGCATGAAAGCTCGCTTATGCGCTAAATATTAAAAATTAAGCAATATTCTTATAAATGCTAATATAAGGTATGCATCTCGGATTTAATTTCGTATTTGGGATTTTGTGTTGTTTTCCGCTGTTTATGGGTGCCTCATCGTATAGATGAGATGTACATTTTGTTTTTTGTTGTTGTTTTGTGTATGGGGAAAAAATTCCCGATCAAACCGTGCAGGGGAGATGCTGCCGAAAATTTCCATAAATCCGGGTGTTAGAAAAAATTTCAAATCCTAAAATTTTATAACTTATTTTGTTCTAATAAGTTGTAATAAAGAATAATTTGAATAGAAACAAATATTCAGAAAATATAACATCTTCCCTTCGCTTGTTGATGCGTTTAGTTTTCCCTTAACCTGTCGTTACCTTTTGCTTATCATTCGATTGGTTCGTGCTTGAGTTATCCAATCTTATCTTTGAACTCTTCCTTATGTCTGGCATCGACCAATTTACGAACAAGTTGAATTTTGAAAAGAAATATTTGAGAATGTGGTTCCAAAATTTTGAAATCGATTTCTAATATTTTAGAATTGATATTTCAGGATTTTTTTTGTGAAATGCATATACAAATCAGAATAGCGCATCGGAAGCGTGAAATATTTTCATGTAAAACTGTTTCAAGAGATTCTGTGAATATTTTGAATAATGTGACATTTCCAAACGAGATTTAAATAGTTGAAAACGAAGTTAATAGAATCCTATATGTTATGCAAATGATTTTGGAAATGAATTTGAAAAGGAAAGTATGTGATTTTATTAATCTCTTGAGAAATATTATGTGAAATCATTGTAAAGCTTGTTTCAAGAATATTTCGATAATGTTTGAAATTATTATGGAAATTCAATATGACTTGAGAATTGAAATGGTTTATAAAGCGATTTATAAATATAGAAAATTCGACGATTTGAATCCCAAGATTTTGAAATGTTGAAAGAACAAAGTAATAGTCGATTTGGAAATTAATATTTCGAAATGATTTATAACTTCGGGATATGTAATGAAATGATTTGTTACCAAGATTCGAGAAACCCGTGACTAAAGAAAGGTATATACTTTCGGTGTCCGATGTCTGGATGTTAATCGGGAGAAACTTAGCTTATGTTCGTGAATAAAGTATATACGGTGCCCGATGTCTGGATGAAAACCGGGATATATACTTTGCGCTCTGTTCGGTGTTCGATGTCTAGATGTTAGCCGGGAGATACTTAGCGTTATATCGATACGTGCATAGGCCGTGCCTCGTGGCCTTGTCATTGGGTAAAACCTCTCAAGTTGAGACATAAATGTTTTATGTCCTTTATTGTGAATATTTAAAATTTTCGAAACGATTTTGGTTTTAAAATTCCGAAGCGAGAAAAATTCGGTATGAAAAGAAATGTGGTATTTCAAATGATTTGGAAATGAAAATTGGGATTCTAAGTCGAACAAATGATAACATGCTTTGATTTTCAAAGTTTAAATTCTATTGTAATTATGTTTTAAAATCTAAATTGGTATGGTAAGTACTTTGTTTTGGATGCTTGTATGATTCTTCCAATTTCTCCTTTTCGAAGACGAAAAGCCTTAATAGGGAAGATTGTAACGAACCAAGATTTTTACGTTTTAAAATATGAAGTTTACGTTAATTGATATTTGGGAAGTCATATTTAATTGTAATTTGAAATTTTTGTTTATTCAACTTGTGTTTGAATAAATTTTGTATGTGTAATTTAAATTTTAATAGGCGAATTAGAATTGTTTGTTAAACTTAACGAGAGTTGTATTTTAAAATTTAGCGGAATCTATTATTTGAGAAATTATAAATGTCAAATTTGTTTAAATTTTAACTTGAGATTTTATTTTAATTTATGTGGATCTAATTTATTTTATACGTGTTTAAAATTGTGTTTTGGAATTTAACTTATACTAAGAAATTATTTATAATTTTAGGTTTAGTCTATTTTAAACTTGGTTTTGAATTAGTTTTTACACGTGTAATTTTAGAAATTGAATATTTAATCTAGTTGTTTTAAATATTTGTAAACTTTGATTTTATTTTTACTTGATAAGTTATAAACTAATTCATTTTATTTGTTTTGATTTTTATTTAAGCTTGAGAATTATTTAATTTAATTAGATTTAATTTTTTTTAGAACAACATGGGTACTTAGTTACAATAAAACAAAGTACAAAAAGTTTGAGTTGGCACAAATACATAACACCACCCGAACAAATACTATACACAACTACAAAAGCCAACTCAAACCATCAAAATACACATACAAAGTCACGCCATGAAAATAAAAGCAAAAGGAAACAAGACAAACAACATGGCTGAACTCAAAGAACCCACTTCAACACAACCCATATATTCAAGCTTGAACAGGCCCACCGCTCCACATCAACAAATACAAAGTACAACCGCTAGCAAAAGGAAGCCGCACACACAGGAGCTCTATCAAAGAAACACAAAAGCTCAATGCAAATCCACTTCAACAACCCCAAACAAACACAACCAGTCCACAAGGCATCCCTGAAAATAAGCTAAACAAAGGACCAAGCTCAGCAAACAACAAAATTTGCAAACTCGAAACCCAGAAAAGAAACTTACTTTTTAGTTATACCACCCCTAATGACTCGACCTGTCACGCCACTCTCTTCCTTAGTTTTTCTTTTTTGTTTTCGATCTCGTCTGATATTGGGACATCAATTTAACCCATTCGGGGTTTGTCTCAACAAGTGGTTCATCATTTATCATCATACTACTCCCTTTAACTTGCTGTATTTATACTTTACTTTCCTCTTCTTGAAACTACTCGAGGAACTATCTGAATCCCCCATCAAATAATCCTTACTTGGAGCACCATCACTGTCTTGAATCTCACTACACTCTCCGGCTTCTACCATATTTAGAACCCCATATTCGTTATCACCATTTTTGATATTTATGTTCTGCTCAAAAGCATGCTTATTGTTTTCCTGCAAGTGTACTTTAGATGAAGTTGACATATTCAAAGGGATCCTAATATCTTCCCCACTACTTTGAAATAATTCCCTTTTATCATTATGAGCCAAGTCCTTTTTAGTTTCATCATCTCTTTCCTGCATGTTCACACTATTGTCTTCAAGACCTATAAAAGGTTCCAGCATTATTAACATCACTCTTTTGATTAAAATCTGATCACCATTTAATTGATCTTTCACTTCAGATACTTCTGAATTCCTAGACTACTTCCTAAGATTACTGTGTAAATTACTAGCAAAACCATCAATACTTGTCTTCTGTGGTGTTCCTTGTAAAACAGCATCATCATCCATATGTTTATCTGGACTATCTATAGTTTCATCTATATCCATCCCACTAGATAAATTAGCATTATTCTTGGGAACCCAAATCTTAGAGGCCTTACAAAAATCAGTAGAATGACCAAAAACACGACAGTTTAAAATTGCAGTTGGAACTCACTCATACTGAACCTTTTACCAAACAATGACACCACTTTTACATTGAATTGGTATCATTTCAAGAAACTTAAAGTCAGATTTAACCTCTATCAGGACTTTAGCAAATGAAATACGACTTATACTTTCTGTAACATTGTCTAGTCTTATAGGATTACCCAAAGTGGAAGCGATTCTACTTATAGATTCAACTGTCCAGAAGTCTAAATCTAAATTGGGGAGTTTAATCCAAATAGGGATAGAATTGAGCAGTTCACGATTCAATTTCATTCCACGTTGCCACTTTTTTATTAAAAAATCAGTTTTTTGTTGTAATAATATGGCCCAGAAGCTAAAATTTTATCACAATCTTCAACTAAGTCGCACTTAATTATAAAAACCCCATTATCTCTAGAAAAAAAAGATGATAACCATCTTTTAAATTCTAGGATCTATCTATGTAGCCTTTCAAATAGTTGTAATAAAGCTTACTTCCGTACACATAGAAGACAATGGAATTAAACCACTTTTCTCTAGCTTGATTGGCCAGATTATCACTAATTACAGCGATCCTAAGATTATCCTGGATTTTAGGCTCATAGAAATTTAACTGAATCGCATTCTGATGTAAATTACTTTCTTTAACTACCTCAATCTAGGATTTAGATTGTACGAAATTAGTCATATTATTACCTGTCTGATCTTTCGAGACAAAATCTGGAAAATCGTGCTTAGAGTTTAGATCTGGACTTCTTATTACATCTCGATTTGAATTGGAATGCAATCGATTTGCATGTGTTTGAGAAAGATCCAAATCTAGAGGGATTGCTGATTTATAATCGGAATAAAAAATGAGATCTTTCTTATTGCGAGAATTGGGGAAAAGTTGAGAAGCAGTCGCCATTATTTCTCTTTTCCGTCGTTTTCGAGTTCGCAACCTCTCAAAACTTCGTTCGTCTAATTTAATTAGATTTAAATTTGGTTTTAAAATTTTATTTCAGTTAGTATTTGTAATTTTTGGTTGTATATACTAGTATGGTATTGTATACTAGTAATTTAACAGTATGCACTCTTGAATTTTTTTGTTTGTATTTGATATGTGATTTTAATTTGAAATCTAATCTATTTTATTTTGGTTTTAAATCAAAATTTGTAAGTAGAAATAATTTTTCTTTTATATTCGATTTAAATATTTTGTTAAATTAAATATTAGTCATGTTTTAAATATTGTTAGAGGATTATAAATTTGATTTTTCAATTTAACTTGAGAATTTATTTTATTTTATTTTTATTTAAATTTGAATTTTGGCTTAAAAATTAATTTAAGTTTGAAGTTGAACTATAATAAATGCCCATTTTTGTTTGTATATACTTGGTATTATAAATGGCATCTATACTTGAAATTTTATATTAGTTTAATTGTTTTACACTTGTCATTCTTGGTTGAAAATTGATGACACTTGTTTATGATGTGTGCTGGAAAATGAGCACCTGTCCCTTTGTTTACCGTGTCGCGTTCTTGCTTCCTCTACACCGCCCCGTTCATTTCTTACACCAGCCAATATTTCCCCAAATCGAATTTTCCCAATCCATTAAAATGGCTTCCACCGAACGGATTTGGTCCGCCTCCTTCCCCTTTGTTGCCAAGCCTACATCACTCCTCCAAATCAGCGCAACCACAACTACAACGCCTCAGGCCAAAAACTTCTCCACAGCCTTCACCTGTCTCGCCAACATCTAAACCTCCGCCAACACCTAGCCTAAAGCCGCCAACCCTGAAGCGGCTACCACCACCAGTGCTCTGCCGCAAGCAACCACTGCTATCGAACCACCCTTGCCTTTTGAAACCGTAGATCACCTGAAGCCTCGTTTTGGGTTCATACGTCGCCTCTCCATCCATTTTAGCCTGACCTTTTGTTTTGTCATCTCTGGTGTGTTGTCACCAAAGACCAGGACCCTGGAGCGCAGTCTTCCTCCGCGTCTCGGCGACATTTGGCCATTGAGTGTTCCTTTTTGGTTTCTTTACCTCGCATATATACATCTTTGCATATACAAGGAGTTTTGTGTTGATTGTGATCTTGGGTTGAACTAGTTAGGTGATCCGATTGTTGCATGGATATGTGTCATGCGATATTGTTACAGCCTGAGTCGAAGCCGTTTGTGCGTCAGTCACCACTAGGAAAGCACGATAGTAGGTAAGTTTATCTTACGATTAGCTACGTGTTCAAGTATCTTAACTTCAACAAATACTGATCATAAAATAGTAACTTGGATGATTTTGTTGACTGCGTGTTGCTGATTGTATTGTTAGCCTTCTACCCATTTTCTTGCTTTTGCACTGTGCTTTGTAGACATAGCAACCTCTTGGCATGCATATGTTGTTATAAACCAACCCGATTCATGTTAGACATTATGGATCATTGCCTTGGCCTCATTTCGACTTGTCTATGTTGTATAGTACTTGCCTGTTACAATCTCCTTTTCCTTTGTAAGTTGCATAAATATGCATTGACATTAAGGCAATATATGTCCTACTATTAACATGAAATTGCCTTGTAGTGCTATGCATGAAGTTGGTATTAATCCTAGGCTTTTCACTTGAGTATGTAGTTGCTGTAATAGGATTTGGATCATAATATGACTACATTAGTTGTTAAACTGAGCATGCCCTTGCTGAGCTTTGCATCCTTGAACGCATTTGGTTGTTGATTGTGTACCATATTTATGTTATGATTATGGAAGTAAGAAACAGAAATAGTCATGTTATATACCCCGTCTTTTAGTGTTTTCACGCCCTTCTTTTGTTGCTTTAAATCCCAATTTGGAAAACTGGTGTGTTCATTGATATTGTACATGCGGGTGTAGTGAAGTTAGCACCAATTGTTGGGGAACGCATGGCATGCATGCGCCGGAAACCATATGAAGTGCAAATAATTAAAAACGGAAATATCATGCTATTGAAATTATTGTGGCATATGTAAATTTTGCACCACCGTTTTAATATGAATACATAAGCCTCAACCTTGCTAAATAACCATTTTTTTAGTGCTGGTACTGTTTAGTGTCTTTCGCTGTGTACATTTTTTTTTTTTTGCAGTGTTCCATGACTAGAACCTGAAGTGTATATTTTAGACCCCATGTTATATAGATACTCAGTTTATTAATCATGATGATAGTAGTGTTAGCAGTTCAATCTAATGCATTTAAGTTCTCCTTTGTTCACTCAATATAGCATAACATTTGCAGCAGATTATCTTTGTTCATTTCTAACAGACTGTACCATGTTGCCCTACCGCGCTGTGTAAAACTTGAACCCCTTGTCAATGAAATTTGTACATGATAACTATATAATGTGTGTAGCGTATTTATATAAATGCGTGTATACGTGTATTGATGCACGTATATACATCTATGGTTATATACAAGAAGTATTTGACCATTATGCTTAAATTTCCATATCCTGTAGCCAACCATATAATTTGCATATGGAATATTAATAACTTGATAGGATTAACCCTTATATTTCAGTTTTTATTGAAATTAATTTACTTGAGCTATGATTAATCCTGACTCGAGTGTTCTATGTTTTTGCATGGAACGCTCGGGTCAGATACGAGTGTTGTAGATTTTAGAGATGTCTACTATCGAAGCCTGAAGCACGTGAAGACGCGCTCATTTGGTTCGTTTTCTGTTTGTTTGATTTAAATTTATGTGTATGTATGTATAGAAAAAAAATCTTCTGTAGTAAAATTCTAAATTTATATAACTCTGATAAATTTCATGTATAAAATTTCATTTGTAAGAAATGTCGTCTTCTGTTATGTGATTCTTTGTGTATATTCCATTGAAACCCTGTAAGCTAATAACAATTCGCCATTTTGAGCATTATGAGTCGGTTTAATTACCGATTCGAGACGTAAAAAATAAAAATAATAATTGCCAGCCGTTACAGGCCCCGAAGCTTTAACATGCCATAGCCCGCACTCTACGGAGGGAAGACTAACCCTTGTGGATTTCTGAACTGCTACGAGTGGTACATGTGACTCCAGTCAGGCCACTGATGTAGTTAAGTGCAAATGCTTCCCGGTTTTCTTGGAAGGCACGACTTTGCTTTGGTTCACCCGTCTCCCGGCCAATTCCATCTCCACCCTTGACCAACTTGCTGCTGAAATGGTCAGACTGTTCATAATGCACGTGTCTACATCGAAAAACACTATCACTCTCTCCAACCTCTACCAAGGCCCGATAGAAATCCTCAAAAGCTACCTCGAGCTTTTCAACACCGCCCTCGTTGAGGTACATGATCCTAAACCTCGCACGTTCATCTCACTAAAGGCATCCTTCCTAGTTCCGAGTTTGGAGCTTGGATAGACATAAAGCAACCTAGGATTCTAGAAGATTTCTATGAGAAGGTCGGACAATTCCTTTGTCAAGAGGAGGCATGTCGCAACCGGGATGCCTAAGGCAGCCACCCCAATAACCCACACACTTGCACTACCGAAGACACCGTCAAGGAAAAGCAAGTGGAGAATCTTTCGACAAGGGTAAGGGGGTGACCCCTTTCAAGCCAAAGCAGAACACGAGCAACCCAGCAGTCACAACAACAATCAAGCTTCTGGTGATATCAAGAAGCACGACTGCTACCCCCATTACAGGAACACTCCACTCAACCGAGAGTTAGAGGCCATCTACCAAGAGGCCTGTAACACTCTACAGTACCAGAAGCCGAATACTAAGGAATCTACCGATCGCAAGAAGAACTCGGCAAATATTGCAGATTTCACGATATGTTTGGGAAAAACACTAATGATTGACGCCACCTCAGGGATGCAATCGAATAACTCATCTATGAGAAATGACTGGAACAATATGTTCAGAATCCTACTCCTCTCGAAGCAGCCACGGGCCCTTCGACACCCTCCCTCCATCTAATGCGGCCCCAAGGCCGTCCGATCAAAGACCACGTGACATCGTGATCAACACTATCTACGGCGGACCCCACCCCACAAATGAAAGCTTCCGAAAGACGGAGGAATATACTAACTCCATTTAGCATGCCAGCTACGGAGCTTGCTCCTCCTTGGACGAATAGGTCCCCGCAAAGCTCCAAAAGACAATGCGAGACGATTTCGTCATCTGCGAGAGAGAGAGTCTACTGGAATTAAGATCCCAACCATAGACCCTCTCATCATTTCTGCTCAGATAGGCCCTGCTTTTGTTCGAAGTATCCACATCAACCCAGGAAGCTCGGTCAACATTATCTTCAAGGCGGCCTACAATTAGATGAGACTAGAGGACAAAGACTTGAAACCCTGCCATCCCATGATCCACGCTCCAACGGTTCTTCCAATCAACCCGTGGGCATGTTCGACCTATTAGTTGAACTTGGAAACGGGGATCGGAGCCGGGTCTAAATCCGCACCTTTGTGGTCATCGGCGTCATCTCTCCCTGCAATCTTCTTTGGCCGTCCATTCCTTGCAGAATTTCGGGTCTGCATGTCACCATGGTTCCTTATGAAATTTCCGACGGAGAATGGGATCGGCACAGTCAAGGGTGATCAAGCAACTGTGAGAGGCTGCTATCTCGCCAAATGGAAGTATGTCGTCAACAAGGTGGAAGGCAAGACAATGCCTTCACCTTCCTACGCCAAGACAGCCTCCACATAGAAATAAAAGGTGTCTGAATCCTGGCACAGATGCCACTACCGTCTTTCTGACGATCTCGATCCAAGGGAAGACGAAGAGCCCTACTTCCAAAGGGCTACCCCGGTAGAACCAACGGTGGATGTTCCGATCAACCCCGCCGACCTGACAAAGGTCTTATAAGTCAGATCACAACTCGAATCTGTAATAAAAGAAGAGCTCGTAGACTCCTTAAGGGTCAACCTCAATATATTTGCTTGGACCTACTCAGATATGTGCGACATCGACCTAAGAATTGCTTGCTACATGCTCAGTATTAACCCAAAGCATCTTCCAGTCAAACAGAAGCGTCGAATCTTGGGAACTGAAAGATAAACTACACTTAAAGAGGAGGTGGATAGGCTATTTGATAATGGCTTTATCAGCGACACCCTCTACTCTGAATGGGTCTCCAACCCAGTTTTGGTCAAGAAAGCAAATGGCAAGTTGCGAACGTGTGTCGACTACTCAGGCTTGAACAAAGCCTTCCCAAAGGACAACTTCCCACTTCCGAAGATCGATCAGCTTTTTAATTCAACTGCCGTCTACAAGCTTCCCTTTTTCATGGATGCATACTCGGGCTACAATCAAATTTCCACATACTTTCCAGACCAGGATTACACTTCATTCATAACTGACCTTGGCTTTACTGCTATTTTGTCATGCCTTTCGATTTCAAGAATGTCGGAGCCACCTATCAGCGACTGGTCAACCGCATGTTCAAGGACCAGATCGGGAGATTCATAAAGGTTTACGTGGACGATATGCTCATGAAAACAAGGGTATCCAACGACCACATTAACGACCTCGTCGAAATTTTCGGTGTCATCCATAAATATAGCATGAAACTTAATCCCTTGAACTGCTCTTTGGGCATAGCATTGGGAAAATTCCTGGGTTTCATTGTCAATTCACGAGGCATCGAAGCCAATCCATAAAAAAACTAAGATATTCGGGACATCCAAGCCCCTCGGAGTATCAAGGATGTTTAAAGTTCAAACGGAAAGTGGTCGCCCTAAGTCGATTTATTTCTAAAGCAACTGATAAATGCATCCTCTTTTTTGACTTACTTAGAAAAGGAAATCGCAACTTCACATGGACACTGAATGCGTTGACGTGTTCCAGTAACTCTTGAATCACTTAGAGTGACCACCTATCTTGTCCAGACCTATGGTTCACAAAGACTTATACCTCTATTTGGTTGTTTTTGTGCAGGCAATTAGCCCGAAGGTTGTGTGCATCGAAGATTGTGTCTAGTGACATGTTTACTACCTCAGCAAGAGGTTGAAAAAAGCAGAAAAGAATTACTCGAAACTTGAGAAGCTTGCTTTCTACCTATTGATCTCTTCCCGGAAGCTATGGCCCTACTTTCAGTACCATCCAATCAAAGTCCACACTAACTAGCCATTACGACAGGTCCCTCAACAACCTGAGGTGTGCGGGCGACTTTTGAAGTGGAACATAAAACCGAGTAAATTTGAGATTCCCTTCATCCCTCGCCGATCTATCCCCGGATAAGCCCTTGCGGACTTCATAGCAGAATTCACCATTCCCGAAGAACCTCCTACGGAAGACAACGAGCCTCCGAACATTCAATTGAAGCCACTCGTGTGGGTCATCTAACAGTCAGTGTTCTGGCATCATTGTCATACTCGTTACTCCTAGGGAATGCTCGATTTGTTATGCTTTGAGCCTAGACTTCCCTACCACCAACAACGATGCAGAATAAAAAGCCTTGATTGTCGGACTCTGAATTGCAATCGAACTTAACATCAAGGCTCTTTAGATTTACTTCGACTCACAACTCATCGTACGCCAGGTGCAGGGAGAATACCAAGCTAAGAGGGCACGACTTGCTCCCTACCTTGCTCAGGTCCGCGATCTTCTTACCAAATTAAACCACTACATCATTACGCTTGTATAAGTTTGAATTGCACTTGGACCTTGAGGGATCAATGAGAGAAAATTAGAGAATCCAATCAAAAAATGAACGGATTTGATTATGGTTGAAATTCAGTGGAGTATAGTTAATAATTTCTTATGAAATAAAAGAGAAGAGAAAGAGAACTTTTAGGATGATGAAGACAATATATATGGTTTGCTACAAAAGCCTAGTATTTATAGAAATCAGAGGGCGTCTACTCATGATGACATATATCAAATAGGCACTCCTTTTAAATTTTGAATTTTGAAAAACTGCTAGTATGTCGACATAAATTGGTAGATATGTCGATATATCCTAGCTAAAGTTTATTTTTTTCCAACTTAAATTATTTTGAAAAATAACTTTCCTTATAAAGTAATATAAAACTTTATAAACTTATTTAAACATAGTTTATACATATTTCTATCATGATGAAACATAATAAATCTTTACAAAATAGTTTTAAACTGTATAATATAAAGTATAAAATATAATGAAAATACAATATATAAAACTGTTTAAATCGAAATGAAAGGAAAATTGTCAAAACAATAAAAACATAAGCATTTATTTATAAAATCAAAGTAAAAAAGAAATAAAAATTTCAAAATCAAAAGGGATATTTCTTGAAGTCGTGTTATTATGAAAATAGGAATATCTTGAATATCATTTGGAATCCATTAAAATCATTCAAAAAATTATTTAAAAGCCATTTTGAAGAAAGATTAAGTGCCACTAGAATTTTAACAATTATTCTAAGTTTTTATACT
This sequence comes from Allium sativum, assembly GCA_030737875.1. Taxonomy (NCBI): domain Eukaryota; kingdom Viridiplantae; phylum Streptophyta; class Magnoliopsida; order Asparagales; family Amaryllidaceae; genus Allium; species Allium sativum. Next base: position 737,939,841 of record CM060922.1, read on the forward strand.
CATTTGGAATATCCTAAAATCTTGAGCACTTCAATACTCATGAATCTTCAATGTATAACTCTTGAATCTTGAAATCAGCATCATCATCTTGAATCTACACTTGATATCGACATCAACTTGATTCTACTTTTAATACTGTACGTCTTCACCATCAATACTCATTGATTTTCTGCATTAATGCTCGTAGATTACATGGATTATCATTCTGGCACTCGCCTTGGGCAGGTAATGGTTTGTTGTTAAGTGATATAGTGGATTATAATTTGAGAAGGAACAGTGGTATTTCAGAGTCCGCAGTTGTTGATGATATGATTCATGATGGTGAATTAGTATTGCCTTATTGTAGCTCAGCTTTGTTAAGAAGGTTATGGATGGAGATTACTTCCAATTTCAAGTCTCGTAATGAAATCATTACATGGATGGGTAAAAGTCACTCTATTAGCCATGTACATGATCTGTTAAGTGGAGATAAGCCCCGCTTTCCTGGGCATAAAAGAATTTGGAGTTTAATGAGTAATGCAAAAAAAAAAAACTTGCTATGGAAAATTATGTCCAATGTTGTCATTACGAAAGACAAGTTGTTCAAGATGTGGATTATACCTGATGATTTATGTGACTTCTGTAGTGTGAATACTGAATGCAATACACATTTTTTTTTTCTCCTTTGTATTCCAGTTATGGAAGCGTATTCTTTATTCAAGAAAATTTCATTTTCCTTCAAATGTCAGTAGGGATGAATGGATCATCCTTTTCAAAGCGACTAGATGGAAGACAAGTAGGAGTTTGTTGCTGTTAAGGGTTTTAAAGACATTTGTGTTTGAAATTTAGATGGAAAGAAATAGAAGAGTTTTTACTACTTCAATGTTAAATGCAGATCATTTATTTACAGTGATTCACAATGCAATTTTAAAGAAAATGACCTCTGGATGATTGTTTGATGAAGATTTTGAACCTCTAAAGTGATGAGTTGATACAAGTCCTTGTTATGAAGTTACAGTGTGAACTGTTTGTTATTTTTTGTATAACAACATCGAGTTTTTTTGTATAATCATGTATATCTTATTGTTTTTTTCTCGATGTTGTTATTGTTATTTGTGTTGTATAGTTTTGTTGTATTGTTATTCCTGTATGTACATGTGATAAACATGGTAATCCTGTATGTGAATAAATTTTAGTTTGCCTTTCAAAAAATAATATTATTATTCATGGGTTATGTTATTCCTTCGGCTGTTGTCATCAAAACCATTACTTGTGGTCCAAACAGTCTCTACATTTTTGATGATGACAACCTGTTTTGTAAAATCTAACTTAACTCGCTCAATCCTAAAACTTCCCCTTAATATATGATGATCTAACATATCTTATGTTTCTCCCCCTTTTCATCAACAAAAGCTAATAATTCTAGTCCTAGTTCTAACTTTAACCTAAACATTGACTATACTACCTACTGAATCAAAGAACAACTTAAATACTAAGTTATACAGTAGCTTATTTACTAACTGGTATACTTACTTCTTCTGAATAACATATAATAATAATAAGGGAGACAATTATATAAACAAAAATTCAAACATGAATAGTCCATTCAAATCAATATGTCAAACAAATCAAGTTATTTACAAATTGTTCAAACATATCAAACCATACAATCAATCCAAATCAAACTATTTCAAATCAATCCCATCAAATTCAAATACAGCAAAATAACTTAAGTATTTTTTAAGACAAACCTATTGATTAAATATTTGTTAGCACTTTAATCCAAGTGTCTTCTCCCAAGAGTTCTCATTGTCTTTTTTAAAGTGCACTCGGGATTATTTGTTGGTTTTCCTTTAATTAGCACTACACCATAAATGTAATTTAGCTACGGCTAAAAGCCGTTTCTAACGAAATTTGATTGACTCTTATTCATAGCTAAAAATGGCGTCTTTAATAATTAAATACAGATATAAACCATGCCTAATTTCCTCAACAGATACAACATACAAACGTATCTACCCAATCCGTTAGTTACGGTTCGGAACTATAACTAATTGTTCTGCTGCCCATACTTATTAGATACAACTTATGTCCTTTTAGATACGACTCAAAGCTGTAATTAGTTGAATAACAAGGCTTTTATATGTACCTAATGCACCAATTTACCTAGACCTAATTAGACATAATCTAATTATCATACAAATAGCGGTTACAATACCACAAATATAATCATTCTGAGACATATCTAACGATAATACTATAATACATGATTAAGAGCAGTAAAAATTCTTATTTAACAAATAATCAAGAAAAATAAAACATCTTATTTAACACATAATCAAGAAAAATAATACATCTTATTTAAGCACATATTATAAAAAGGAAAATGGTTTTCCCACACTACTCAATAGCTTCATATAACTCACAACAATACGTCTGTTTAAATTAACACCTTTTAATAACCCACGAGTTCCAACAACAAGAAGATCAGCTTGTTTTTGTTCTACTGCCTCACAAATAACCTCCTTTGTATTGCATTTGTTATCAAAGTGTTTGCTTGCACTTGTCGGTATCAGCGAAAACATAAATATACCATCAATTTCCCATACTATTTTTGATATTTGAGTTACAAACAGGTTCATATTCACAAGCCACAAGTCCAAAAATGTACCTGTACAAGTCAGTGAACAAGGCTGAAAAAATGAAGTGCACACAAACATGCAAGGTTCAACCAGTCCGTGCATTATTCATGGCATGGCAAAACAGACAGTCCAAGTCCAAGTACAAAATAAAACTGACAGCAAGACAAAAATCACGGGAAAAAAATGTATACATAACACCATGTAAATGAACTTTGGATCAAAATTGTCAAGTCCAAGTCTGGGTTCATGATTATCATTCAACACAACATGTGACAGACCAAACAAGTGTATCAATATATATTCAAATATGGGTTCATGATTATCATAATTATCAAGTGAATCATAGTTGTCAGAGTTTATCAAGTATGGGTTCATGATAAGTATAGTATATGAGCATATTGTACCAATTACCAAGTGCACCATATAAATACCAAGTGATACCAAGTGTATCATAGTCTGGGTTCATGAATATCATAGTCTAGATTCATAGTGTAAACAAGGAGACCAACAGCTATGATACATTATGAATCTAGACTATGATATTATATAAGGGCAACATACCTGCAGTAGTCGTGCTCCCTTTTCAAGAAAGGGGGTGTGTGTGTGTATATATATATATAAGAGTGAGAAGTCATTTGAAATGAAAAAACATAAGACAAAAACAAAAAAATATAGTTTTTAGAACTTTCTAGTTGTATGTTGATCTACATACCTAGGGTATGTCGACATATACCCCTCAGAAATTAAAAGCTACTCTTTTTTTTATTGCCAGAAATTTCATTACTTTGAACTTAAATGAGAAGATAAATTAATACAATAGGCATTACAAGTTCATATAAAATTAGAAAGATACAAAAGATGATGATGATAAAGAGAATCCAACTTGTTAGAAATTTTATTCAGTTTCCTTACCAATGGACCTCTTAAGTGTCTTTTGGTTTTTGGAAATCTTTTTTCAATTCTAAGATCTTTATTTGTCGGATGAGCCAGAAAATCAATGCTTTCTAAAGAGGTTTCTTCTTCCTCATGTTCTCCTTCTCCTTCAGTCTCCATTCTTTCTCCTTCTTCCTCCTTTTGTATTTATACTTCGTCTTCTAGTGCAAGCCTTTCTTCCTCTACGATAAGAGTTTCATAAGGTTCAAAAATGAAAGGAATTTTCATAAGAGAGATTGTCTTATGTAAAAAAATAATCGAAAGACAAATCAATTTCGTTTAAAATCAACTACATATAATTTAAAAAACCATTAAGATAAAATCTATGAAAAAGAACGTTTTCATGGTTTGAAAGATTTTTGGATAAAATCCAACTAAATTTACTTTATGTCTGATTTATGTCTTATTGATAGTAAATGAAAATGAGAGCTTTGCACACTTTCAAAGTTGGATTATTGAAATTTTCCGATCTTGTAGTGATAATGTGTTGTAAAACACATAGATTTTTGCTTTTGGTCAAAAATTTCTATTTTGAAATTCAAAATCATCATCTCCTTCAAAAGTATAATGAGTCTCTCAGGTTGTTCAATAATTTTAAAAGAAGAAAGGTTTGTACTGGTGGATTTTCATCCAAGTATGTGACCCAAAACATCACAATCCAAAACTATCAGCATTCCTTTGATATTACTCCATATTTATCGTTCCTTTTCCTCATCAACCTTTCCTTTTAAATTTTCATAAAACATTTTCACCAAATGAGGATAATTAAAATATTTTAAGTAACTCCAATACGGCTAAGAACATTATTTGTGGAACAAAGGGAATCAGTCTTGTAAGTAGGAAAAATACTAAAGATTGCTAATTTTTCCATATAAACTCTTCCAAAGATCGTATAGCCTATGTAAGATTGCATTGCTTCCGGATAATTTTAGAGATAATTTTTGATAGTTCTTGATAATCTCATGAGGTTGGAGCACTTGAGGAAGCAACTGGAGTAGTCTTTTTGGAATATTAGAGTATGAAGATTGTTTGAAATTTGAGAATGAAGGGTATCAAATAGATATGGAAGAGTTGGTTTTCCGATTAAAAGAGGTCTTGTAATGACACAGCAGTTAGCGAAAAGATGGAGGAACATTCAAATTTTGAATTTAATTCAAATATTTCGACATATGCACATGGATATGTCGAGTATATGTTGAAAAGTTATCTTATTATATTTATCTAATTTACAGTATATTTGTGTGTATATATATATATACATATATATCCAAAAATGAGTTTTAAACAATATTCAACTTTTTTTAATTTTCGCGTGGAACCTAAGAAGTCACTCAAGACAAAGCTTATCAGTCCTAGTAAATCCCGTGAGTGGTATATAACCGGCTTTCAACATCTTCGCACCACTGAGATAGTCACCCAAGGAATTGGTAGCGGCGGGCTTTGAACCTGAGATCTTGCCCATCAAAATTCAATTCCACCCTAATCCAACTCGGATAGAGTGTCGGTTACAAATTTTAACTCTTTGACTTTTTAGACAATATTTAACTCTTTGACTTTTTAGATATTACATTTTTATGTGGGTGCGTTTGATACAGGTCCCTGTTAAGGTTTTAAATTAGGTTCAGGTATGGTCATAAACTTATTGTAAATTTAGTCCCTATTTTTCGAAAATTCAGTAAAAAGGAAAAATATAAAAAAATCACATAAATTCATATTTAAATAAAACACGTAAACTTTAAAAAAATCAAATCGAAAAACCATCATAAAACATGTCAAAAAAAAAAAAAAAAAACGAAACAACAGTTAAATGCATGATTGTATGCACGTATTTGTATTTTCTTGCATACGTCCGTGCAAGTACTCCAATCAGGCATCTGTGCTGTTTTTCTTGCATTCATGCATGCAAGTAAAGCAGTATTCTTGCACATAAGTGTGCAAAAATTCACATGCATGCAAATCAGTTGTACATTCAGGTTTGCAATAAAAACAGAAAAGTTGCACGCATGCATGCAACAATTTGCAGGCAAAATTCAGTTAAGTTTTACTTCATACAATACATGCATACATGTGTGCAAGCATTTCAAATAGTTGCACACATGTATGCAAGTTTTTGTCCAGATTTTCAATAGAAACAACATATGCAATAGTTGCATACATGTGTGCAATTGTTGATGATAGTTGCATACATGTATGCAACTTTTTTTTATTTGCGTGGACTTCCGAGAATATTTCAAAAATTTATAAATTTTTTATATATATATGACAACTTTTTTTTTGAAGAAAACACTTAGAAGGCGGAAGTTTTGAAAATAGGGGGGCCGCCTGAATGGAAAACATGGGAGTGACGTGGCTTACATTTTGAAATGTTTTAGGGACCTGACGCTTATTTTCACTTTTTATGTTATTATTTTATTAACTAAAAAATTAGATAATTATATTGCCATTTAAAAGTAACCAATTAATTAATTCAAATTTAAGACAATCAAAACAATATAAATCAAAGAAAAGAAAAACTAAAAATTAAAGAAACAAAAAATCAAGGCAACCAAAAAATTAGTTTTAAGTGCGTACCTATGTTAGATCTACTCTAAGCTATGAATTATTGTTAAGCAAATGCTGGTGGTTTTTGTATTTGTATCATTATCGCTTCAAGATATATCTGAATCGTCTAATGTTGCATTATATGCACTTTGTCCATTTTAGGATAAATAAGTATTTAGCGTGTTTCTCTATTTATCTGAATATAAATAGTTTCGTTTCACATGGTCGGGTTTATCACATTTGATGTCGTCTGACTTTCGCTTCCATTTCTTGAACCCTTATAATTATTTATTTTGAAATTATTTATTTTTCTATATTTTAGAAAATTTCTGAAACTCTATGCCATGAGTGTTATTTCTTCATCATTATCACTTTTTGAATAAGCTTTTTCGTTATTGCATTGAAGACTATTGATTTCTTCTTAATTGCTTTCCTTTCTCTTCTACCCTGCATTTGTGCTTCAAAAGACATTAAATTTATTAGACGGTTTGGTTAAAGTCCACGTTGAGTTTCAAAATACACAAACTCCCTGTCTTAAAACTTTGTCAATTAGGTCCTCGTTTTCCGAGAATCATCAATAAAATCAAAAGTCAACATAAAAACCGCCAAACTTCAAAACTTTATTCAACATATAATCTTCATATTAATGGAAAAAGTACAAAAAAAATTTCAAAAAAATTTGCGTTTCAGCCGAAATGCAGGAAATCTTGCAATTTTTTGTATAGTTGCAGACATCGCAGCAGTTATAACAAAAATGTTACATGATTTTATGCAATTTTTTCGAATTGTATCAAACCTTCAAATTTCAACGTCTGCACTTAGTCAAATGTCACATTATGCAGAAAAATCATAAAAAAAATATAACATTGCATACAAATGAAATATATATCACATTCGGTAAAACTACAGAAAAAGAAGCAACTAAATCGAAAAAATACAAATATGTCTGCAATTTTTCTATATGCTGAGACATGTCTGCAATAACTTTAGAATAGATGTAGATATGTCTGCATTTATTCACAATAAGTGTAGATATTTCTACACCTATTTTACCCTTTTTATTACTAGCAATACACTATGTGAATAATTGCATATATATATATATATATATATATATGCTCTTATTCACAATAAGTGCAAACATTTCTGTTACTTTTTTTGCATGTAATCTTCCGTTGATGTTTACAATTTTTTTTTCAAGCAGCAACGCAAAAAATCATGGACATAAATTGCTACAAGAACATAGGAACCCTCTTTGGAAATAAACTTAGGGAAGGATCCACATATAAAAGTAAATGTGATAAAGTAAAAGAAAAGAACACATCGGGATTTTTATACTAGTTCAATAATTCTACATCCAGTCCCCCACAAACCCAGTACAGTTTTCCTTTTAAATAGTAAAAGCAATTACAATCTCATTTCAATATCACATGACATTCCCTATAGTTTTCGACCTCTCGGTAAGTCACTTAGTTTTTGGGCTAATAGGAACAACCGATTAAATTCCGAGCAACAATCACACCCATTGGATTTATAGGACTATCATCCTACCCTTATAATATGTTTTTTATTTTCATAGATTTTTACAAGCTCTGATCTTTTGATATTTGATTACAATGCTCATGTAACTCTGAATTGCGCTTAGATCTTAAGAGCTTAATGAGAGAATAATGGAGAATCCAAACAGAAATGATCGGATTTGATTCTAATTGAAATTCGGTAGAGTATGGTTAAGATTTTCTTAAGAAATAAAAAGATGAGAAGGAGAACATAAGAGGATAGATAAAATTTGTTTCAAAAATCATTCTTTTAATAGAAATCAAAGGACACGTTTATTTGCGAAGAGATACATCTAATAGAATCTTCTTCTAAAATTTGAATTTTGAAAAACTAGTTAGTACGTCGACATATGTAGGTTGAAATGTAGATATATCCTAGTTACACTACAACAAAAAAGGTTTTTCATAGCGTTTGAAAAACGCTGTTATTACTATAGCGACATGTTACAACACCATATAACGACATGCTATGTTAGACCTTTATTTTTAAATAGCAGTTACACAAAGGCTATGTAAAATTAAGTTTCTATAGCGTTTAACGTTTGTTAGACCTTTATTTCTAGAGCATTTTATGTTCATGTACTATAGCGTTTATATTTAATTTCTATAACTTTTGTATTTTTTATTATATAGCGTTTGTTTACATAATTATATATCGTTCATGTTATATTTCTATAGCGTTTAATTATATTTCCATAGCATTTACTTAGTCATATAATAAAGTTTTTTTTTCATGATTAGATTCTATAGAGATTGTAAACAACAACGTTTTTAAAACTCTACAATATGGTATATTGATAAATAGGTCTTACTTGCCCTCCTTTCACCTGTTCCACCTATACATTTACCTATTTCTTATATGCAAATATAGATGTAACATATTTTCAGAAACAACGAATATGTAAGTTATAGCAAAATATTTCATACATATCATTCAAACAACTTTCATATACCCAAATTGGTATTTCATACATCATTAAATAACTTTTCACATGTTAAACTTAGCATTTCATACACATTGTTTTCAAATTACTTAAAATACAGTCAAAAGAATGATTTAAACTTGCTTTGATTCTGATAATTCCTCCATAACATAAGCAACATTAGTCATGTTACTGTCAAATAAACAATCAAGGTGTTAGTTCAAAGTAAATACATAGTAGCAACATACCACTGTAAACATGAAAAGATAATTTCATATCATGTTTTATAAGTGAGTGTGTGCTCTACCTTGTTGTTGTTGTTTATAATTTATGCATTCGCCACTAGATTTAGTTACTAAACTTGAGAAACTAAAATTATGAAAGAGCAATATAAAATGAAGACAAGCTCAGGCTAAGAGACTACGTGCTTAACAATGTGAAATATAGTTTTACAGACATATATATAATGGTCATATTACGCAAGCAATACGATGAAAAGTCAGGTGTGACTTACAATAGGATCTTTTTATATGGACTATGCGGAAGTGTATATGATAATCTAACTTATCTTATACAATAGTTATGCAAGTAAATATTATATAATATGAGATATCACGAATAAGTAAATGCAGTAAATAAAAATGACACCAGGGATTTTTATACTGGTTCGAAGCACCATCCTACGTCCAGTCCTAGACTCCTTCTGGAACTCAACTATCAACACCCTCCCTTAAACCCGGAGGAACAGGTTCACAACGCACCCAAGCAACCGAACGGGATTTTCTCTGCCTGAACAACCGAACAGGACTTTCACCAATACAACAAGAGTTTGACTTTGATTGTATTCTTGAATAAAACTGAGTAGCCAACAGTTTGAGTGCACACTTTCTATAATCTTATCCTCAAGTATATAACGTGTGTGTGAAGATTTGAAGGAAGTATATTGCTTATGAATCAAGAGATATGAAATATATTCAAAGATTCAAAAACAATTTGAATGTTTAAGTAAGCTTTTAGAATGCAAGAGAGTATAGAGTTTAAGATTATTAGAAGATTCGCTGATTTGTAAATCATGTTTATGATGTATATATAATGGTTGAAGAGTACTCAAATTTCACAAAGAGTTTCAACGAAGAGAAGCAACCATTTCTATAGAAATGAAGAGGAATCTCTTCACGAAAGATGATGACCTTTCAGAAAATATGGTTGTTACTGTCGGCTCAGTCAATTGGTATAAAAATTACCAGTCAACTGGTAGAAAATATAAGTTGTATATACATTTGAAATATGACTGAAAATAGCTGTTATCGGGTTTCAGTGCCCTACCAGTCGACTGGTCCAAGGCAGAAGCCCCAACAATTGCTGTTTTTAGCCATTACATATATATACATGTGTTTTGTGTATTTATGTTATATAAAATGAGGATAGATTCTAACATTAATCTAACACACACACACACACATGAACTAACTCTTCAATCGATCTTCATTTCTTTGTTGTCGTGAATCAAAAATCTCATGATTCAACATTCTCCCCCTTTTTGATAGATGACAACCTCTTGCAATTGTGTAGAGATATTTGTTTTCTTCCTATGAATGTATGCTTGCATATATTTGCCTCCACCCTGATTATAAAGCTTCTCTGCAATATTTTATGCTATACATATACTTACCATTGTTGCTTCTCTATAACAAAATGTTAGTTATATAATATATGTATATATTCAATACTTTCTCCCCCTTTGTCATCGATTAAAAAGTGTATATAATATGATAAAGCAATAACTGAGCATAGTAAAGAGAATGTAAGAAAATAGTTAAAGAGCACACAACATAGAGATAGTTTTGAAGTACAAACAACCGAATAAATTACGAAGTTCGTAAGAGACTATTTAGTACAAGTCTCTAAAGTTTCATTTAAAAAATACGAAAAGGAGATCATTTAGTACAGATCTTATAATTTAATTTAGTTCAAAATAAAGATAAGCAAACTTACTACCATGATAGTCTTAGATGGTATCAGACTTCGTACTTTCTGATGTTGTCCAATTGATAGATGACATTGGCCTTTTTCCAATTCGTGGCTTGAGAAGAAGAAGAGATAGAACACGAAATTGCATTCCACATATTACCGAGAAATTTATTAATCTTGTCAAATTTCTTTTCCAACTTTCTATCAATTCTCTTAAGTTGAGCCTCAAGAAGTTGATTACATGCTACAACATCAATCGGTTGACGAGTAGTTTGAGACTCATTAGTTAAGCGGATATCTTCCGGATTTTTACGAGCAACACTAAATGATTCCCTATTTTTCCATTCTTCCAAACTCATTATTCTTCGAACCGTGGGTGGTAATTTCATCGTCTTTAAATTCTTACTATCCAGAATTTTTACCTCTAACTTGTTGGATGATGGTTCGGGTATATCTTCATGAGTAAAGATTCGCATGAGATATTCGCCATAGTAGAAGTAAGTTAGAGTCCAAATAGTAAATAATATAAAATGATTCAAGATGGTTTGCATCCAATTGATTTGAGCTTCATCACAAACATTATACAAGGCTCAGAACGTCTTAGCATACACTGAATCAAATGTTCCCGTGCAAGGCAAGATTGTACGAGTTAAGGCATGGTGTAGTAATCTTGCGCTAGGTCTTAGGCTTTTAGTCTAGTGTCATCCGAGTCATCATCAATAAATAAATGACTAAATTCATCACGTACTCCAATATCACAAGATAATTGTTTAAATGGCATTCCATTTGTTGGAGAATTTAGTATATTGCCCATTCTTTCTATGGTAAGAAAAACTGGTTGCCACAGACCAAGCTCCAAGCACAATTATGTGGATTTCTAAGCACCAAATGATCTAAATTTAAGTTCGCTAGAAAGAGATTTACCACAACAATGTTAATCTTTCGATTGTTTTGCTCATAATCCATCAAGGACTCTAGCCTTCCTTTTTGAGCAGATCATTGTAAGCCATGTGATTCAAAATCAGGGAATTTCACAAATACACCTTCGATGAAGTTTAGCTTTTCTGTTTTTCTCCATCTATCTTTTGCAATATCATTATAAAGTCATTTGGAGGTATATATGGATCTATGGGTTTTTCTTGAGAAGGTGAAGCACCTCTTCTTAGTCTCTTACTTGGAAGAGCCATTGATTTTATGAATTAAGGGATAAAAATTTGATTTTTGCTAATGGAGGAAAACTAGTTTTTTTTATTTAAGAAGCTAAGGAGTTAGAAAAGAAAAGGAAAAAAGGTATTGGGAATATAAATGGACATTAGGGTAGCAGTTTGTGCTCCCGAATTTGATTACCAGTCGACTGGTATGGAATCCACCAGTCGATTGGTGGCAGGTAAACTAGTTTTCCAAATTTTCTGTTTGTACTTTATATATATTTATATGTAAACAAATATATATATATATACATATATATATATATCTTTATATGTTTTTAGCACATTTTGTAGTAGAATTATGAATAAAACTTTGTTAACCATTAATTTTATCTTCTATTAATCTCAAGTTATATAATCTTTTTGATTATAGAATTAGTGATATTCATATATATTTTCTTATAATATGTATATATTCTGATTTAATCAAATTTTTTATTATTGAAAATAGCAAGAAATACAGATGATTATCTATTGCATTATCTGTCAATGCAATATAAATTATCTTGAAACAAATAAGAATCAAAAGAAATAACAAAACAATCATATTAGTTCGAATCCAAAAAAAACTGATTTCTTTTTAGGAGATTCTGGTTTAGCTCGCTTGTTATCATTATAATTTTTGTCCCATGAATTAGGACTATACTTAGGTGAAGTGGGGGTGTTTTTCCATGGACTCTAGTATGTAGATGATCCTTCTGGAGTTGTGGACAATGAATGATGATTTGGTTCTAAAATAGATGATCTTCCGCAAGCTTGAATCTTCGTTTGATCAAGAAAACTTAGTCTCTATGAAGTAGTTTTTTGTGTATAATTCACATTGCAATTCAATCTGGTGCTGCTGATAATGATGGATTTCGTCTATCTTATATCATGTAGAAGGTGAGACTGAAAGATTCTTTTTGTTTCTCTTGGCATCTAGAGTGTATCATGTATGATAATCTTGTCGTTTATACTCCAGATTTTTGTTTTGAGTTGAAGACACTAGAATATCAATTGATTCAGAGGAGTTTTTCTCTATTGATTTCGTCGAAGTTGATTTGTTTGAAGAGGATTTGTTTGACATTTTCTGATTTCCTTTGTTTTAATGTAGAAAACTATTTTGGTTTGAAAGGAAAAAGCATTTTAGATATATATATATATAGGTGATAGTTGCATCAAACTAGTAGTTGAAAAATGGGAAATGGATGGTGTTCTTATTTTAAGCCACTAATTTAAAAAAGTTTGTTATTTAATTATAGCTTTAAGTAAAAATAGACTCAACATAATATACTTAACATTATGTAGTATAATATGTTGAACGTGAAAATGAATGTAGCTCTTTTGGTAACTAAACTTAGCTAGAGAACAAGAGCACCGGGTTCAAGTCCTCATGAGCATACAATATTTTAAATTATAAAAACTTTCTTATGAATTTATGTTTAGAAACATACAATAATCATTTTTCTTTTGGAAAAAAGTATTCTAACTTAATTATTAACTAACTTTTTAGAAATAAGAGATAAAATAGATACCGTAATTGCTCATATCACTTTTTGCTAATGATATATTCTTTGGAATTATCTCCAAATATGACAGTTCCTCCTTTAGAGTAAATAATGTTTGTTAACATTTCCTTGTCTTCTGTCTTATGTTTTGAGCAACCACTCGAGTATCCATTTTCCTCTATTTTTGAGTGGGACCTGCAAAAAATATATAATATGTTGGTACCCACTTCCTCTGTTAGTGTAACACCCCGTATTTTCTGTAAACGTTAATGTAACAAATCGAAGTATACTTAATTTTTAAGAGAAGAACTAAGGGAAACGGGTTATGCCATTGCGTTCGTCTCGGAATTCTTCTTGAGATAGAGTCCGAGTTTGCGTGAATCGGACTTCATATGAAGAAGTTATGGCCTTCGGAAATTTCAGCTCAAATTTAAAAATAGCCCAGTTCAAATTCAAAACACAGCCGGGTTGGGCGGGAAATTTCCCGCCCAGGACCTAGGTCGACCAGGGGGTCGACCTGGGGGGCGACCTAGGGGTCGACCTACCTTAGTTCGGCCAGACCAGATCTGCAATGAATTTTTGGCTTGTGTTGTGTCATTAGGGCTACGTGGTATTCCTGATTGGTCTGATGACGATTTTTGATGTGTTGGACGGACTGGTGGCTTCTATGATGATCTAAGGGCTCTAAAACACTCTCTACACCTATAAAAGAATGCCTAGACCTAAGGTTTCTCCACACAATTTCTTTTAGGCGTCTACATGCTGTTTCTCTCTAGCCTCCACCATCAAAATAAATCTTATTCTCCATTAAAACAAGTTATAGTTCTTCTTCAAATTGGAGATTCAAATCAAGTTAAAGCTTCAAGTTGGACCATAGGCATTCCGCTTCAAGCAACGTCACTTGAATCATAGCAAATCGCCTTTAAACCGATCACTGTAAGTTCGGTTATTCCTTAGATTTGAACGTGTAATTGGAATTGTGAAGGTAATGAATCAAAATAAAAAACTATACCAATTTGCAAGTTAATTATCTTTGATTCGTGCTTATGTCAAATCGAAAGTTATCTATGCCTTTGGATCTGATTTACGACTATGACTATGTGACTTTTGCCTAAGACTATGACTATGAGAATTTTGCCTAAGACTATGACTATGAAACTGTTGCCTATGAAGCTATTGCCTATGACTATAACTATGACTATGAGACCTTTGTCTAAGACTATGGCCATGAACTGTCGCCTATGAAATTATTGCATACGACTATGAATCATAACTATGAGACTATTGCCTAGGACATTGGTTAAGAAATTATTGTGATTAGTCGCCCATGACTATTATGGTTAATTGCCTATGACTATTGTAGTTAGTTGCTTATGACTATTCCCATTGTTACAATTAACCGATCATGTTGTACCTTGAACTGGCATTATGTTGGACCAAATCACCTATGCCTATTCCCTTGATTATGTGGATCTCATATTTAGTGTAACAACCCGAAAAATCATGACCAATTTAAAATTTTATTTTAGAAATTTTAAAGGATTTTTAAGTATTTAAAATTATTTATTTTAAATAATAATGATTAAAAATTTATTTTAATTGAAGTTAAAACGAATAAATTTACATTTAATGTAATGAAGGTAAACAAAATCTGTCATAGGAAACATCATTACAAAAACTTTATCTTTAATGAAATGGATAGATTTACAAAATTGTACATGTTATGAAATGAAACATGTTTTTACATTAAACTTTATTTTTAATAAAATGATCATTTCTAAATAAAAATGTATTCACATTGACTTTACATTTTAATGTTAATAAGACATTAAAAAGAATCATTTTCATGTTAAATTATTTTCACATTGGAATTCATATTTCCAATGTAAGAGAATCATTATAAAATGAATTGAAACTAAAGCATGTATTTTATTTGCCATTTGTTACTATAAAAAGAATGGAATAAAAAGAATGTCTTTTTATTGTCACTTGTTTTACAATAATAATAATAAAAAACTTGTTTTACATTAAATTTATATTTTAATGTTAAGAATGTACATAAGAATTGTTCGTATTTAGAAAATAAGCTTTACATTAAAAAGTATATTTTAATGTATTGAATGTACATAAATATTTGTTTGCATTTAGAAAAACAAATTTTACGTTAAATTCATATTTTAATGTTAAGAATGTACATAAACATGAGTTCATGTTAGAAAACTTGTTTTACATTAAAATTTATATTTTAATGTTAAGAATGTACATAATAATTTGTTCATATTAGGAAAAACACATTTCACATTAAATTTACATTTTTAGGTAATATAAAAAGATTATATTCTTATGCAACATTTGTTTAATGTAAAGAAGCTTACAATAAAAGATTATATTTTTAATGTGCAATATGTAATATGATTCATTTAATAATAAAAAAGGGATGCTTGATTGACAAATATGTTAACATTAAAAATGTCTTAGGAACTTTAGTGACATTTATTAATTTATTGATTGAAAATAATGTGTGGGTTATAAATGAAATAAATTCTAACAATATATATATATTAATATATATCTATGTATGTATGTATATATATGTACATATCTTTGGGTGTCCTCTTAAATATTTCCCATGTCAACTCAAATTTAACTTTTAGAAATTCAAAATGTAGACTATATGTTCATTAACAAACAACATTAATCTAGCATTAACCCTTTCCATATTATTCTCTCTCTCTCTCTCTTTCATTGTCATCTACTTTTGAAATTGGAATAATAATAAAAAAAAAGGAATAAATGTGTCATTATAGCGTGTAATCAAAAGGGGATTTAAGGAGGTATTTATAAAACACTATCAAAGCATAAAAACGTATTTATTCGTAATACACATGCATGGTTTCTGGAATAAAAACAAAACTTTGCCCCACTGTCAAATTTGAAACTGCCTTGTTGGTTACATGCTGGAAATGGTTGATATACATACTCGTCAAATAATGGGCTTGCTGAATTTCTTTGCATAATAATAATAAATGTTACAGAAAGATAGATAATTAAAATTGATATGTTTTCCTATTTTGGTTTCATAACTTAAAATTATATATATATATGAGTTGTGATATGTTTAAAAATGGTCTTAATCTACTATAGGTAAAATTTATTTAAATATGGAATACATTCTTGAGTATATAAGTTGTTACATAATAGCTTTATATTAAAAACAAATATACACACTATTTAATAGGAAAGATGTAAATGTTAAATTTGGACGATTTAAAAATATCCAAATATATTAAGGAATAAGGATGTATGGATTTAATTGTAAAATTAGAAGTAAAGTATTATAAAAATGCTTTTGTCCTTTTCCCAAATCTCTAATCCACTAACATAGCCAGCCGCCATCCTTATGGTTCAATGGCCATGAAGCTCCGGTTTTCTTCCACCAATTTCTTCAAATCCACTTTAAATTAAAATATACTTCTAATACGAAGATTATAGAGCATGGCTCCACCGAGCTTCACCATCTTCCAGGCGCAAGTAGAGAGAAGGATGGAAGAAATGGGTTCGGTGTAGTAGCATACAGGAAGAAGAGGCTGTTCCTTTTAAAAGTAATTAAGGAATTTCATTTTTTTTATTATTAATTATTTTAATTACGTCGTTAAATGTTTGTAACGCCTTAACTTGGTCATGCGAGATCGGAATTGAGCAAACTCAGTTGCGTTGCGATCGTGGCGTCAAGCACTACACAACAGAATAGACCGGATCTGAAAAGAAGCAAATCAAAATGCAGAGAAAATTCAGTTCTGAACTGAACAGATATTAAAATGATGATGAGATTTCTATTTTTAATTATTTTAAAATTTAATTATTATTTTTCGCTGATTTGAATCCATGTAGATACTTTAATATAATCAGATCTGTTGTGATGTTTGGAATTGTTGATTATATTGTGATGTGAATTTGGTTGATTTTTGATGATTGATTGTGTTTGGAACGAAATTAGTTGATATTGTAGCATTAGATATGAAATCATATATATATATAAACATTGTTATGAAAAATGCTTATATGTTGAGATTCATATTTTTAATGTTAATGAATAGTAAAATTGACCCTTGATAAATATGAAATGTATTCACTTTGAAGTTTACATTTTATATTGTAGATGAAACATGAAAAGTAAAATGTTATGAAGAATGTCTTATACATTGAAGATTTACCTTTTAATGTTAATGAGCATTTAAAATGTTCATTAATGTAATCAAAGAATAAAGAAATTATATTTTTGTAATCAAAGAAAATGAAAGATTATATTTTATATGTAATTAAAGAGGAAAATGAAAGATTACATTTTATATGTAATTAAAGATGAATATGAAAGATTACACTTTTATGTAATTAAAGAAGATAGAAAAGTTACTTTTTTTACAATGTAATAAAAGAGAATAGAAGAGTTACATTTTATATAATGTAATACAAGGATGGAAAAACTACATTTTTAATTAAAATGTGATATTTAGGATAGTAATTACATTTTTATGTAAAATGTGTCATTCTGTCATTTATGTTATATTGGAACATTTTGTCATTAATGTTATATTAAAACAAATTGTGTCATTTTGTCATTAATGTTATATCAGAACATATTTGTCATTTATGTTATGATAGAAAACAAATTTGTCATTAGTATTATATTAGAACAAAATTTGTCATTAATGTTATGTTAGAGTCACGCCATGTTAGAATAAAGATATCATTTTGTTTTAAAATGTCACGTTAGAAATACAATAACATATGAAACATAGAATTGTTAGAATTGTTAGACGATAAAATAATCTTTTTATCGTAACATATGAAACATAGAATTTTTAGAATTGTCAAACGATAAGAATAATCTTTTATCGTAACATGTGAAAAATATACATTGTATAAAAAAAATGTTGAAACATAAAAAGAGTTCATTTTTATGTAAAGTATGAAATGAAAAAAAATATACACTGTATATATAAAAATGTTGGAAAAAAAAATTCACTTTTATGTAAAGTAGGCTTTGTGAAAAATATACATTGTCTAAATAAAAATGCCCTTTTGTTGAGGTTAGAATGGTTTAATTATAATAGAAATGTTTATTTAGTTTAAACATGACATTTTTTGCTAGAAGTGTTCTATTAGATTTAAAGCTTACATTTTGTTAGCATATGTCATGTTTGTTAAATTAGAAACTTGTTATGACGAATAAATTCTCTTTTATTTTGTCATTAGAAATGCAAAACTTGTTATGACAAATAAATTCTCTTTCATTTTGTCATCAGAAATATAGAAATGTTATGCTTGTCATTAGAAACATTGAACATGTTGAGAAAATAAAATATTCTTTTGTTGTATGCATATGACATGTAAAAATATGTGATGACAATAAAAAATTCCTTTTTTTTATTGTATATGTAGAATATGAAATGTGATCAAACCAAATACGTTTATTTACATTTTCTTATGTAAATAGAAAGAATAGAATTTAGAAATATATTTATTTACATTTTCTTATGTAAATAAAAAGAATAAAATTTAGAAATACGTTTATTTACATTTTCTTATGTAAATAAAAAGAATAAAATTTGAAAATACACTTATTTACATTTTCTTATGTAAATAAAAAGAATAAAATTTGAAAATACACTTATTTACATTTTCTTATGTAAATAAAAAGAATAGAATTTAGAAATACATTTATTTACATTTTCGATAGTAAGTAAAAATACAAATTATGTGAATCACTTTTACTTACATTTTCAATTGTAAATAAAAAGATCAAATTATGTGAACCCTTTTTATTTACATTTCCTATTATAAGTAAAAAGAAGTAATTATGTGAGTTTACTATTTTGTTTAAATAAGAATATGACATATTTTTGTTTGAATTTATGTGCAAATAAAGCATAGAAAGAAGATTACACATTTTATTTATCATTGTTTTGTTAAATAAAAGTAAAATATTAAGAAGGAGATTTTATTTATCATTGTTTTCTTAAATAAAAGGACAAGATTTAAAAGAACATTGTTTTGTCCAATAAAAAGACAAATACATGAAATACATTTTTTTTGTGTTTTATGTACAAATAAAAGTACAAGATTAGAAATACACTTTTATTTACATTGTATTTGTTGAAATAGAATTGTTAACAAAATGAGTATATCACTTTTACACATCTTTGTTGAAACAGAATTTATATGCAAATATAACAATCACTTTTATTTGCATAATATGCAGTAGAATTTATACGCAAATGTAAAATCCAACTTTTATTTGAAACCTTGCATTAGAGTTTATATTCTAATATACAAATTGTATTGTTGGTCCAAACAATATAGACTGAAATGTAATTGTTAAGAAATTTCATACAAATAAAATATAATGAAATTTATATTTTATTTGTCATCCGCAATAAAGCTATATAAATAAATTACTGTTTATGTAACTTTAGAAGTATATAGAGAAATCATACGAGAAAAATACATTTTTACTCGATATAAGTGACATGTTTAGTGAAATTGAAATTGGTTAATGTAACGGCTGGAAATTTCCGACTCCTCGAGAGTCGGAAATCCCGAGAACGTTAGTGAAAGAATTTAGAAGGTGAGAAAGAAAAGATAGAACTAATAGAATAGAAGAAGAAGAAGAACATCAGAATCATCAGAGTAACACGAATCTCACAGCGGAACGAATAACATATAATATATAACATAACTTTGAAGTACACAGTTATATATATACAATAGCACTTATCACAGTACAACACTTACAACACAGCGGAAATAACTATAGCTATAAAATCTTGCAGCCTCCTGCTCCAAGCTCTCCAAGTATATCTGTAAATCCCGACTACTTGACTGCCCGTACAAATTTAGGCACCCAAGAGTTTAGGGAAAACACAAAGTAAACTCCGGGTCAGTCATGGGACTGGTATGAGTAAAATAGTTTAAAACAGGTATAGGATATCTCATAAGACCACGCCGTGAATACGGAACGGGTTTTTCCCTTATGAGTATCTGAACAACTTTGACAAGCAATATCATTGTGATATTATAATAATGTCTAAGTACAAATAGGTATCAATCTAGCAGAAACGCTTGCATCTCACGTTCTACATACATAGTATAAAATCATAAACCGCAGGGCGCTTATCGGAGAATGGATTCCAATAGACAAGGTATGGGAGCACCTTCTGAATAGTGTACTCTAGAGGTGATACACTCAGGGTTCAACAAGAACGTCTTGCAACCCGGCCACACATGACCGCTCACTCATTTAGCTTGAGTGTCGCGAATATATTGCCACCACGGTTATAGGCCATCAAACCGTCATCCGAAGATACAGAATCAAAAAGAAGTATAAATATGGATATTCCCTAGATCGGTGACAATACACCCTGCTTGGGGATGACCCAACTAGCCATGCTGCCTAGCCCAACTTTTGTTACTTCCTGGTGTGAGGCTAGAAGCTACGTCTATCTTCAGAACATCTGATCACCATTCACTTTGAATGCCACATCGTCATACCCGCCAAATCACAAATTGACTTATTCAAAAATAACACGGGTATACAGCTAAGAGAAACGAATTCCTCCGCCACCAAACGTGAATACGTTTGAACAGATCAACTTACGCGATCCATTGGATATACTCTGTCAGACCTTCTTCCATATACGTTGTCCTGGGACTGGACAAACCGAAGGCACTATTCAGTATATCCATCTTAGTCACTGTTATCTAAGACTTATACAACAGCCCTTGCACTTTACTCCGTCTTCAATTTATCTTTGGCAGATGTTGCTCGCAACGCTTATGCCAATACAGAGTGGTTCTTTGGATAATAATCCAACCGGTCTCTCCATATTAACAACGTTAAAATGGTAAAAACTTTGATAGTCTGTGATTCAACTATCAAATGAAAACATGTCGGTGTACAAACAACGATCTTATTTCCAAATGGAAATTCGATCGATCAATCATCATATACATATATATGTTCATATTTCCTTATTTCATATATTTAGAAAATATATGATATTAATCATTGGAAAACATTTCCATAGCTTATTTTCACATCACTATTATTTCGCAACTATCAGTCCCTAACTGTAACTAGTATGAGAACAATTCTCTAAGTATCAATCCGGAAGGTCGAAACCAACATCAGATTGTCATTTAGAAAACCGTTCAACTTACCCTCTCCAGTCAGTTTCTGAGTTTGCTTAACTCTATTTCTTAAATTCTTATCATGAAAACATTTCATTTTCTATGTTTAGAAAACATATCTGACTATATTTGGAAACCGTTTCCAAAACTCATTTACGGATTTCCAATGAACGTTGTATAAAACATCGTTTCGCTTAATCCATTAATCGCTTATTACTTAACTATATTTCAAATCAACCTTTTCTATCGAACCACAACTATTCCTTTGTCAATTCTGAAGTCAATCAAGTTGGGGTATAATTACCTCTCAGACCTTAATTTAACAACGTCCTTTACTGTGAAATAGATGAAGCTCATCACTCACTTTTTACGATCATCTGTTTACGCAAATTCTCGGATTCAGGTTACGAATCCACTTCTTATATGACAACGTTTGGTTATAACTATAACGTTATAATTCCTACTTCTGCAATATCTAACCTAAATTATAACTTTATCTCCTAACTCGAATAATTTAACAGACACCTAATTTCTAAATCAATAACTAAATCTTGATTTAAACCCTGGAAAGTAAATAGTACTTTCCCGAATTCGCTATAATCGAATTCGACGTATAACTCTCTTTCGAGTAATCTCTATTTGATTAACTCTTCTTCGAATAACCTATATTCGATTATCTCTCTTCGAATAACTCATATTCGAAATCTCTCTCTTTCGAATAAACAATATTCGATCTCTTCCTTTCGAATATGCTATATTCGAAAATCTCCTTTCGATTTACTAATCGATAACTCTTTTCGATCAAACTAAAATCGATAACTCCTTTACTCTATTCGAATAACTAATATTCGACTAATTCCTTTGGATCAACTCATTTGATTAACTCCTTCGAATAACTAATTCGAATAACTTACCTTCGAATAACCAATATTCGATTTACTCTAACTCGATTAACTTAATTCTAATCGATTTACTCCATTTCGATTCAACTTAATTCAAATCGATTAACTTAACTCAAATTGATTAACTCCTTTCGAATAACTAAATTCGATTTAACTCTTCTCGAATAACTACATTCGATTAACTCAAATTGAATAACTAATATTCAATTAACTCTTATGTGTTTAACTCTATTCAAATATCTAATTCGAATAACTCCTTTCGAATAACTAAATTCGATTTACTCTTTTAACTTTACTCGAATAACAATATTCGATTAACACCTTCTTTCGAATAACTACATTCGATTAACCCTTCGACTAACTCCTTTGGATTAACTAACTTCGAATAACTCCTTTGGATTAACTCTTCGACTAACTCCTTCGGATTAACTCTTCGATTAACTCCTTCGGATTAACTAACCTCGAATAACTCCTTTGGATTAACTAACTTCGAATAACTCTTCGACTAACTCCTTCGGATTAACTAACTTCGAATAACTCCTTTGGATTAACTAACTTCGAATAACTCCTTTGGATTAACTCTTCGACTAACTCCTTCGGATTAACTCATCGATTAACTCCTTCGGATTAACTAACTTCGAATAACTCCTTTGGATTAACTCTTCGACTAACTCCTTCGGATTAACTCTTCGATTAACTCCTTCGGATTAACTAACTTCGAATAACTCCTTTGGATTAACTAACTTCGAATAACTCCTTTGGATTAACTCTTCGACCAACTCCTTCGGATTAACTCATCGATTAACTCCTTCGGATTAACTAACTTCGAATAACTCCTTTGGATTAACTCTTCGATTAACTCCTTCGGATTAACTAACTTCGAATAACTCCTTTGGATTAACTCTTCGATTAACTCCTTCGGATTAACTAACTTCGAATAACTCCTTTGAATAACTAATTCGATAACTCTTCTCAAATGAATAACATTTGACTTCTCCACTCGAATAAACTATATTCGATTTCTCTTCTCTCGAATACTCTATATTCGATAACTCTACTTCGAATAAGTGATATTCGACAACTCTACTCGATTAACTCCACTTGGATAACTCTAACTGGTCAACTCTAACTGGTCAACTCTAACTGAGTAACTCTAACTGATCAACCCTAACTGATCAACTTTAACTGTTTATCTTTAACTGGTAAACTTTAACTGGTTAACTCAACTAGTTAACTCTATTGGTTTAACCTAACTGGTTGACTCGTCTTGATTAACTGAACAAATCCACTTAGTTTAACTTAGCTAATTCACGTTGATTAACTCTAACCGATTCACTTAGTTTAACTCAACTAATTCACTTTGATTAACCACTTAGTTAACTTAACTAATTTACTTCGATTAACCACTTAGTTTAACTTAACTAATTCACATCGATTTATCGCTTAGTTTAACTTAACTAACTTACTTTGGTTAACCTAACCAATTACTTTGTTTAACTCGACTAACTTGCTTTGATTTACTTAACCAATTACTTTGTTTAACTCGATTAACTTTGCTTTGGTTAACCTAACCAATTACTTTGTTTAACTCGACTAACTTTGCTTTGGTTAACCTAACCAATTACTTTGTTTAACTCGACTAACTTGCTTTGATTTACTTAACCAATTACTTTGTTTAACTCGACTAACTTTGCTTTGGTTAACCTAACCAATTACTTTGTTTAACTCGACTAACTTTGCTTTGGTTAACCTAACCAATTACTTTGTTTAACTCGACTAACTTTGCTTTGGTTAACCTAACCAATTACTTTGTTTAACTCGACTAACTTTGCTTTGGTTAACCTAACCAATTACTTTGTTTAACTCGACTAACTCGCTTTGGTTAACTTATGGTTTTTAACACATCGTCTAACAACGGTGAATATTTGTCCAAACATGCATAATCACAACGGATTATATGCATCACATTATATGTCACAATATATAAATCACAGTAAAAATAACTGTTGAGGAATCCAGTTGGATTCCTCCAACCTGTTTCCCCGCACCACAGATGTTAGACAACAACAGTATAATATTCTGATAAACAGAATCAACATATAACTATTTGACGGTTTATATATATATATATATACGTAAATATATATATATATATATATATATATATAAAATCTCTACTAACTGACTAGCAGTTCAATCAAACAGTCAACATACAGTCAAACAGACAATATCTAGCAGTTCTAAGAATACACTGTAAAAATAGAACTATTTAGAGTTTGTGAGTTTTACTCACCTTGGCGCGTTAACCGTTAAATAACGATTTGCGTCGGTTGATTAAAGCAGACGTTCAATACATCAATTCAAACGTGCTTCACCCTCAACCCAGCCACCTCAGTGTCCAACCCGTCACTTCCTTCATCGTCCTTC